>JAWMRA010000005.1:21422452-21520018 GCA_035584735.1 Pseudotriccus pelzelni
CCGCGCAGGAGCTGGAACATGTCGGGGCCGTGCGGCACGGAGGGATGGACGGATGGACGGATGGACGGACGGACGGACGGACGGACGGACGGACGGACACAGTGCCTCAGCTCCCGCGGGCTGGGCACGGAGGAGGCACCGCCCGCGCTGCCGCCTCCGCCCGCAGCTGCCCGGGGAGGGAGGGAGGGACCGGCCGGGCCCGCCCAGGGGCGGGGGAAGCGACGGAGGGAGGGAGCGCCGGCACTCCCTGCCCGCTTTCCTCCCTCCGTCCCGCGCCGCTGGAGCGGGACACGTGTGTTGGGAGCGGGAGCCGCGGCCTCTCGTGGTCCTCACCGCTCCCCCCGCATTTACACGGTTGTATCCAGCACGAGGTTTCCAGTACAGGTAGAGAAACACCAACAACGCTGCAGAAGACCGACTTTGGATACTTGGGGCTCATTCTAGTCCCCAGCGGTGGAGGACTGGGTTGAAGGTGTGTGAAGAGCCTTCCCAGCCTAAGAGTTTGGATTGCTTGGCCTAACAGAACAACGGCTAGAAGAGGAGACATTTGGGGGGTTTTTGCTTCATAATGGCTTCATAAATAAATCAGTGGAGTACATGGAAAAGGACACAGCTGGTATAAGAGCAAATGGATAGAAAACATCAGCAAGCAAGCTCTCCATGCGAGAGTTGCAGTGAAAAGGAATTTCAGCTGCCACTGAATTGAGTCTTGCTTTTGTGGTGCATATTCAGCCAATATATAATCATGGAAAGTGCATTTCAGCCTTACAGCAGAAACTTAGCAGCCTCGCTCACAGCATCATTAATAAAGCTAATGTGCTACATTGTCTGACCACGGACTAGTGTTTGAAGAAGGGCTATATGCTCCTATGACTTGCGAATGTAAAGACTGCCAGGATGTTTTATAGGTTCATTGAATCACAGAGTGAGTGGGGTGGGAAGGGATCTCCTGCTCAAAGAAAGTTCACCCATGAACTTTGACGAGGTTACTCAAGTTTATTTAAACCTTGAAGACCTCCAAGGATGGAAACTAGACAATCTTTCCAGGCAGCCTGGCCTATAGCCTGACTGTCCTCACAAGAGGAAGATTTTCCCTTCTGATCCACTCAGAGTTGTTCTCATTTCAGTTTGTGCCTGCTGTCTTTTATCATCCCACCATACCCCACTACAAGGACCCTGATTGTTTTTTCGTTGTAAACTCTCTGTAAGTACCAGGAATGTGGAGGCCTCCTTTAAGTCCCTCCCCACAGCCTTATTTTCTTCTGATTGGGCAAGTCCAGTTTCCTCAGCCCCTCCTCATAGAGCAAGTGCTCCAGCCCCCAAGTATCATAGTGGCCATCTGCTGAACTCTCCAGTTTATCCATGCCTTCCTAGCCCAGAACTGGACTAGAGTGTCTAAATACACTCTAGCTTGTGCAGAGTAAAAAGAGATAATCTCCATCTCCCGGCCATCCTCCTGTTAATAAAGCCCAAGGTGCTGCTGGCTCATGCTCAGCTCGCTCTCTGCCAAGACGCCCCCCCGCCCCCGGTCCTTCTCAGCAGAGCTGCTCCCTGGCCTGTATAGTTGCAAGGGACTGTTCCCTCCCATATGCAGTATTTCATGTTTGGCCTTGTTGAATTTCATAAGATCCCTATCACCCCTTTCCTCCCGTCTCTCTGAATGGCAGCCCTGCACTTGAGCACACCAGCTGGTCCCCACAGTTTGTGGTTATCTGGAAACTTGACAAGAGTGTACTCTGCTACCTCCACCTAACTTGTAAATATGCGAAACAAAGCAGATCCAAATACCAACACGTTACTTTGTTAGCACAGCTAATGTTGTATGTTGGAATAGGCAGAGCCTGAACATACTTCACCCTACCTGGAATAAGGAATGTGAATATTGCTGAGGGTTACTGTATCCCAGGGATGTAATACTAATTAGTAGTACAGCCTTTGATTCCATTTTTCTTCTTATACCATCATCCTTACACCTTTATCTAATGAAGTACAGGAGTGCAACATTCTCTTTTATCACTACTCAGAATGTGCAAATAATATGTGTACTCATTATTGAGTACAATACATAGATATATGACATATGTGGGAATGAAAAGCTCCCACTGTCAATAGGTACCTAATATGGTCTAAGGTCTTGACGAGTTACACTGATTTTCTTATATGGTATCATACTAAATACTGTACTTGTACATTAAGACCATACATGAACTAGAACCACTCAAAAATTAACACCAAATACCTGGAGCATACTGTTCAACTGGCCTCAGGCAGTTCTGCCTATAGTGTGTGCTAATGTCATTTACATGTTCAACATCAGCTCATTGTTTCCACAGGATCAACGAAGACATATGCAAACACTCACCAGAAACTGCAGGCACTAAGTGCTAATATCTATTCTAGCAGCATAATAACAGACACACTACCTTGGTAACAACTTCAGAATGTATATGTATAGATTATATACACACAATTTTTAAAAAAATCAATTAAATATAATTGTTACTTTAAGTGGCAACACATAGAGGTTTGTGGACTGATTGAGCATCTACTATAATTAATCTGCAGTGTGGATTGAAAGTAGAGTTTGATTGGGCATGACTGACTAATGTACAAAGTAGCATAAATAAAAGATCAAGACAAGCACAGTGAAATACTGACACTTTTTTTCCCCAAAACTCTACCTCTCCTTAACGCAATAGTCCAAAGTTCAAGGTAATCAAGGAAGAGATGCATTTGTTCTTCCTGAAGCAACAAGAAAAAAAGCTACTTCTGGCAGGCTTGGCTTTCATAAGTGCATCATGCATAGTTATAATTTATAGAGAGCATGTTGTACTGTCAGGAGTTGTGTATTCCTACACAAAGAGGGGGCCACAGAGAAGAGGCAGATAACTGAGCCTGATGGTTAGACAATGCCCATGTGCAAATAGATTCTGCACACACAGCAGAAGTTGGAAGTACCTGCTGCATATTGTTGGCCCAACTGTTTATCCAGGATGTGATGCAACAATGAAATTAATTTTTCATATTTGTGCTGGTCTCCCTGAAAATGGAGTAAGTAGCACAGAGCTGTGCAGGAGGTTTAACTGCTTTGACTTTAGTATGACTGGCTGAGAGCAATAAGACAAATAGGTGAGAGTCTGAGGTATTTTGTACATGTTTACAAACTACGTATCTAAGGAAGTTACTGCTCTTTGAAAGATACAGACACTAGTTAAGTCTAATTAACCTCCTGCAGTGACATCCGAGACAGTGATCACAAATATAAATCCAGAGATTTGAGTCATTTACATCAACAAGAAAATGAGTCTTGCCTGTTATTTGGAAGCAGGCACTACCATAACTATAAATTCTTTTACAAATGGACTTCTATGGCAGGTTTTGGAGCTGTATCATTTATAGAGTCCATTTGGTTCCTCATTTTGCACTCCTGATTTTTACCTTTCTTGAAGGAACTATAGAACTGCAAAGGACATCAAAGTCAAGAAATATCTTTGCTCAAGATACCTTATTTTAATTGCTTTCTTTAAAATTCTGTAACATTTATATTGTTTTTAGTGTTATAAGGCTTTTTTATCCTAACACTGATTAGTATCAGAACATCAAAAACATATCAGAAAAACATATGCATTTAACTTTCTAGAACAAAAGCTTTTCATTAGTATTATATCCATACATGTGCAATAAATATTTAAATTACATCAATACAACCCACTTAGATGAAGTGCTATAAATACCACAAAACCTCAGAGAATAGAAGCAGACTTGATATCTTTTATTAATAGACTAAAAGGTAACTCAGATGAACTCCATCATTTGGTGTCTGCTCTATATACTGTAGCTCCTTTTCTGTGAGGAAATTCCTCATAAGAATCTTAAAATTTTGAAAATCTTACACTGCATGAGCCAGAAGTCATTTCTGGCTTAACTCCAAGGACTGCAGGGGAGTAATTTTGAAATTATGAGATCAAATCCAGTTTTGCTACACAGTTAAAAAAGTGGTCATCCAGAAGTTTTATGTCACCTGATAGAGCAGTCTTCACATCCCACATGGGAGGATATAATTAACAAACACAGAGGCAGTATTTAGAAGGCAAAGTTCAGTGTTTTAAATTTGTTTAGGTTGAAATAAATACTTGCTTCATTATACAGATATAATCAGCTCAATTTTAAACTATTATAAAATAATTCTTCAAAACTAGCATATTTTGGAATCTCACTATCATATAATAACAAGCTATAGCAAATTCAGATTATTATTTTCACATTTTACTGGTAGTTGTCTAGCACACAGCATTGGACTGGTTTAGCATGAAAAGGTCATGTCTTAACTCAAAGATTGGTTCTGTAATTCATCCAAATACAATTTACAAATTAAGAAATCATGATTTTAAATCATCAGTGGAGGTTCAGCTGGGTTCTGACTTTTCCTGTGAGACATCATCATTTTGGAGGGCACAGACCCCTCAGGATTGGGGCTGTTACCTGAGCTTTGTTTACAGCACAGCTTTAAATAGCCAGGCCACATGAAGGCAGTGATCCTTCAGAGGGTAATCGGAGAGACTGCTCTGTGGGTCTGTAGTAAACATGTACAAACACATTGGGAGGACTGAGACTTCATAATGCATTTCTTAGAGCAGCAGGAGAAGTGTCATGATTATAGATTTTACCAACACACATTGCATTAAGTTCCAATAGATGTGACTTTTTGGTTTAATTTTGCTTCAGACATCCAAATTAATCTCTTCCATGGCCAAGACAGAATGCTAACAATGGACTGCTGCTGAAAGCACTGATCTGGGTACAGGTTGTAACCCAGACCTTATGTTAGTGCCAGAGCAGTGATCCATCTAAAGTCAAACCTAGAAAGCATTTCAATGTTTCTCTGATGCCACTACTCTCAGGAAAAAGAGCTACAGGTCAGAAATCAAGTGTCCAGGAAAAAAATGGTGCTGCAGAAAACATCCAGGCCTAGGGGATGAACACATCACATTAGTACCACGTCCAGCAATGATAGAGACACTGATGCTCTGCAGGATTTAAAAATCCCAGAGGGTTGGGCTTCACCTGTCTACAGGATCACCTGTCCATGAAGGACATTCCTTATTTAACTCCTGCAGTTTTGTAACTGAAATCTTGTATTCTTCAGGAAAGCAAACAGCTTTTGAATTATTCGTTTTATTCTGGTGTAACTGTGGTATTTTATAAAACACTGATTTTTCTTGAATCCTTGAGTTTTATACCTATAACATCCAACTTGTTTAAAGATTCAGGAATTTCCCCTAAAATAAAACTCCAGTGCTTTACTCTTACAGAAGTTTTTTATCAATGACAATACAGGATTGGTACATTACCCACAGTGTTCATCCTTTCTTGAAAAACTCCTCTGCTATTCTGAGAACCTTTTGATTAAAGATTCTAAAAATATTTAAAAATCTATACTCTGACACTTTTGACTTTGACTCTTTTGGTCAAGAAGGTTATACTCAATACAGAGGGTTTTTTTCTAGTCACCAGTTCAGAATGTAAATATAGCCCCTGAATAGAATTGGGCTTTTTCAGATAAAGATTGCCTTTGACTCAAACCTCCTAAAGCCATTTGGCACCTACCCTTGCCTTTATTTTTGCAATCAGCACCACAGGATGGCAGGGCACAGCAAGGGCCAGCTCTCTCCCCGAGAGCAGGAGGATGAGCGCAAGAACCCAGACAAGCAGGGCAGGGCCTCCCCAGCCAAGCCCACCCCACTGTCCCCTGAGCAGGGAGAGGAGACACCTACTGCAGCAAGGCAGGCCTGAGGCTGGGCTGGGAACACACCTCAGGGTCCAGCCCAGCAACAGCAACCACGTTCAAGCACACCTACAATAAAAAGAGACAGCTCTGAGATGAGTTAGGAAGCCAGCCAGCAGGTCAGGATCCACAGCAAGGCACAGACAACACAACCACCACCCAGCAGACAGACAAAGCTCCAACGTTTAAATAAGGACTCGTGGCTCAGGACTGAGCTTAAATGGGTCCCCTGAACAGGGTGTGGGTGAGGACTCAGGTGAGGCTGGTTAAGGTTTTTGCAGGTCAGCATATAAATTTTAACAGCTTCCTGAGGCATTCAGTTATATAGAGGAGATACTTACATGGGATGCTACTCAGAGCACAGAGGCTATAATGATTTGTGAGGGTTGATGATTTATTTCTTCTCAGACTAGGAGATTTTCTTTAGGGGATAACTGGATGAATTGTATTTATTAAACTTCAACAGATAATGTATCTGCTCTGTAATCCTATTTTTCTTCCTACATTTTAATATGCTGGGCCTTCCAGTTAAATGGGGCAATTGTTTTTCTCAACCAGAACCCTCCTTTTTAACAAAACTCGGGAGCTGTTCTTTAGCCTTTAAAAAAAGGAGGATCTTAGTATGATTTGATATCAGCTAAATTATAATTTAGTCCCTTTAGGTGCTGAAAGCTTTATACTTCCATCTCGTTGAACAACGAGCTGATAAGTGGAGTACTCAGAGAGTTGCCTTGTATAATGTATTGTAGGCTTTTATGGTCTGTTAAGGAGAAAGATTTTTCAGGATTACTTTAGGACAGACTAAAGAAGTGTTCTTAAGGGGAAAGTCCTAGGTCAAGCTCAAATGCCTAGATCTCCTCTCTAAAATGTTTTCTTATTAATTCTACTCCACTTAAAAGACTTCTTTCAGAGGTATTACTTGACATTTAGGAGTTTTCTAGGGAATTCTTTGTTAGGAATGTGAAACTGACAATGGAGTCAGAACTACCCATGTAGCTCTTCCTACTAGAAAACTGTATATAAATTCTGCACATTGTAGGACAAAAAACCCAAGAGCATGTCTTTCCAGACATGCCATTTTTATGCTTTTTTTTTTTCCTTTTTACTAATACCTTTTTTCCCCCTAGGATTATTCTACAGGACAGTTGTGGACATTTTGGTATACTTAGCCACCCATCGTTTGTGATATCTCTATTTATCAGGTATGTATTCCACAAAGAATATATTTCTGTGTATTTATATTGAATAAGGGCCAGCACTACTTTCACAAGCTGCAAGATTTCAGGCGCTTAGCATAGTGCTCCGTGTGTAATCTCACGGATTCTTTTTCTTACCATGTGAATAAATGCTTAGTTGTGGGAAAACGTGTTGTGTGTTAGGGTTTTCTTACGCAACAGTGTAAAGAGGAAACAGATCTGATGATGGAGGTTGCTCGGAGCTTGCTTTATGTTTAAATCCCCTGGAATGGGTTTTTGAGACAAAGCTGTTCCCTGGAGAGCATATGCTGGTGTTGAACTGTACATTAAACAAGAGCGTCACATGTGTGGTGCTGTAATCACCTATGCCAGACGACTGCTCTTAAATGTAAACACAGATGAGCACACCCTCCTTCTCTACAAGAATATGAGCATCTGTTGCTCGTGTCAAAAGCGGCGCTCGTTGTAAATTACAGGTCGAAAGGCTGTAAAAGACCCCGATAAGGTTTGAATTGCAGTAGGAGGTACATACATTCAGAGTTGAAATTCCGAGGTCTCGATGATGCTTTGTTTTGTTAGCGTTCTCTAAAATGAGCAGCACAGGAGGTTTCCGCCGGCGGGACGCGCCCACCACCCCAGCGAGGTCTCCGGAGGCGGGAGAGCGGCCGGGGAGGGCGGGAGGAGCCCCGCTCGGCCGGGGCCGGGGCGCGGCCACGTCACTGCTCCGGACACCTCCGCTATTAAACAGCCTTTCCCCGGCCCGGGCCAGCTTCTTGGAGAACCGCACGCCCGCGTTCGAGCCTTTGGCGGCCGCGCTCGGCAATGGGTCCGGCGGGCGCTGTTGGCAGCGGGCGGAGCGGAGGCGGGCGGGTTTGAAAGGGAGGCGCCGGCTGCCATGTAAGCGCTGTCCGGGAGCGGCGGGGCTGAGCTGGGAGCGGCCGGAGCTCCGGCCCGGCCCGGGTGCCGCCCTCGCCCCGGGCATGGGAGCGGAGCGGGGCGGCCGGCGCGGAGCGGAGCTGCCGTGGGGGCGGCCCCCGGGCGGCCCCTGGCCCATGGCCTTCATCATGATGAAAAAGAAGAAGTTCAAGTTCCGCGTGGAGCTGGAGCTGGACGAGCTTTCCTCCGTGCCCTTCGTCAACGGCATCCTCTTCTGCAAGGTGCGGCTGCTGGACGGGGGCAGCTTCAGCGGGGAGTCCTCCCGGTAGGTGCCTCCGGGGCTCGCAAGCCGGGGGGTTGCGGGGTCCCCGCCCCGTCCCACGGGCTGCACTCCAGCCCCCGTCCCTCCGAGAGCCGGGGCGGTCCGGCCGCCTCCGCAGCCCCTTGGCCGCTCCTCAGCTCGGGGCGAGCCCGAGGCTCAGCCGGCTCCCGTTCCCGGCGGGTGGGGGCCCAGGGAAAGGAGGGGGCGGCTGTCCCGGGGCTTTTGGAGGCTGCTCGCCTTTTTTCTCGGCGAAGGGGAAGCTCCTGTGGCACGACGTGACACCGGGCAGACTGGCTGTCGCCTCGTCCCGCCTGCTTTGCCAGCACCAACGGCGGGAGAACAGATGTGGGAGCGCTTGTAGACTCCTTGTCTGCGTGGCCGCTCGCTGCCTGAAGTCGTCACGTTGTGAAATAAATAATGAGGCTCTTAAACACGGAGTAACAGGGGACGTGAATCCCTGAGTGACGAGGGTTGTCCCAGAGAAACATGTCTCTTGTGCCGTAATGCCTGGAGCTGTAACGCCTGCTGACCAGACGGGTAACGGGAGGGGAGGAAATTTCTTATTCCCAAGTCTGTAGTCTGAGCTGCCCACTGTGAACGTGAATTGTGCAACTTTAGTGTTTTATTCTGTTGGACAGTGGCTTGCTGTGTTTCGTTCTGTGGATATTTACCTGGAGAGCTAAGTTTCATGGAAAAGTCCTCAGTTACTCCTGGAAGTGTTCAGGTCATGTGTGACTTGGTTCACACTCAGTTCTGCAGTGCAAGTGCAGCAAGGCAGATGTCTTTTTTCTCTTTCTTTTCCTTCTGTTGTGTCTCAGCAATAGAGCCATCATCGGCCGTGTCAGTGTTCCCCAGTCCACGGGTAGCGATGGGTAAATAGAGTGATAGTGTGTTAATTTTTTAATTTTTTCCAGGAACCTGGTAGAGACAGAACCTAGTCAATAGGAAGGGTGTGCTGTGGCTTCAAGTCTGGGGAGGAGGAGGAGACTACTCTCCCATTACACTTGTTCATGTTGTATGGGTTATTACTTTAACATTATTGCAAAAAGGATTCACTGGAAAACGTCTCATAGAAATCTGGGGGCAGACAGTAACAAGTCTGTAAATATTCATTTATTTTCTTATTAAAATACTGCTGTTAGAGAGCTTTCTAAATTATCTGCCTTTTATTCTGTATGTAAAATTAATCAAGGAGAATGAAGCATCAGAACGGAACTTTGGCCTAGAACCTCCTTATTTAACCATTCATTCCATTATACTAGCATGTATAATTGAAGATTAATTTTCCTTCTGTGCGGTTGGAGGGTGTTCAACTCAACAGTGTTCTGGTTCTCATTTTGTGTCTCCTTTCCTCAACATTTTTTTTGTGAGTGACTTCTTCATGAGTAATAGATGATGATGACAATCATAATTTCAGGCACTAATGTGCCATTATTGTCCTACTCCAGCCCGTAAAGTCTTGAAGTCATTTTCACGGGCTGACATAAATCTCCTGGACAGGATCTCTATTTTCAAGGAGTTGGTTTCAGCCAAGCAGATGGTTTTGGTACATTATTGTGATCTTAGTCTTTTTTGCCTTGCCTGTTTATGATGCTAAAATTAAAAGCTTGAAAGCCTGCATGCATATCTTTCTGAATGCTCTATTAGAGTAAAATATATGTGCTAGGAGGTAGCATGTGTAGTAGGAAGTGTCAGTGGAACTGTGATGATGTAAAAAATTGTGTGGATGTGTTGTGTTAGAGCTGAAGTTCAGAAATTCTTCCATTTTCTTTTTCGGAGGGTATGGCTTAAAAAATACCACCAATGGGACATATGCTGGTATAGCAAGGTCCCTGTGAGTTTAAGTCATTCCTGCTGGGCTGAGAATGTTGAGGTATGCTGGTAAGAAGGTAAAGAATTCTTGTGCAGTGATCCTTCAGTGCCAATGTAGGGAGTGCCTTTGCTCTTGGCTTAAGAATTAACAGATGAATTTCCACAGTGGTGATTCAGCAAAGGGCTGAATAAATAAGGAAGAAATTAAGTTAACATCAGAGTGGCAGGATTTCAAAACTTGTCAGTTGCAAACTTTTTGTAGTGGCCATCATCTTCTACTTGCATGCGTTTATTAGTTTCACTGTGAGCTGGCAGTTATACTCCTAAAGTAGTAATCTTTTTAGCCTTAGAAGCCTGAAGAATTCCATTGTTTCAGAAAGTAATCTACAAGCTCATTTGAAAAATTTTATAATACAGGGAACGCTGTTTTCCTCATAGCTTTTATTTTTGTCACTAATGTCTAGTCCTATAGTTATTAAGTTCTTAAGTTGGTAGCCATACACACAAATACCCTGCTGCCTCTTCCCTTAAAAAAAAACCACAAAAGGGCAAAAAAAGGGTCATATTAATAGTCTATAAACCACCCTAATATTATTAGCATTCCCTTTCCAAAGCTTACTCACTGAGAAAGAAATGTCATAAAAACACAGGTCAGTGGTTGCCTTGGAATAAAGGCCCATATGTAGCAACTTGTAATAAAAACAGGTTGAAGCGATCATCTTGTCATGTGTGGATCATGCTACATGAATGATTAAAGCCCTGATCCTGCAAGCAATGTGATACCTACATCATCCCTCTCATCGTTGAAGTGAGATGAAGACAGGAAAAATTCAAGGAACCGAAAAATATTTGCTTTTTCAATTGTCAGATCTTTGCTGAGAAAGAGCTACCTAAGGACATATGTTATGGAGACATTGTCTGTGTTATTGGAGACTTGTTGTCACAGTCTATAGTTACTTTTCTGGCTGATATAGATGTGGGCCTGAAGTGTATAGAAATTCTGTGACCAGGTAAAACCAGCTTGTCAGATGCAGGACATAGTGATCTGGTTTGTGTGTAAACAGCAACCACATCACTTAGTATTTTGGTTTGTGTGTAGTTTTTTAGAGCTCCAATTTGAAAACTTCCATTTGAACCATCCCTATGCATATTTGTGAGTATTTGCTGTAGGAAAATTCTGTATCATAATGCTAAATGGTTAATTACCTGACAAAATATTCAACTTTTTAAGTTATCTGGTAGTGCCAGATACAATTTTGATCCAAGGACATTGAATGGCCAAGTAGCAGCAGTGTTTAAACTGGGAGAAATTTTTGAGACTTTCAGCAAGAGCAGGATCCCAGAATTCTGAGGAGAATGAACAGGTTATAAGCTTTGACTTGAAAACAGGGAAAATCTTGAAGGGAGTGGTGGGAGGGGGGAGGTTTGGTTTGGTTATTTTAGCAATTCCTGCCCTCCCCTTTTTGATATTGCCTTCTAACCTGACTTCTGGATCTTTACCACTGTATTTTTAGGTTTTATAACCAAGGGTGGATTTTCAGCAAATAGGTTGCAAAGTTATGCTAAAACATTTTCATTTAGCAAACTTTCCTAGCTTAAGCCTGGTTTCTTGTGTAATGAGGCAGCTTTATAAATTTCTGTCTTTCCCTGGGCCAATGACACTAGATCTCTCTTTGAAATTGGATACAGTAATACAGGACACTTGTGCAGATTCCATGATTCTGTGTGTCTATACACTGCCCGGTCATAAAATATCATGCACATAATGTCTAATGCACAATGAAAGGATGGAAGATTATTTTAGGAAAGAAATTATACCTATGAATATTTTCAACAGGACAAAATACTACTTTAAAGTACTTTAAAATAGACCAAGTACTAAGCATATTTATTCATGGCCATTTTGCTGTAGACATAAATATATAACAAGCATAGGCTTTCTGCAACTGCCCTCATTTTAATGGGCTGAAGAAATAATTGATGGGTCCCTAGAGTAGGTAACTGCTCATAGGCTGAGCTGTTGCTCAATCAGCAGCAAATGAACAGATGGAATATGAGGAAATCAAAGAAATTTTGGAAAGTAAAGCATCTTATTTCTTGAGGGTGTACTTTCAACACTGTACTGTGTAGATTTAGGCTACAGTGGCTGTAAGCCTGGTAGTTCCATTTTTAGCTTGGTTTCCAGCTGCACCCCGCTCAAGGAAAGGACTTGCTGGTTGGTGTGTTCTTCTGACTCCAGTCTTCAGTTTGGTCATATTCTCCTGCCTTTCAGGTCTGATTTCTGACATTTTAGACTGCTGATGTTTTTCTCTTCAGTCTTTTACATAGCAACATTCTAAACTAAGAAGCTGATTATGATTGGTATCTGTGACAGAGATTCAGGGTGACCAAGAACTATAGGTTTTTCATAAAAATATTTTATTTTCCAACTGATTCCAGGGATGTGGGGTCTTTTTTTATGTACAGCAGATTCTTGAGTCTTGAGAGGAAGTCTCAGATCTTGCATTACTTCCGTTAATATATTCTTATTCTTCATAGATACAGGTTAGAGCATATAGATGTCTTCTGTAGAAATTGATTTCTTATCTTCCAGATAATAAGTACTTCTTATTTCTAGTGATGCTTGGCCACCTCCTTCTCGACTGTCTAAAACGACATCTATTTTTTGTTACACTAGGAAGTACATTTTCTGCCTCGCTGGGCTCTTCAAATTGCCTTTTAACCATTCTTTTCCCAATTGCTGCCATTGCATTTGAAAGGGAAATTATCTCCCAATAGTAACATAGGTTAATCAGCTCTCTGCTTTAAAATAATAATACTTGTTAGAAAAACATACATGTCATGTGGCATCACTGCCCCTATCACTCTAATCTTCCTGCATGGTGTGTAAATTCTGCTGACAGTCTTCAGAGCTGGATAATGCTCCTTCTAATAGCTTTTTCAGCTGTAACTGGATTTGCAGTTGGAGAACCTGAAAAAAATAAGTTTTCAAGCACTGTAAGAAATATTGGTGGTGGGATAAAAATCCTGCCTTGCAGTTTTGTAGGTGCTCTTTTCAGATTGTCGAATGTTCACTTAATGTTTTTTTAGTTGTGAAGAGACACTTGATTAAACAGCTTCCAGACCCTGTCCTCTGTGGGGAGGAAAAGGGGAAGTTCTCTACACAGACTATAACTTATTTTTTTCAGAATGTAATTTCTTTGTAGCTCTTCAGCCTTTCAGTAATAGTTACAGTAAAATGCGTTTAGAGACACAACAACAGCTAACTTGTCACAAAAAAGTTCCTGATAAGAGGTGCACAGCAGGCATCTGTTAAACAGGGAGGGGTGGTGGGAAAAGCTTTCATGGTTAAGATGCCTGGCTTGTGCAGAATAGGCAGCCTGGTTTAAAAGAGCTGATGAGGGTTTGTTGGTTTGTTATTTAAACCTGACCCCAAGCACAGTACATGGAGCACAGTATTGCCATGTACAAGCACTGTAGTGCCTGATTGCCTTCATATTTTAAGGATTAGTTCTGTTCATGGAATAATTTAGGGCAAGGGGACTGCTAGAGATCATGTAGTCCAACTGCCTGATCAAAGTAAGACTAACTTCAGTTCAATCAGGAAGCTCAGAGCTTTGTCCTGTCAGCTTTAAAAAATCTGTAAGAATGGAGATTAGTTTTTGTAGACAGCCTGTCCTTCTGCTTCACCACTCTTATTGTGAACATTTTTCCCATTATTTTATTGGAATTTTTCTGGTTATTGCCTCTTTTCTCTGCTCCCCCACTAAGAAACGTCTGGCTCCATCTTCTCTCTAACTCAGCAGAGAAGGCTGAAGATGACAATTGGATCTTCCTTTACCTCATCTTCAGACTGAAAAAATCCCATGTTCCCAAATTCTCCTGCATCAGGTCCTTCCTCCCCCTCATCCCTGACTCCAGACTATCATCTCACACCCCTGAACTTGTTTCGGTTTGTTAGTGTGTGTCTTCTACTGAGAATGCCCCTAAACCAGGCCCAGTGCTGCAGATACAGTTTCACAAATGTTCAGCAGAGGGGAATAATCACTTCCTTTGACTTGCTGACTCCAGTCTTGCTAATGCAGTTTTGCCCTTCACAGTTCTAATTCCCTTCTAGGCCCCTGCACTTCCTTGTAACCAGCAGGTTTTCATCCATGCAATGAAGACTTTATATATAATTTCATAAGGAATTCTTGACATGATGTGTTGCTAAAGATGTAACCTGTTTATTATGAGCAAAAACGTGTGGCATAGAAAATGATTGCTGTTTGAGTTTTGCATGTACTAACAGCAAATTAACTGTGGAGCTGTGCACTGTAAACAAGTGGAGCTCTTCCTGCAGAGCAGCTGTTTGCTTACTGCTAAAATTTGTGAAACATTGAAGCTCTGTTTGTAAATGACTGGTTTTGTTCAGGTTTTCAGCAATGCTTAGGAAAAAATGTTTTTGTTGGAGAAAATGCCTGTTCTTTTATGCCTCTGGCACGGGGAAACAGCATATTGAAGGAAAAGTAAACTGTATTTCTTCCTGAGCAGCAGAAACACAGAATTCCCTGCCCTGTCACAGGAGCCATCAGCCCATCAAAGGCCCATCTACACAAGCCCAGGGACACAGAGGCAGGTGTGGAACTGAAATTATGGGCTTAGACATAAGGACACCCTGTCCAGGCCCCTCCTAGGGCTGTCCCAGGAGAGCCTCAGCCCCATTGTCCAGGCAGGAAACCCATCATGTCGAACTAACACTGAAGCAGTTTTTGGACCGAGGGGAGCTGCTGTCTGAGACACATCATGGGATAGAGGGGAAGAGCCTGATTATGGGACATTTGGGGGAGGAACTAAAAGTGGAGGAAGGGATGAGTTTAAGTGATTTGAGGAGGAACAAGTGTGGGAAAACCAGGGAGTTTAAGGGGATAAAAGGGCCAGTTGGATGTAAATATTGTTTGCTGGTTGGTACATTTGTCTAATCTATCTCTAATCAGTACTGTCTGTTGTGTTTTCATACTGAACTACATTCTAACTCCTTCCTGGGGGAAAGGCTCTCTGTTCAATGTATATGGGAGCGTGGGGGTCTGAGTACCAGCAACTGGAGTCAAGGTTTAGTGACACAGGGCCTGGGTGTCTGTGGTGCCAGCAACAGGAGAGACCTGAGTGAGCAGACTTAAGTACCAGCCATGGGAGTGGGACTGTGGGTCTTGTGTGTCTTTTGCACCAGCAGCTGGCCTGGGATCATGGGAAGAGCACTTGAGTGCCAGGAACTGGAAAGCAGAGACGAGTTAAAGCCAATGCCAGCAACGGGGGTGGGACTAGGAGTCAGAGACCTGTGTGCCTGTGGAGTGAATGCAGGTGTGTGAGTATGCAAATGCCACCAGGGATCAAGCTGGACTAGCTGTGGAGAAGGTGGCATAGCCTGGGAGATTTTATATATATACACAGACACATATTTATGTATCTCTAGCAGAGCTCTGTGGTGCTCAGCCAGAGAGGGGAGTGGGCTGGCTGCGAGTGCTCTGTGTGCCTGTGGCCTGTGTGTGTGCTGGCTGTGGGTGCTTACCAGGAATGTATCTTCAGCCTTGCTGCTGGTTGGATCTGGAAAGCGGAGCTGCAGCAGCCACACTCCTCTCAGGCCATCTTATCAACATAATGACATAGTTTCTCCTTGTTTACAGCTGAAATCTTGCATTTGAAATTTAGTCAATGTGGAACTATCCCTCTGAAGAAAAAATAATTTGTTAAGCTGATAGTAACTTAAGCTATGCTTTGGAATCACTTTATCTTACAACATCTGTTAATTGAATTTATTCTTGGTTACATATTACTGACAGCATTCGTTAAATCACACCAAAGCACTACAACCCAGTAGGTATCTGAATGAATCTTAGTAACTAAGATACGTTTTTGATTAAGAAAACAACTGGGTTTGCTTTGCATGTGGTAAAGTGACTGGAGGCTCATAGGAAGCTGACTCAGAGCGGAAAGCTTTCCCCAGCAAAGCTTTCCCAGTGTGCCTGTAGCACAGTTGCCAAGAAGTTATCTGGGTTCGTTTCCATAGTAACCAATCAATACAGTTGTTTATTTTCTAAAGGCCTTGCACTTCAACTAAGAATCTTATAAACTTAGATGTCACTGTTTAAGTTAAATGCTCTGATTATTTGACCTTTTTTTTCTTTCAGCATGATGGGAATAGCTAGCTGATACTCTTCTTTACTAAAAATTTACCTTAATTAAAATATGTCAAAATTTTCTTTTATAGAAAGGAATTAGAAGAATGTTCAGTGGCAGTGGGGGGCAGTTGGTTGGGTTTGGTTTTGGGTTGTACAGGAAAGTACAGAAAAGTTTGCGATGTAAAACGTACCAGATAAATGGTAGTGGGTGTAGGGAGCATGTTCCTTTTAGGTCACGTGCTTGAATGTGACTCAGTGTCACATCATCAGAATCTGTTAGTCTGTTGTGGTCATTAAACTGACTCATTTTAGGCAGGCTACTTTATTTCTAGGAAGTCACAGTGCCAGGGAGCACTTTAGCTGTCTGTCTCAGCAGCAGAGCAAAGGGAGCTTGTGTGAGTCCATCGCAATTCTTCCCTTTTCCATAGGTGTGATGAACTCTGGCTCCAACATATGCAAAACCATGGAATTCTATCTGTTAAAGACATCAAACTGGATCTTCAATAATAAGCTACTGAAAGAAGTTAATATAAAACATAGGAATGTATGCATTAGAAAAACTGAAGAGAAAAAAGGACAAATATCACTTCAATATGTGAAGACTGTACTTGAGTGATTAGAGTGGTGGAAAAAATTATCTCAGTTTCTCCACAATTCCAAGTTTTGAGTTTAGAAGCCTGGGGTTAGAAAGGAGCTGTCGATCACTGAGGCACGTCCCTCAGAATCACAGTCCTTACATGCCATTATTGACAAACTGGCCAACCTTGTTGTAAAATACAGTAAGATTTCTTTGCTGCTTCTTCTCTTATTTGAAGGCTGAAACTTGCTCTGTGATTTGAGAGCTCTTAACTTTCAGTTTTGAGTGTTTGGTTATACTTTATTTTGGTCCTAACCACTTTTCATTTGACTTAGTTATTTGGTCTCTCAAGTGTTTGAATCACCAGTGTATTTTTATTATATGCAATTTTTTCTTAAAAGATACCAGAGTTTTCCTGTATCTGTTCATTTTGGAGTCTGTTCTTGCTTAGTTGGCCCAACAGAATAATGTGTTCTGTCTGAGCCTTACAAAATTACATTAATATAGCTGAAAGCATCCTACATTTTTGCTTTTTTCTCAGCTGCATCATACTGGCAGACTGCTATGCTCCTGTGAGGAACAAATCCGTTCAGATATGTCATTTTGCTCTCAAATGGCAATCTGAGTATGTAGCTGAAATTCTTGTTTGCCCCAAGTTCATTACATTGTGTCTGGTTACTGCACATCATGTCCTTTCTGCTTTTCCAAGTCTCACATGTAACTAGTTCTGCTTGTATGATGCTCCCTTTCTCTGTACTAAAAAACTACTTGTCAAAGATGGTATCTTGAGCACAGTGCAAAGCTCAGTGGCTTGGAAGACAGTGCCTGAGAGCTAATGTTCAGGAAAACTTCACTCTCTTCAGGAAAACAGGAGAAATTATGGTCTCGTTCATTTGCAAAAACACATGGCTGTTTAATTTTTCTGGAGGTCTTATGTTGTGTTCAAGGTTTGAAACAGTTACTGGTCAAAGAGAAGAATGGAGGATTATTATTATTATTATTATTATTCAGGCTTTGGAACACAATTTGCATAAAGTGACCATTCTACAAGCAGTGGAAACAGTGTTTGTTCTTGAGCTGTCTTACTGCAGTTTATGGTTCTGAATGTATATCCAACTCATACTAAGTGTATGCTCTCTATTTGCAGGGAGGTAGTGCAGGCAAACTGTGTCCGCTGGAAGAAAAAGTTCTTATTTATGTGTAAAATCAGTGCCAGTGCCACAACAGGGATTCTGGATACTTGCACTTGCAGGGTGTCTGTACGGAAGGTAAGTAGCTCTTTGCCCCTCCTCTCCACTTTCCTTGCTCCTTCTTCACTTGTTTTAATTTTGCAATGTCTGATAAAACTTCAGAAGGCAAACTTCAGCTGCAACTGTGTCAGGTATTCCTTTTGTCAAAAATCTTTAGTAATGTTATTAATTACCTTACTTTGACCAAGTCATGGGGTTTCTACGTTCTTTTTGAAAAGAACACCTCTTTCCAGCAGGGCACCAAAGGAATCCCTCATCAGTGTTTATAAAGTCACCAAACTTTACAAAGATTGATACTTACAGCCAGCAGCAGTAAGCTTAGAGGCCTTTAACTGTGCTAAGTACCAGAATTTTGTACACAGCACGTGCTGCCTTTGGGGCCAGACCTTGCGAGAGCCAAATGCCAGATGGCATCAGGCACTTGCTCTTCTCCCTCTCCAGGCTGACAGTCTCCTGCTGGCCTGCACCAAAGGCATTATGAATGCTAAATTCTAAATGACAACAGGACAATCTAACATGTATGGGGAGATATTTTAAAACAAAGATTAGTGTCTGCTTTTCTAAAAAAAAACCAAGCAGAACAAACCAAAGGTAAATCATGAGTCAGTATCTTTAATGGCTTAACGGTGTGTCTTTTTTCTTTTTTTTTTTTCCTAGGAATTAAAAGGAGGAAAGGCATATGCAAAGGTAAATTGAGATGCAGGTACTTTTGCCTACAGATAAGCTTTCCTTTCTTGTCATTTTATGCCCTTTTAAAGTAATTCCAGAATAGTACTCTAATACCCATGATTTCACTACATGCATTATAGTGACACAGTGCTGTTGGAACTCTCAATCAGTGCTCTCAGTAAGTATATAACAATATTATACCACCAAATTAAAAAAATACAGTAAAAAATAAAGAAAATTCTTCCCATTACCTTTCTCTTTTGGCACTTTAACTTTTTAACTGAAAATAGAACTATGCTGAATTAGACACTCAAAAGTTAGTTTTCTGCTTTTTCCCTGGGGCCACTCTCTTTAATTCGCATCCTCTTATTCATATTTGAAACTGCTGTTGAATGGCATTCAGTGTGGGATGCTGCAAGTACCTCCATTTAGTCATATGCTTACCAGTAACTTTATCATTTTCTCTTAACAGCTGGGATTTGCAGATCTAAATCTAGCAGAGTTTGCTGGATCGGGAAATACCACTCGTCGCTGTTTACTGGAAGGTTATGATACCAAAAATACAAGACAAGACAACTCCATTCTCAAAGTAATTTGTTTCCTTTATCATACTTGAAGTAAGAAAGCAGAGAACAAGTGGTATTACTAAGCACTTAATGAAATTTAAAACTTATTTGCTGAATCTCTTTCTAGAAGGAGAGCTATTTAAAGCAAAACCAAAAGCGTTGTTTAGAGACAATCATCAAAATCCAGGTAGTCAAAAATAGAACTTTTCCTACTCTTTGAAATGGGTCTGGATGGCTGCAAAAGAAAAGCTTTCAAAAGGTATTCTAATGGTAGCTGAAAAACAAACAGGTTAATACATAATATCTTTAAGACTGGGCAACTTCCTGTGCATCTTTCTGAGAGTGAATCTGTTAATTGGCTTATTTATGCATAAGCCAGCTCCAACACCCCCATGACTCCTGGGGCTTTCCCGTTTTCTGTTTCATAGTCATTGGTGTAACAGTTGGCGAGGGTTGTTCCAAGAAACCCACTCTGCTGTTCTCTTCCATTAGTCCATGGAGTTAAAAAAAATGAGTAAGCTCCATTCACCTGAAAGTAAAAAATTATTTTCCTAGTAGGCTACTAGGCTAAGTTTCCCATATTATTCAGGATGCATGGGCACTTTCTGATTTCTTTGACGGTCATAGGGTGCATCCAGAACACTTGTAATTGATGGCATTGACCTGGCCAACAAGCCTCAGTGCACTGTGTCCTATGGCTTATTTACCTCGTGTGGCTTTGCTGGGTCTCATGTCAGCACAACCCGTTCCTGTAAGGCAGCAGTTTGCTAAACACCCTCAGCAAAGAACATACTTCAACACCCGCTGTTCTAAACAATATTCTCATTGCTCATTAATGTTTTAGATTTCCTGTCTCTGTTTTTCCCTTGAAGCTATCTTAACTATTAATGATTTTAAGATTCTCCTTGATCTATGTGTCTTTTTCAGAATCTTGTACGTGTAACTATGTTACTTTAAATGCTATTTTGTGTTATTTGCATGCCGGCTAAGGGAAAAAAACCCAACTTTTTGCTCAAGTGTGATAGTTTGCATAAGTGAGGATGGCATTTTATGTTACTTAAATTTAACATTTGTGGCAAGTATAACTTTGTTACATGACCATATATGTGTCACAGACCGTTTTGGGTTTTTTCTTACAGTGGGTTTTGTTTCCTTAACATGTAGGTTTTGATCAACATGCAGCTCATGTCTGGAGACCCATGCTTTAAAACGTAAGTTTGTCTAAAGTCTAAAATAAAACTTAAGGGAAACTGTTCCTGCAGCAACCTTATATAAATATACTTGATACGGGGTGATCTGACTAATACTTGTGTTTGGAAAATGCTCTGTTATACCTTTTATTCACAAGTCTCTTATTTTAAAAGATTCCTTTGGGGGAAAAGAGAAAAACACAACAGAAGTGTGATATGACTTAATGCAAGAGAAAGCACTTACAGATATTTAGTTAGCAAAGACATTACGCAACCTAGTAAAATATGCAGGAGGTAATATCTGAGGGGGGAGGTAGCTAGGAAAATACACATATTGAGGACCCTCAGCCTCATTGTCCTTAATCTGTAGTTAGGAAAACGTAATAGTTTTGCTATGTTTTTTTTTCACCAGTCTTAGGTGATTCACCGTAGGAACTCTTTAGTGTCCCCTTGCACGAAGGAAACACTGCAGAATTTCATCTTGTGCTTACTGAATAAATAGCAAGAGGGTGTTACCTGAGTTTGGTTGATTGGGCAAAACCTTTCTGTATCCCTAGTTATTCAGCACCTCTTTTACTTTAAAGCAGCTTTAGTAGATTTACTTTAGAGTCAGACCTATTAACAAATCCATCACTGGAACCGATAAACAGTTTCTCAAAGGCAACTAATCATTAATGTTGTATACTAATAAAACAATGTGTTTCTGGTTTTTTTTTCCTGGCTAGTACTGAAGGAGTTGAAATTAGTACCTAAATAGCTTTCTGGTTCCCTAGGAAAAGAGCTCTAGCTCGGGTTATTCAGACTTGGCATTTTCTGCCAAACTGGTGATATAACCATTTCCTGGAACATAAACTTCCAACGCAACAGAACAAAAAATTTACCTAATCCAGATGTTGTTTGTAGAAGGAAAAATTAACCTTAAAAGAGTCTCACAATCTGGAATCAGATACATATTTTATGAAGAAGGCTAGAAGGCTTTATGTTTGCTCTGGGATGACACCCCTGAAAGCATTCAGCTCCTGCTTTCAGAAGTATGTTAGACAGTTAAGTCACACAAGAACTGTATTTCCAGTAGTGCTTTTTTTCGTTGCCTCTTTACTTTCAAAGATAAGAGGGGATATGTTACTCTACATAAAGACAGTGACTAATTTATTGAATATGTCAAATCTAAAAATGTCAAGAAATATCCGCTTGTATGCACACCAACATTCTGTTCCCAAAGCAGAAAATAACAAAGCATTAAAAAAACTGTAGGCAGTATCTCAATGTATTTTGGTTGTATTGCTTGCAAGAGAAGACTGCTTTCACTTTGTCATTTTCTGTTAGTTTCTTTTGCACTAGCCAAGCACAAACTCAGAGGTCTTATATCCCTTTGGGTCTTGGTATTAGCTCAAACAAGCATTTAAGCTTTATTAAAAGGTCTATTAATATTGAACCAAATTTTAAATTAATGTCATACAGAATGTTTTTTTTTATTTTGTGGGAGGTAAAATTTAGTGGGAATACACAGAGATGGTGCCGTAGGCTCCTTTGTTAGGAGTGGGAGGGTTACTCCTCCTGTACTGTGACAGATGAAACAAAGCCAGGACTGTGTCACAGCACACAAGCAATTTGGCCAACTGTCACATTGTGCACGTTTGGGTTTTTTAAACATCTGTTAATGTACTCAATTACATATATTCTTAGCATGTAAACTATCCTGTGATTCATACACTTAAAAAAAAAAAATAAGAACTTCAAAATAAAGGCATATCACTCTACCAATGATCAAAAAAGGAAAAGCCCTTCCCAGCATCCCCAGAAGCCTGAGGAACTGAGGGCTGAGCAAATGGATTCTGTAAAATGTCCTAGGCAGCATTTTTTTCAGAACAGAATTGTAGGTCTGTTAACTTGATGCTCAGTATGAATTACGCCAACTTATTCAAAAAGAGAACTATGTGTTAATCCATTTGGAGGGGTTACAACAAAAGTACAGCAAATCTGAACCACCTTTTTCTTACAGGCCTCCATCCACAGCAACATCTATAGCAATTGCTGGAGAATCAGAATCTTTGCATGAAGACAGGAAAGGTGGAGAAAACTTAAAAGTAGCACATCTGGGTATAGCAGGTAAATAATAATGCTCTTAATTTCTCAATGCTTTTATAACTAGCCTCACAGCTTCATGGAGATGTACAAAATACTTCAAATCTTCAAGAGATGCTGACAGTTGTCCCACAAAGGAACCTTCTTACATGGCTTATTAGTTTCTACTCCAACCACAGTTAATTTCCCAGACAGAAAACATCTGGCACAACATTCTACTATACCAGGGAAAGCATGGTCACCTCTTTAATGCTGACACTGTGGACAAATCTAGAACTACATTTCTAGAACTACAAGTCTTTCTAACTCTGGTTGTTCTGTTTTACTCAGATACATGTTATGATCTTTTTTTTTAAGGAATGCATATTCATTAACATACATGGTATTCTTGCAGCACTTGAATCTCCAAAAGGTTTGTAGAAAACCAGTGTCAAGTCTCTAATCCCTCTGGGAAATCTGATCTTTTAAATCTAATCAAGATTACAGGCAAAACAGTAATAAAGCTAGCTTTAGGAACATTATCTGACTTGCATATGTTGCAGATATCTCATCAAAGAGTGCCTCTGTCCCAGATGAACTTGGTGCATGTGGACATTCCAGAACATCAAGCTATGCAAGTCAGCAATCAAAACTGTCAGGTAGCTGTTAACAATTCTGTTACAAGTTGTTGGGGGGTTATTTACTTTCACAGGTTTAGACAGTAGACAGTAAATATACTCTACATTTAAAAAGGGTTTGAGGTTGAAAGCTTTTTCCTAGGAGTTTCAGGTGTGGCGAAAGTAACACTCGTAAAATTAAAATGAGTGATCTCTTCTGATGCCAGACAGGTTTTGCCCTTATTGCTTTCAACTGACATATCTGAATGAGATTTTCACGTCTTCTACGTGTAAAAACAACTTGCAAATAGAGATGTAGCTTTAAAAGCTGAAGGGGATGACTTTTGTTGTGATAGTTATGAAGTATTTAGAACAAAAAGAAAATGGCATGTGCTAGAATTCAAACCCTGAATTCCCTAGTTGGTGTATGCACATACATTTATAGGGCTTTTGAAGTCCCTTGATAAGAAGACAAAGCACAAATTCTGCTTTCAGGATGGATCTTGGCTGTCACGAACATACCTAACCCAACTCTCCTGCATTTTTGCAACAGGATATAGCACATGTCACTCTAGATCATCCAGTCTGTCTGAACTGTGCCACAGGAGGAACACCTCAGTGGGGAGCACCTCAGTGGGGAGTACCTCAACAGGAACTGGAAGTATTCTAGAGCCATGTGAAGAGACTGAGCCAAAAGTAACTGAAGCTAATACTGATACATCTCCTGAAGATGCACCATCAGAAAAACAGTGCAGGTACGCACTTAACCTGGAGGCCTTATCTAGCAGAAGTAAAGCACAAATTACTTCTAAGAGCTCTAAATATATTTATTTTTGCAGACATCCTGTGAAGCAAGACTCTGTGGAGTCGCAGCTGAAGAGGGTTGATGCTACCAGAGTTGATGCTGACGATATAGTTGAAAAAATACTTCAGAGTCAAGACTTCAGTTTAGACTCAAGTGCAGAAGGTATGGAGATAAACAAGGAAGCTTAGAAAAAAATGATGTACATTACAGGCCTTAGGGAAATCTACTCTCTTCATAGTCCCTGTTGCTTGTAATTGTAAGCACTGTGCCCATGGATCACTACATTTTCTGCTTCACCCTGTCTTCCAAAAGTTAAAAAACCCTTATGTGACTCAGGGAACTTTCCCAGGTAATTACTTTAGGCCTAAAAAGAGCAGGTGCAAATCTACAACAAAAAAAGTAGTTCCTCCAACCTACACCATGTGAAGTTTGGTTCTTCATTAATTAAAATATTTCCATCTGAATGTTACAAAACTAGTACATTCAAAATTACTTATTTTTAACTAGGGTAACGTATAGCTAACATGTTTTAATTCACTTGCCTTTTAGAAGAAGGTTTAAGATTATTTGTGGGCCCTGGTGGAAGCACTTCCTTTGGAAGCCATCATCTGCCTAACAGGTACGTAACCTAAACAACTAACCCACAGACAATACTAAATAAAAATGCATCTTATACAGCAATTACTCTTTATCTGTATTCTTGATCTCTGTATCTTTTTATTTTGCATAATTTAAAAGCACCAAAAGTACTAGATTGTCAGCTCTTAAAACTGAACACACAGGTCAGTTCCAAAACAGAACAGATGTGTCAGCCTAAGAATTGTAACTTTCAGAGCTCCTGAAGAGTCTCAGTTCCAAAGTTGTCAGATACAAGCAATGTTTCAGTATCAACATGGGAAACAGACACCAGTTTCAAATTATAGCTTTATAGCCTTTCCACCGGAGTGGAAAGTCTTAAGTGTTTTACACACCTACCTTTACAGAATCAAACTTGAATGTCTTCCTGATAACAAGCCTAATTTTCTTCAGTTTGGTTTTTCTCACAAATCCTGTTTCCATTTGTTACATTGTTTGCGTCAATGGTTTGTTCCTCTTTCAACTATTTGCAGCCCTATACCCTCTCCTTTGATAATCTGCTTCAGATTATCTTCTTGTAGTTGCTTCATAACAAGAGACTTTTTTTTTTTTTCTTTTCTTTTTCCTCTAAACCCTCTTCAAATATTCTAATATACGACTTGACCTGAATGTATTTATCTTCTCAAATGAGAAGCATAAGAAACAAGCAAGAATATGCTCCAATATCATGTTTCTATAGTCCAATGCAACTCAGCATTTTTATCTCAAGGAATTAGCACAGCATTAGTATTTCAGCAATTATTTCTGAAGTTAGGTATAAAGGCAGCTAGTAACGCGTTGAAAGTAATAAAATAATTGCATTTGATACATGCAAGCAATCCTGATGGTTAAAAGATAATTAATTGGCTTATCTGCAAACTGAGCACACCAGTGTTTGCCTCAGATAAAATGGTTGGGTACATAACACAGTACTCAAGTATAGAGAGATCTGTCCTAATTTAGTTGCCAGAACAGTCCAGGCACACTACTAAACCAAACCAGAGCTTGCCCTATTAATGTTTTACACAGTACTGCAATTTGCCATGGAAAACCATCCACTGGGGTCTGTCATGTGGAGGGGTTGAGAGAGGTTTTTTTTACAATGCATGAAGAAAAGACTGGAAGATGTTTTTCTTGTGTTCTAATGTAAAATGACTATCACTTACTGGGTTTTTTAGATAATTTATCTGTTTGTGTATAAATTTGTATTAAAAGTACTAGCTGCATATGATGTAGCTGTGGGGAGGGGTATTCTAAAGGTCACGTTTAAAAAATTATAGAGAAGTCCAACAGTAACTTCTTTTTCAGTAACATTACTTTTCATTCTCTATTTTGGCTTTAGTATAACAAAACCCACTTTAATGCACAAAACTGTAGGTGACTCTGAGATATGATAATAATCACCCTTCACATTTAGCTGTTTGGCTGGGGGAGTTGTTGGGGGTTTCTTGGCAGGGTGTTGGTTGGTTGGGTTGATGAAACAATGAAATTGCTGCTCTGTGACATTTGCTGTTTTAGCTTCCATTTAAATTGACATTGAACTGATTTCTTTCAAACTTTCAGAGTAGGATCTGGAGCATATGAGCAGGTGGTGATAAAACGCTAAACTAGAATGACAAACGAGGAAAACATCGAGCTCTTGTGTTGATACATCTGGTTTTGTTTGCTTTGTTGCAAGAGTTGAGAAACACAAAATTAACTCAATGTGATCTTTTTCTGAAAAAGAATGGCATGCCTCTTTGCTCGTAGAGCATCATCTTCTGTGGTATGAAGGCAGTGTTTAATTGTGTACACCTTGTGAGAGCACTTGGACTGTTTTTGTAAGCTCTATTCGATGTTAATGGAATTACTTTTTAATTTGTGTGAAACGTCTTTGGGAGCATGATGAAGCGAGTGCCATTTTAGTATTTTATACAAGAGATCACTTGTGGTGGATGTACTTTGTTCATAACTCCTTTTCTAATGAAGCTTCTGAGAGTTGCAGGAAATGCACCTGAAGAAAGTAATTACTCAATTTGATCCTACCTGCCATTGTAGTCTTGTAGAAGCAAATTACTTCTATCAAGTCAGTCATTATCAAGCCAATGTTGTGGCCTCCACAAAACAGCCCAGCTGTGTTTTAACAGAACCAAAAGCTTAGGAGTACTGAGCACAACTTCATGGTGAGGTTGAACGGCAGAGGTGAACTTCACATGCATTTAAAAAACCCCCAAAACTAAATACATTTAAACCAGCCAGTAATCAGTTGTGTTAACTGTAAATCAAGTCCACAGGTTTAAAGGCATCAAATGTGACGTGTTTTTTGTTCAAGTGATGAAAAAAGTGGGAATCCACATCAAAACACTAAGGCACAGTAGAGTATTAGCAAGAAAGCTGGTTTGATTGTTACATCTGGAGGACAGAAGCTGCTTCCACAGAAACTCACTCCAACAACGCATGAACCTTAAGATTCAGTGGGATGGTACTGTTTACAAACCTAGTCAGTAGCTTACTACCACTTAATTTTTTTTATTGTAGCTTAATCCTTCACAGTTAGTGCTTTGCTTGTGTTTTGAATGTGCCTTGCGGGATTGGGGAAGCACAGGGAGATTAAAGAATTTATTAAGAATTTAAGCTTTAAAACTAGGTAAACATCTATACTATTATTAATATAACTTGTTAAGAGAAGCACTTTATTGTAGACATACTCTGCACTCTGAAAAAGTTTTAGTGTGCAACATCTTTGTTGAACACTTCTTTCTTCACTATCTGTCCACTGTTGCATTAAAGTCAATGTACTGTATTTAAATTTGCACAAGGAGTGATCTACCTGACAGGCAGGAAAGATCTCTTTAAATTTTCATTGAGAATAGGAAAGAATCCATTTCTAAAGGGATATGTTAGGTGACACATTAATTGTAAACTGCAAATGGCTTTAATTTTGTTACGTTTAGTGGTACTGTTTATCAGTAAGGCTCGGAATAAATAAAAATACTGTGGCTATTTTTGAAAGCTCAGAATGCATCAAATTCTGCTCAGATGTTTGACACCTTTTAATTGAAGTAGAAGTAGGCCATATTTAA
The DNA here is from genome assembly GCA_035584735.1 of Pseudotriccus pelzelni. Lineage (NCBI taxonomy): Eukaryota > Metazoa > Chordata > Aves > Passeriformes > Tyrannidae > Pseudotriccus > Pseudotriccus pelzelni. Next base: position 21,450,017 of record JAWMRA010000005.1, read on the forward strand.
TAGGTTAAATCATCAGAAGCAGACTGTTTTCTAGAAACCCATACCAGAATTATTAAACTGATTTTTATTTGTATTTTTAAGGAAATCTCAGATTTTAAAGCTTGAGTACTGTTATTGAATATGAAGAATATGAGCTAGTTCTCAGTTTTGGTACTTAAATACTTTTATTTCCTTCTGTTAATTATAGTGTCTTTAAAAGAGTTAATGCAAAGATTCTATTCTAGCTGCTGTTAGTAGAAGTGTGGTATTATCCATTTCTGTTCTCCACAGGAATTTTAAACAGAAACTACTCAACTGCTAGTATACAACTCTCTCTCAGAATGTTATAGTTTCCCTTTCCTGCCACATAACTAACTCGTACCAAACAAATCCTGCTGCAAGCAAACAATGCAAGAAATCTGAATATGTTATTTGCTTTGTATATTTGAATACCTTATTTGCTTTCAGTGCTCTTGCTACACTTGTTGATAAATTTATTAAAACCATTAGTAGCTAGATGGTAGCTCACTTTTAGTTTACTAGGGAAACTACATATAGTTTGAGGAAAACAGACTTTTCAAAAACATTGCACAGCTACTTATGTAATTCTCAAGGGAATTTCCATAGTCCAGATTTGTGTTTTATGTTAAAAGACACAGGTAATTGTCATAGATTAGATACTTTGTTTACTAGAAACAATTATCTTCTTGTCTGAGCAGATCTTCTAGGAAAGTTGACACAGAAATCCAGCTTTTAATAAAACTGCATCCTAGTAATTTATTCTTCTGACTTGAGTTACAACTCTTCATGAAGTGATTCTCTACTTGTCTGTATTTTAAGTGGAATATAACCTTCATATTTAGGTGTTGTATATTCCTTTTTGTAAACTGTGTTATACAAATACTGGAGACTTCTATATAGTAAACTGTTCAGGATGTGTTGGTGGGTTATAGGTTTTTTTAACTGTATTTAAATGCAAATCTCTGACATTCAATAAACTCATGTCTTCAGCTTAGAATCTGTTACTAAACAATTATGTCTTTCTTTTTTTTAAATGCAAAAATTTACGAACTTAAATGGAAGTTTGTGTTCATTTCAATTTCTCTACTCGTTTCAAACTTTACCCCTGCAGCTTATTAAACTCCCTCTCCAGTCCACACAGTACTTAATGGCACCATTACTAGTACAGTTATTTATCTGCCTCCTGGAGAGGAAAAGTAATATCAGTCTTACACAAAGGAAAAATCAGATTAATGTGGCAGGCATACTGGGAGGTTAATTTATTAAGCAAACTCCACAACTAGCAGTATTTGGGAAAGTGAGGGCACTGTGTTGTAGTCTCTGCCCACCTTGCAAATGACAAAATGGATCCTTCTCAGCTGAGTATAATGACCTACTAAAAACTTTCCATATGGTTTCTGTAACTTTATAAACTACCTTCTTATTTTTAAAAAAAACCTAATTGTGGTATGTATTTCTCTTCTCACCTCTGCATTCAAAATAACCAAGCTTCCTGGTACTGCACTAAGTATCTGTTCTTACATTAAGAAAAAATCTAGACTGGTGAAAATTGCAGCTAATTATAGTGCAAACTATTTGCCACTCAGATCAATTCAGTAACCAATTATTTGGAGGGTAAGGATTAAGAAAATTAACAGTACCGTATATAACTAACTTCAGTCTCAGCTGTCTTTCAGTTCAAAAAGGAAGGCAATTGTTTCCAAAACTTCACCAGAATATCCCAGAATTCCTTTTGTGGTTGTTGTCTTTCCCCTTTGCTTCATGAGTCAACAGGTTCCTTATAGAATAAACAACAAATCCCATCAGCAAACATATCTTCCAGTTAATTATTACTCTTTTTAAATGCTTTGCTTTTTCTATTACTGTGTTTTCACACAGTTTTAGCAATATGTATGACATAGTTTGTTATTTAGACACATCTTTCTAATCTAGAAGGAAAACATCTTGTGACTGAAAACAAGCACCACTGCTGCATACACACAAGTGATATACCAAGGCAAAACCTTACTGGGATACGATTCTTCTTGGATTTTTTTTTTCATCTACTCTATTTGGATTTCACAGTTTTGAATAACAGCTGCACATGAAAACACAGAAAATTTTCAGGTACACCAGGGCCAGATTAGCATTCACAAGTACAGCACTTTTTAATTTTTTTTCTTTAAAAAGCAGAGCAGTCAAAGATACCAGTTGCATATTTCTATTCATTGGGAACAACATTTAGTTTTCATCAAGGCTGAGTGTGTCTCATCTTGAACAAGGTGCCTACAAATTTATTCTAATAAGAAAAAACTTGTCTTAATCTTGTCTGACTCACATTATTCAGCACAACATAATTCATGTTATCACAACTACCTTAAGAGCTAAAAGATTACTGAAAATAATCTAGTAATGATAGCTACACTAAGGTAATAGAAAGCAAACAGAAATACTGCATTATCTTCATAGGAATTAATTATTTCCTTTTACCCCCTGATAGCCTACTTGAAACCCCTGTGAGTTACTGCTGTCTTTGTCTTCACTCCATAGCAGAGGTGCTGCCCATGGAGGGGAGGTTTAGAAAAGATTGTGTGGTTCTGGTTAGCATACAGAACACGCCATTTGACAGCTACTAAAAAACCACTTTCATTACTTTAACTGACCTTTGCATGAGAAATCTGTGATCTAATCCTCCTCATTTTCATGTTCAGCGTTGAGCACCACAGCAGAACCATCACTGCTCAGCGGGACCTTGCCAGCAATGAGTTTGCATAGCTTCTCAAAGGTACCACACAGTTGATTCACTTTGGGAAAAGAAAAGATTGTTGCAAGAGGTATATAGGCCTCATTTCCATTGACAAATGGTTCCATGGTTTTATCAACAACCAGTTTTCCAAGACAGTCTGAAAAACAGTCCACTGACAGCTGGAATTCAGATTTTCTTTCAGGGTCATCATCGTACTCCTCATGTTTTGACATTAAGTGGTGCTTAATGTTTTGGGCTATGAAAGTAACTTCACTGACAACTGCATTCCGTAAGTACTTCTCATCTTTCAGACTTGGATACACTGCTTTGAAGACCTTTACAACATACAAGAACACATAAAATGTTTACTGCTATCACAGGGTCAGAGTTTAACATGTGCTGTCAAAAAACCGTTCTAAAACATGAATGTAATTTTTTATTCAATCCTGTTTTGCTTATTAAGCATTTTCAGATCTCAAAAACTAGGCAATATGAGCTGATTTTATGTATTACAACTACAGTGGCAGTTAATGGAATTAAAAAACAAATAAACAAACAAACAAAAAAAAACCCACACCAAAAAACCAGGCTTATACCTGGAAGCTACACTCATAGAACGGGCAAGGTGAAGTCCTTGCAACGCCTTAGTCCTTTTTAATAATTCTCTTACTTTTCACATTACTCATGATGAGGTGCTAGTGACAGTTCTAAACTACCTCTGAACTGTCATGTGGAAACCAGGACTAGAGCATGTCATTTATTCTGTTTTCAGAATAAACCATTAAATATGCTTTCACAGCTGCAGGGGATGCTAAAAATAAATTGTGACATCAAAATCGGTGAACCTGTGTGTTCTACACTGAGCTATACTCCAAGGCAATTAAGGAAACTAGGCAAACTCATTCCCACCAGCTTGCCAGGAAGTGCTTTATACCAACAGGGTACCAGTGAAGTTCCACTGTCTATAATTACTTCCTACTTTTCAATTGCATCCTGAAATATTGATTTATTCCCATAAATTACTTACATAATAAAAAATAGTTTGGTATCAAATGCATTAGCTTAACACTCTTGTTTAAACTCAAAGGATATCAATGTCAAAACTCCCTCCTTAATGACCCTGTAACAGGAGATAATGAAAGCAATGTCGAGGACATGTCCGTCATCTGGACATATTTCTAAGTTTGCTGAGCATTACAGAGCACTTCATGATTTTATGAATGGCAGTAGATGACAGGTGACATTTCACATGTATAGAAATTTCTAAGACAGAAATTACAAATGTTTTTATAGCTTGGAAACTACAGAAGATACATTTGTGTTTCAGTTCAGGTCACAAGTCATTGGAAGATACATAAATGTTTTTACACAAAGAGCTGAATATTCATGTTCGCTGAAACAAATAAGGCCTCATGAAATTGAAAAAAAAACCCCAAACAGTATATTTATTTTCACATTATTACTTCATGTTATTCCTGAAAAAATTTCATTTATACCACAAGGCATTTAGCTAGAAATGCCTTTTTTGCTTTTTATTTTTTAATGAATCTGAAAAATCTGTGTAATTGCCAATAACTGCGTAATAAATGCAATGAATGACTAGAGGAAAGACTATAAAAATAGTATACCTGGCAGAATTGAAAATTTTCATTCTGAGAAAAAAGAGTATGTTAGGAATGATTATCCATATTGCTATTTAGTGAATATTCTAGAAGTTAAAGGCCTTTATACAATCAGAAACACAAATCACATAATGAGACTCTCTTGATCTGATGGTGTGTGACAGTCAGTGCTAAGACTGGATAGCAATAGCAGACCATGGTAACAACACTTTCACAGGCAGTCATAGACCATTTTACTATTTATTCATACCTCTAAAGGAAGAAAGTAATACTTACTGTTTTGTAAACTGCTTCATTGGGTTTCTCATACTGAACAGATCCACCAGTTTGAGGATGTTTTCTAACAAACACACCTATTTGGGTACAAAACCCAACATTCTCCATTCCTTTTGGTGGGCGCCCTACACCAGTAAATTCCACTGCGTAATCATAGCATCTAGCAGCCTCTAGAGCCCTAAGAAAGACAAATTATTCCAATCATATGAAATATTCATCCTTTCATGTGATAAAGATGCATTCTCAAGGAGAAGCAAGACCCTGAGCCTGCAATGCTTGAGCACCATCTCCCTGACAATACTCTCATGCCTGAAGATAAGCACTGTCAAAACTTGCTGTATCAGAGCTGTAATCATATGCCTACCACAGTCTGAATCACTTAGTATCAGTAATTTAGGCATCCAAACATTATTTCTAAAATATGTGCATAGAATGCTCATGCTCACAGTTGCTTAGTCACCAACTTAAATATATTAGACGTGAGCAAAAACCTGCTGATTTTCAAGGCCAAAATTATTTGAGAAGAACCCATAAATAAACATACACACCCCAAAATCCCAGGAGACCAGTTAATAGGGAAAATAAAAGTGTGGTTTATTGTGAGTGTATAAAGAGTAAAGTCTACCTAAGAAAGCTTATTACAGGGTACATGACATCTAAATGAAAACCATCTTGTAGTACATCAGCCAGTGTGAACAAAAGGATGGGGCAGGGAACTAATATGGCACTACCTGCATCATTCTCCATGAGAAAGTAGTAAACTAGATTAACATCCCAGGTATTTTAGAGAATATTGTAATACTTTTACTTCACAACACAACAACTTCGTGTTTATACCTCAAAAAAAAAAATATCACTCATTCGGTGATATCAATATTTTAAATTCACATATATCTAAAAGCAGAATCTAAATCTACATAAAGTCATAGAAATACTCACTACATATGTGAACTGTTCTGAAAATGCCATTTGTTTCTCTGGGCACTCAGAGCTGTCAGCATACATGTTCAGTGAGCTTACCAGCTTTGAAACTGCGCTTGGTTCCACTCAAATTTGTGATCTGGATCCCTATGTAACACCACTCCTGGAAGCAAAGGGTTAAATTCAGAATTTGGAGTACTGATCACAACTATGCTTGGAGCCATGAAACCAAACACCACTTCAGGAAACTTCTTCAGCTCCGATTCTTGCAGGTGTTCTATTCTGAAAAGAGTAAGTTGATGTCTGTGTTTAAGAACACCCTATGATACCTTAATCTTAACAACCAGACAAAAAAAACCCCAAACCCCTATCTGTAATTCGTAATTTTACACCTAGCTCTGCAATATCAGCAACGGCACTGTGGCCAAGTGGCCACACAAAGGTTTTTGTCTGTCCAAATCTCCTCTTGCATTTTGCACTTTTTCATCAGTATCCCTCTCCCACCATATGCAAGCACCCCTTGAATAGCTTAGTATGGCTAATTTAAGCACAAGTTAACTCTTCTAATCTCTACTTTTCTACTTCTACTCTTCGCCCGAAAGGTTTGATCAAGTCTGTTTGGAGTATGGACAAAATTCCAAGCTGAACTCTAATGAACTTAGAAATATGTAGAGCTTTGACCTAATACTCACAGTTCAATACATGTCACCAAGTCAAAACCAAGCATGCAAGGATCTTTATGGGCCACTGACCCATGATGCAAGGTAACAGTTAGGGATCTTTCAGACGGTTGCAAATAATCAAAAGGAAGAGGAGACAACGTATGCCTACAAAAGTATTAAAAAATGTTACAGAAAGAACCTTAAGACAAATTGTACATGTAAGCGAACTACTGAACATCCTACATAGATACCTCATAAATCTCCAAAAGGTTAACTATTTTACACGGATATAAAAAGGAATATCCAATACAAACACTTTTCATGACTATCTACAACAGGACAGAAAGAGCAGAAGTTAATCCAGAAGCTGTCCTTCATGTTTACAAAAATTTCTACTACACTCTCAAGTCACTTGGAAAGCCACTTGTAAGTTTTGATAGCAGTTCAACTCCAGACACACAGTAACTCTGATTTAGACACGCTTTGCAGAGTTTTGGGGGAAGTTTTAGGCACACGTATTACCTATTTTTTCCCAATGAAATACACTGAGAAACCAAAGTATATGTGCAAATTTCATTCTGAAATACTGCATTAGACAAAATACACAATAAATGTTAAATATAAAAGGATACTTCATTCTTGAGAAAGAGCAAGTGATAACATCAGCATCTAGATCCTTAGCAAGTTGAGTCTGTTTTGCCCATGATGGTAACTGGTGAGCGCTTTCATTGTATTTTCTCTCCCCTGTCCAGTTGAGGAGGAAAGCGATAGAGCAGCTTTTGGTGAGTACCTGGCCTCCAGACATGGTCAACCCACCACATCAAGACAAATACAAACCTTAAAACACAATCAAAGAGCTTACATTTTCTCTTTCATTACACTTGCAGAGATATCCAGCCCAGCTAACACTTCAATGCAACTGCAGAATTTCAGCATCCAGAGAAGCCTGCAGTCAGCACATCCTAAATCTGCCACCTGCAAATTAGATATTAAACAATGTGCAAATGCTATATATTTCCAGGTAATTTCAGAGACTTTAACAAAATTAAAATTCCATATTTACATCAAAATAACTTTTTAATGATACAGTATTTCACAACCAAAACTTAATATTACCACTGTAAGCAAGCAGGATAGACATGGATTTGAAAATTCTTTTAAAAGAAAATATATGAACATCCTGTAAGATTTTTTAAAAGAATTAGCCTTTTGTTATTACAGCTATAAACAAGTACACATAGAACAACCCACTGACACCGGAAAATGTCTTTCACATGAATAAGAGTAAGGTATGATTTTAAGTATCAAAGCTGCCGCAATTTTCACATTCACTGCTTTTCACTGGACTGCTCTGAGAACAGGCTCACCAGCAGCCAAGTTAGCAGCAAAGAATCTGCATAAAACAAGTTTACAGGCTCATTCTAATGCTCAACTGGGGAAGTCTGGGGATATTCAGACCACAAAATCAAAGAACAGATATTCTTTTCTGTAAGCTTGAGAGATCACTGGGTACACAAATCAACCCACCCTGTTCTTTCTCAGGCTCAGTCAAGGTTGAAGCTGTTCTCCCTATGAAAATCCTGAATTGTTTCTATCACCCACCTTATCTCTCCCCTGTGCGTAAACAGAAAGTTTACCCTCTCACCCTTTCCACATCCTAAATCAGAAAATTCAAACCATTAAGTATAGATGCAACACTGGTGAATATGTTCCATTTAAAAGCAGATTGCAGTGCCATGACCTCATAGACTGGATTGGATTTTTATTAGCTACCAGAATTATGATCACTTAAGTGCACTGCAGGTGCATTTCTCATCAATTTCTTGCATGCCCCCTAAGATATTAGCATCAGTTTCAGAGTTAAACGCTGCAGATTTGGGAGCTGCTTCTGGGGGATGAAGGGGAGAGGACATATTAGAAAAGAGCAAACACTACAGTACATAATTTAATTGATTTAACTTTCCAAAGTAGTATTGAAACAAGAGTTGTGGTATATTGGGAGGGACAACACAGAAAAGGGTCACAAGATTTTAAGCAAGTGGAGAGGAGCGAGCCTTGTAATCCCACACTCTCTGTGTCACTTCTTATCTGAGAACATTCATGTCAATGATGAGGCAAATCTGATACTGCATATGGAAGTAACAACTCTAGAACGCAAAACTCAACTATGATGAACGCACATCGAACCAAATTACTCAGCTTTAAATTAAAACCAGAATTCCCACTACTCTCCCAAACATTTCTCTCATTTAAATATTCTCCTCTTCTCATCAAGTAACATTAATTATATGCACTCCTGAAAAACAACATATTATGACTAATTCAGTTTTAATGGCAGCTCCTCCAAAATTGTTGTTTGGTAATTGGGTCAAAAGGTTATCTGTGCATTTTGTCTTACTGAGACACCAAGAGTCAACTTCTTTTCATATTTATAACCTAAAGAGACAAAACATACCAACCTTCTTAGGTTTGTATTTCTCCACTAAATCTTTGACAAACTGGTAGCGTTGTTTGTACAAAGGAGGTGTAAATTTAATAACTTGTGCAAACTCTCCTTCTTGAAAGTTCTTCTCCATAATATTTTGGCGATGCTAAAATAAAAAAGAGTTAATCCTTGTTTTCTGAAGCACTTTTTAACGTATCAAATGACAGAGTTTGCTGTTTGCAGCCATGTTCCGAGTTACAATTAAACAGGGTAGACCTGATCCCAGTTCACAAAAACACACACAGATACACACACCCCCATCCCCATCCACACCCATCCACATCCCTACCGCCGGCTCCTGGACCCCCCAGCCGTCCTCAGGCTCCGCTCCGGGCCGCCCCCAGCCCCGGTCCCTCCCTGCAGCGCCCCCAGAGCCACCTCCCGCCCGTTCCCCCCACCTTCTCTCCCAGGCTGATCTCCCGCCGGGCACAAGCGGCCGCCCACGCTCCGGGGAACTCCGGGAGCGCCAGCCGGGAATTCTTTATTTCCACCCCTTAGTGCCGGGGGTGTTCTCTAATGCTCTCCAATGCGAGACAATAAATCACCATCCGTGAGCGTCCAAGGGGACCTGTTGTACTGGTCGCCACCCGAGCCAGCCTCCCTCTGTGTAGTTAAAATGCGGCGGGCGGGGGGTTCCCGCTTTTTACGCAAAACTCCCAAAAATCTCACTCCTCCTCGAGCCACTCCCTTGAGGTGCTGCTGTGTTTGCAAACGTGTTTGCGACGCCCCGTAGGGCAATCGCGCTATCGCGCTGGTCGCGACACGCAGTGAACGAGCCTTGCCGGGGTGAGTGAGGCGGAGATCACTAAAACCACTGAAATCAGCGAAAAGTACATGCAAGTATGGCAGCCTGGGAGTTGCTGTTTCTATCAGTTTGGATTGCAAACAGGCAATTTGTAATATTGACGATCTTTAGTTATACAGAACATTTACTGTAAAGTATATTTAACATCTGGTCAGTTTTCTTGTGGGATTTCTCCCTGTTAAGATTTACAGGGCTGTATATCCCAATTTGGCCATGCGCAGAAACTGTTTCAAACTGGATGTTCAAGTGCCCACAAATTAAGCAGATTATTTTTAGAGAAGCCTGTTAGTTTTGTACCTTACAGAGAGCAACACATGATATGACTACACTGGAATAAAAGCTTCTCACAGTATAAAGTCACAAATCACGAAATTTTAAATTCTGACACCCTTCAGTAACTGGGATGAAAAAGACAACTGTGTGCAAGTACTTTCCCTTTCAAGTTTCAGTGCACATAATTAAATGTGATGGCAAAAGAAATCTAATGCAGCACTGCTGCCAGGAGACGTTAGTCCACTGATAGGAATATAGATACAGCAATGCTGTTTAATCTATAATTCAAGAGCTAACAATCACTCCTCTCAACCCAAATTCAGAGGATGTTCAGTGACTTGAGTACGAGTATTTTTCTCCTCAGCTTCAACAGATCTGGCCCATTTGAAAAAAATCAGAATTAATTTTTGTGAATGGTAAGTGAGGCTAGGTTCTTACACCCAAATCACCATCCTCTAATTCCTTTATAATTGTGTGTAGTGTCTTGCAGTTTGCAAGTGAAAATCACCTCATTTTGGCGTTCTTGGGGTTTGGTTTTTATCTTTTTGTTTTGGCTGTATTCAGTATAAAGACCAGGTGGGATGCCTGAGGGAAGAAATCTAATTTGGAGCAAATGGATTCACAGGTTGCAACTATATCAGAAGTTTTCGGCATCACCACCAAAGAAGGAATGTATAAGAAGTACAAAAATGTTATCTTATACAGAGTAGAAAGTACTGAGACTTGGAACATGTTGACTAAATATTTCAACAGAAAAAGCCAAATGTACGAAAACACAGTTTGGGTAATATAAATTATAACAGAAACACAGGCCGTCTTGAAGTGATTATACAATATAAATCAAGGAAGTGCTCAGAGCCGAGGACACCCTAAACGACGACGATAAAACCACTCAGGTTCAAACAGAAGTTACTACTCTAGCTAACTGCCTCCTGAACGAGATCACTGCTGTAAAGACACTTTCTTGGAATTAGTTTCTGTGATTAGTTCTTTGATTTCATATGGGATTGTTATATGGATATTTACTGCATCAATATGGTAGAGCCCTCTAAGGAAGTAATGAAGATTTTGTGAAATTGTTTGGAAATCAGCCAAGATGGGAAATGAGAATGCCGAAAGAATGCTGGTGGTTATTCCTAGAAAAAGGGAGTGAACAGCCTAGATAGCAGAACAGACCGCTTAGAGAAACTGTTAACTGCCAGGGCCCTGATAAGAACATTTTTCTGCTATATGACAAGCTCTAAGGTACGTTGAAGGGCCAGGGTAATGAAGATAAACTACTGTTTCTCAGGGTTTCACATGAAGACTGAAGGCATTTTAATGTTACTTCCACTAGTATTTATCTCCTGGTTTCTAAATTAAAATTCTAAATTAGTTTTAAATAGCACCTATGTAGAGATGCTGTTTCCATGGATCCTTTCATACCAGCTTCTCCCTGTACCTGTTTCCTTATGCGCTGAGCAATGGGGAGCCCTTCTGTGTGTGTGCAACTGAACGTATTTTGCCAAGTTATGCCCAGTTTGCAGTCATTTCAGTACAGTTTCAGTCATGTTTGTGCATAGTCATTAAATGTTTAGAATATTTCAGCAATTCTTCTAATTTGTGCATTTTCTCCTCCCTTTTATACTTCAGGTTTAAAGCTTGACACCAAAGTACATAACTAGTTGTGTTGGGTTTATTTTTTTTGCTTTTGCAGGCAAAACTGGAGGATTTTCTTTTCTGTTTCCTGTCAGCATTTACATGTAGAGAGTTATTTTTTTAAATCCAGATGTTTTCAACTGCGTTAACCTAATTCTGCTTGTTCCAAGGCTGTATGCAGTACTACTGATTTCAGAAAGATGCAGCAGGGCGTAGTGACTGTTTTCTTGGTGTCTGACACAGTTCTCAGCTGGAGGAGAGGTCCTGTCACCAGAACTGGCCACCGTCGCACACCGGGGCTCCTGCACACCCATACCTGCAGGTGTTCAAGGCCAGGCTGGACGGGGCTCTGAGCAACCTGGTCTAGAGGAAGGTGTCCCTGCCTAGGGCAGGGAGGCTGGAACGAGGTGATCCTCGAAGTCTTTTCCAACCCAAACCCAAACCTTTCTATGATTCCATGATTTCTTGGCTTCTCCGCTGCCGTGGGGGCAGAAGCGGCCGGCGCTCCCTCTCCTGCTCCTGCCGCGCCCTGGCCTCGTTACCAACGACAAGGGACCAGTTTCCAACCTTGCTACATCGCTGGCTCGATCTACTAAACCCCGTGTGCCGGGGCCAGCAGCCGTCCCCGGCGGGCCGCGGGTCCCCTCGCTTTCCCCGGCGGGGTATCCCGGCCCTGAGGAGCCGGCGGCCGAGGCGAGGCGAAGCGAGGGCGGGAAGATCCGCGGGCCGAAAGCAGGGCGGGCGGAGCCGCGGGCGGAAAGCAGGGCGGGCGGAGCCGCGGGCCGAAAGCAGGGCGGGCGGAGCCGCGGGACGCGCCGAGGCCTCGGAGCGCCCCCGCCCCTTCCCCGCGGGCCGGTGACGCGGCCCCGGAAGGCGCCGCCGTCACTTCCCCGGCCGCCATCTTATCGGGGCTGAGGCAGCGCCCGCCGGCCCCGCTCCGTGTGCGCGGCCCGCCCGGCCCAGCCCGCCCCGCCATGGCCAACAACAGCCCCGCGGTCGCCAACTGCCAGGGGCAGCAGGCGGCCCAGCACCCGCCCGGCGCCGTCCCGCCCGCCCAGCAGCCGCTGCAGGGCGGGGGCCCCAAGCCGGCGGCCTCGGGCAAACCGGGCAACGTGCTGCCGCTGTGGGGCAACGAGAAGACCATGAACCTGAACCCCATGATCCTCACCAACATCCTCTCGTCGCCCTACTTCAAGGTGCAGCTCTACGAGCTCAAGACCTACCACGAAGTGGTGGACGAGATCTATTTCAAGGTGAGCCCTCCGGCCGCGCTGGCGTCGGGCCCGGTTTGACTGCGGCCCGCGCCTCTCGCCCCTTACCGTGCGCTGAGGGATGGGAGCGAGTACCGCTTGCTCTGCTTAGCTGGGGTGCTGCCTTCTCTGCTTCCCGAGAGAGGCGTGTTCCGCCTCGGATTTGGAACCGCGGAGCTGCGAGTGAGGTTTGGAGAGGGCGGCGTGAGCCGGGGCGGTGGGGGCGAAATGGCCGTCGAAGGGCTGCGCCTTCGGCCCGAGCGAGCGCGGAGGGCTCGGAGCGGCCGCGGCCAGGAAAGGGCCCTGCCCGCAGCGCGGGGGCTGCCGACACCCCACCCCTGCGACCGCACACGAGGAGCGGTGGTGACCGCGGGTGGTCCAACAGGAGTCTCTGCATGTGGCCTTCCTCGGCACTTACTCGTTGGGATTCCCTCCTCCGTTACCCGTTTAAAAAGTTCTCTTGGCGTTAGGCAGGATGTGCTGGGGAGATGAGTGGTCTGCATCGGGGCACCCATGTCTCGGTTCTTGTTTTGTTAGCAGGATTGAATCAATTTTGCAGCGAGGCTTCCATCAAGCCAGTCTCCCAGGTAGAGGTATGCATAATTAATGCTCATCAACACAGCCACTTTCTTTGTTCTGATAACGAGACCAAAATTTAGATAATTCAAGCTTAAATAATTCAGCTGTCTTTAGGCACCCGTACTTTGGTGGTTATTCGGATATTCTTCTCAGGTGAATTAATTCTGTCTGATAATGTTACTGTATCAGCAGGTTTCACTGTATTTGAAATTAAAAAAAAAAAAAAAGGCAAAGGTAGCGCCTTTTTGTCTCATTTGACCAAGGCAAGACAAGTTATTTAGGGTACTGTAGTTGTGAAAAGTATTTCTGAGATTTTTGGCAGTTTGGGCTTACCTATGCTAATGTTTTTCCACTTACTGATAGCACTTGTCTGCCTGTGCTCTGTCACTTGGAGCTGATTATTTATTTCTTCTAGTACTTAAAGTAATAGAGATTGTCGACAAAGCATCTCTCCAGTTAATTTACCACTTGGTGCATGTGAGAGAGATTGACTGTCTGCATGGAAAGTAGCAGACTTTACTTATGCAAGTGGTGGCTAGAGCTGAAAAATTTGTATAAAGACACATTTTCAGGAAATTTGAGAGCATGTTTTATATTAAGTGGACCTTCTCAGGTGTAGTAAAAAATATTTGATAGGATTCATTGTCTTTGTATTAGTAGAGCTCAACTGCAGCAGGTCAGATATTTTGTGTTGCGTGTCTTACTGCTTCATTCCGCAAGTGGCCTAATCTTAAATAGGGGGGAAATTTTGTCATGCCATTAAAAATGTGGTTATTAATCCCATGCAAATAAAGTTTGCTTACTGAACTCGTCAGTTACTCTGACTCAAAACTGCAGTCTAAATAAAGGGAAAACTCGGCCTCTTACTCACTTGTGAGTAATGGGTGTGGAGGAGAAGATAACCTGATGGTTAAGGTGCTTTATTGATATTAAGAAAATTTAAATTCTCTTCATGTTTTAAGATGCCTGAATAATTGTTGTGTGGGTTTTTTCTTTAAATGAACAAGATACCCATCCTGGGAGGTGTATTTGTCTTTGAGTAACTGGTGGCTCATTTAAAAAAGTGGAGAATGCTGGGTGCCAGATTACCAGGAAAGATGATTTTAAGTCACACAGGCAGTTGGTGATAGGAATCATCTTTGAAGATATGGATTCTGTCCAAGTATTTGAATTAATTTACATGTAGTTCTGGTCTGCTCTTTCAGTTCTGTATCTGCAAAGTGCAGGACTTCCTCTTTCTTTATCCCTGACCTTAGGACTGTGTGCATGCCCTCAGCTTCATTTAGTCTGTGCTTCCAATAAGCTAACCATAGGCAGCAGGAAGATCTTTGAAGGATCAAAACTTCAAATACTCCTTTCTGAAATGAGTACTGTTTTCAGGGCTTTGTTATTTGTTTGTTTTTTTAATTAATATCTGTCAAAGCCAGCATGTTTATATTGATTGTGGCCAATAAATGTAACTTAAATTAAAAAACCTGAAGACTAGCATTGTGATAGTATAATATTTGATACTTGGACTAAAAAATACTTTTCATTTCCCATGAGAGGCAAAACCGTATATAGTTAGAAGGATGTGCAGTATTATTTGTGTAGTATTTGAGAACTTTTTATGCAATACAGGAAGTCATAGCACATTTTGAATTCTACAGTATTGGCATCTCTTATATTTCCTGTTTGGCTAAGACAGCAACTGTAAAAACCCCAAACAAACAGTTCAGCAACTTCAGCTGTTAGTGTATCTCTGATTTCATGCAGTTGTGTGCATAATTAGTTTTGTTTCATGTATTGTTAAAAAATTTTAATTTGTGAAGTACAGCCCTGAACTCTTATTCCAAATCTGGTGTATCACCACTGTTTGGGGTTTTTTTGTCTTTGACTTTTTTTTTTAAGTTGATGTGCTTAAGCAGTATACTTCTTTATTAAGCCAGACATTGCGTCTCTGAATTTCACAGTGTCAAATGTAGCACAGGCAGTTTTGTGGTTCTGAACTTGTCTATGATTACTGTCAAGTTTTAGGAATGGTGTTGGTTAACTGTGTTTGTGCACCCATCTCTAAATGTATCTCACAAGATTTGATTTGGGCAAATTTACTTGTTAGTACTTAGGAGCCATTTTACCTAAGAACATCACTGCAGTCTACAAGGAAAGCCACTGACTTTTTAAATTAAAATATTACACTTTATAAACATGTTTCTTTTGTCCTAATTGTGGGTGACAGTGAAAAGAAATCTCTAGCTAAGCTCACTGCATAAATGAGACTTATGAATGTGAGACTGTGTATTTTGACTTCTGTAGCTCTCATCAGCAAATATCACTAAACTAAAGGAGACAGTTTAAATAAAGGCAGCTGTTTAGTCACCCAAGAAAATAGTAATGATGGGCTTTAATCTTAAAGCATTTGAAAGTATGAAGAGTATAGAATAAGTATGGATGCTTCCTTTGGTGTTTTGGGGTTTGTTTTAAACTTCAGTCATGATTTTGGCTATAATTTCTTAATGTTGTAATTTAAAAAGCCAGATGCTTTGCTTTAATGACAAAGCGGACTTGATCTTGAATTTTGTAGAAGACAAACTTTTAAGATTGGTTTAGGATGTCCATTATTTAAATCAGGTTTGTACAAGCACCTAAATAGTATGGAGGTTGCAATTGTAATTTTCTTTCTCCTGTCTCCCGCCTTACCCTTTCAGGTTACACATGTTGAACCATGGGAGAAGGGCAGCAGGAAAACCGCAGGCCAGACAGGGATGTGTGGAGGGGTAAGTAGAAGTACGTGCCTTCTTAAATTTTTCTGTCTGGTAAAGAACTTTCCCAAGCATAGTTAAAACTTGCTGGTATGTTGACATCAGTCTCTAGATGTAAAAGTATTTATTACAAAGAGTAGATATGTTCCTCTTGCTTCCAAAGCTGTGGATGAAGGTAGTGTTACTGTTTCCACGTAGCTTTGTTTGTAGATTTAGATTTTATTCTGTGTTAGTTCTCCCCTTCTTTTGAAGATTTGGGATAATGTCTTTGACTTCCTGCATCCTCACCTAACTTTTTGCTTTTGAAAGGTGCGTGGTGTTGGAACTGGAGGAATTGTGTCCACTGCCTTTTGTCTGCTCTACAAATTATTTACCCTGAAACTCACTCGTAAGCAAGTGATGGGCCTTATAACTCATACAGACTCTCCATATATTAGGGCTCTTGGATTTATGTATATTAGGTAAGTATCAGTATCATCAACTAATGACTGTTTTTAATATGCAGAAAACTGTATTAAAATTTTACATTCTTTTTGCACTTGAAGGTACACACAACCACCTACAGATCTATGGGACTGGTTTGAATCCTTTCTTGATGACGAAGAGGTATGTCGGCGAGGGTAATAATTTGTTTTCTTTTGTTTCTTTTCATGTTATTACTTTAGGTTTAAACACTGTTTCATAAGCTTTTCTGTAGTTTGAATGTTGTAATGTTATGTTCTTTAATTCCATTAATTAGTGCAGGAAGCGGGTTTGAGCTTGGACCTGTGTTACTTTTCTTAGATTTCAAAGATCTAACAGAATTTTTCACTGGTTAGTATGTTACTGTGTTCGATTTACAAAGCCATGTGAAACAGGTGTACTGAATCACAATTCAGACAGCAGGCTGTGTGAATGTGGCTTCTGTGCATTTTCTAAAGTCATACCTTAACAGCAAGGTGTAGTAAGTCATGAGAATGCTAAATTTGTATTATCTATTTTTTATTGGGATGGGAGAATCGATGGTGACATAAAAGAGTGGGAAGTATATAGTAGAAACCAACATTCACCTTGAAAAATACTGCCAAAAATCTCTGTGGTTATTATTCATGTCCTGGAATAACTAAACCCAGGATTTCTCCAGAGGAGAAGCAAACAGCCTGATTATGGCATAAGGTGCCATTGTTTCAGGAACCTTAATGTCTTTGGGGGCAACTAAAGATGAGTTACTCACTGAAGTCCAATAGAGAGTGTGTATTACTATGCAGTCAGGTGGGAGAACACCTTTGGTACCCTAATCCTGATTTACTGTTTGAGGAAATAGAGTAGGCAGTTGGTGGGTGAGGTTTCTTGGGCTATGAAGTTGAATACACAGTCTGCTACGTACTGCTGCAATTTGTATTTGTTGAGCAGGTTTTAAGTTACATCTTAGATTTAAGAATGGAACAGGAAGGATCACCCGCCCTCTTCAGTGTGACACCGTGCATCTACTTAAAGAAATTTCAAATGCTGTAGTTGCAAATGATGTCCAGATATTTGTAATAAAAACAGTGTTAATTATAGCTGTATCTGACTGCAGTGCAGTGTATTTATTTTAAACAGCTTCTTTCATGCTAAGTATCAAAAACACTGTGCAGAGGAAACAGCTGTTATTTCAGGTAAACCTGTGCTATTTATGTTTTTAACAAAAATCAAAACAAATTTGAATCTTGACTGCATCTCTGTGATCTCCTTCTCCCCAGGTGGGGTAGTTAATATGAACTCTCCTCTGCAATGTTGGACTGTAATTTATGAGAAGGATTGGGGTGGCTTCATTCTCAGGGTCTCGCAAACTCAATGTGGACTCAAAGGACACTAAAGTGATCACAAGCGCATTGCATTGTGCAGGTCTCAACTGGTTCATTATTCAAAGCATATTTTTTATTTATACCTTTCAGTTGTTACAGGTATTGGTTATCAAGATGTATTTGTTTCTTGTTTAAAATCTCCCGATATGTTTTGGAAATTAGTGTTTCTTTCCCAGCTGCTACCACTAGCTTTGTGTTACGTAGAAAAACTGCTTGGGGCTGCTTAAGTTTCTTACCAGTCCTGATCAAGCTCTGTAGGATGAAGCAAATTTTTATATATGGAACTATTTAAACCTACAGGATTTTTTTTCCCCTCCAGTTCTTAAATATGTGGAAGCAGTTCATCTTTTGTCATGCTGCTGTGAAAAACTTCCCAGGATACAGAGTTACCTTTCAAAATGCTTCTTATGTTTATTTTGTTTAACTGTACGTACTCTCCAGGTGCTACGTTTAACTCCTTTTTTTCTTCTTTAGATCTCTGCAGCGATTATATTTGGAAAAACTGTATATCTGAACACTTAAATGTGTGTGAGTGCAAGCAGTTTTACGTTTAGATTTTCTCTTCCTGTTTAGATAACAAATCTCACTTTCCTTGTGTGCTTGCACTATAGGTTTGGGACTGACAATAGCTGACTAACATGTCCTGAGCTGTGAGAGGGCATAGCAAGAAGGCCTTCATGCGGTAATGACCCTTTTCAGAGACAATGGTCATCATGGATTATGCGTTTCCAATTATTTGTTCATTTATTTATTTTTTTACATATTTCTAAATTAGAAACCTCACTGCTTCATGGCAGTTGGTTTGCTATTGCTTCCAATTCTGTTAGGATGCCATTTTGTACTAGAGGTTTTTCTATGATCATTTTTAGATAGGCAATGATGTAGTTCATAAAATTTAGGCCACAGGGTTGGGTATGATGGTACACGGTTGTACATCCACAAAATGGAGTATTAAATGTACTTTCAGAGGACTTCTCAACATTTTGGCATTGAAATAAAATACAAGATCATACCATATAACCAGACTGTGTAAGGGGATTTTGCGTTAATCTCTTCATCGACAGTCCCTTACCATCCAGATGGCTGCAGGATTAGTGTGTGCCTGCATGCATATATATTAAGTCCCATTCCCTATCTGTAACATACTGCCAAATCCAAAGGGTGCAGACTTTGAATTTTTCTAAGGAAATGTATTAGAATATGAGACAAGTAAACTTTCATAATCATGAGACTTCAATAGGACAGTAATGTAGAAGCATTTTTTTTTTTTTAATCAGTAAAGAATACTTTTGACCATCAGGATATTTTTTGCTTGTATTTTGCAGGACCTGGATGTGAAGGCAGGTGGGGGTTGCGTTATGACCATTGGGGAGATGCTTCGTTCCTTCCTCACAAAGCTTGAATGGTTTTCCACCTTGTTTCCAAGAATTCCTGTGCCAGTCCAGAAAGCTATTGACCAGCAAATTAAAAGCAGACCTAGAAAAATCAAGAAAGATGGCAAGGAGGGAATGGAAGAAATCGAACGGCATGCAGAACGTAGACGTTCAAGGTCATATGCACGTTACTTTAAAAATTAATGTTAGAAGTTTAATATTTAACTACTTATTACCAGCAACATCTTGTCTTTTCACTGGGTTAGGTTTTAAGGCAACAGGCAAAACAGTTTATGGATGCTAAGGGATTAAAATCATCAGATGATATTTGGTATTTAAGATGATAAACTGTGTACATAAAGTGTAAATTGGAAAGGAAGGAGGGTCTCTTACCTTGAAAAGGATGTGTTTCACACTGAAAATCTTCTGTTTTAAAAGGTCTCCAAGACCGAGATCGATCAGTCCCAGGAGGTCTCCCAGAAGATCCAGAAGCAGAAGTCACCATCGGGAAGGCCATGGATCCTCTAGTTTTGACAGAGAACTAGAAAGAGAAAGAGAACGGCAGAGATTAGAACGTGAAGCAAAGGAGAGAGAAAAAGAAAGGCGGAGATCTCGAAGTACTGACCGTGCACTGGAACGGAGGCGAAGCAGGAGCAGGGACAGATACAGAAGCCGTAGTCGAAGTCGTGACAGGAAAGGAGATAGAAGAGACAGGGATAGGGAGCGAGAAAAAGAAAATGAACGGAGTAGGAAAAAAGAGAGAGATTATGATAAGGAAAGAGGTAGTGAGAGGGAAAAAGATCGATCTAGAGAAAGGTCAAAAGAAAGGAAAAGTAAGGGTGATACAGAAGAGAGGAGACACAAGGATGACAAGGATGAGAAGAAACACCGGGATGACAAGAGGGATTCCAAAAAAGAGAGAAAACATAGTAGAAGTCGAAGCCGGGAAAGAAAGCATAGGAGTAGGAGTCGCAGTAGGAACACAGGTAAGCGCAGCAGAAGCAGGAGCAAAGAAAAATCAAGTAAACATAAAAATGAAAATAAGGAGAAGTCAAATAAACGAAGTAGAAGCAGAAGCAGAGGAAGAACAGATAGCGTTGAGAAGTCCAGAAAACGAGATCAGAGTCCCAGCAAAGAAAAGTCTCGGAAGCGTAGCAGAAGCAAAGAACGCTCCCACAAACACGATCACAGTGATAGCAAGGACCATTCTGACAAACACGATCGCCGAAGGAGCCAAAGTACAGAACGAGAGAGCCAGGAAAAGCAACAGAAAAACAAAGATGAGACTCTGTGAATTCTTTCAGAAGTGGATCACATTGAATCCTATAAATGTTTGATTAAATCCTGCTTATTTTTTCTTAAAGTTGAGATTGTGCAGTAGTTGATGAGCACTCTTCTCCAACCTCCCTCTAGGCTGCAGATTGTCATTTCCTATTTTGGGTAGGGAAGTGCCTTTGTAAACCCATTCAATGCATTGACGGTTTTAAACCATTTGTTTAGTTTAATTTGTAATGCAGAGTTTGTTGCATTCTTATTGTTCAGATGTTTCTGAAATGTACAGTCTGTACATATGTCCTGAAAACGTTTTAATTCCTTTGGCATGGTTGCCATGTTGGTTAAATTTGTATGAGGCAATAAACTGCCACTAATTATACTTCCCTTTTGTAGACGTGGAATTATGGTTTGTATGCTGAAGTTAGCATGGCTGTGCTTTACATTATAGTATGGCTTTTAGGGATGGATCTGGAATGTGTACTATAGCTGAGATATTTATGTGCATACAATGTACATTGAGGGCTGCAGATTTAGAACTAACGTTTATGTCCACTGTACCTGCTGTTTTCTTCAAAGCTTTGTATTATGGTGATCACCAGTGGTGTTAAATTGAGTGGACTTTCAAAGAGATAGTGGTTTTGATGCAAGGACTTAGATGATGTTGGGGCTTGTTTAGTAATTCTGTAGAAAGGCTACCTCAAACAGACACTGTAAAGGTTGACAGATGAGTACCGTAGCCATCTATGCATTTTATTTGTTTGGAAAAAAAATCCATGTAAGCTTCCTTTGTTTTTAAACACAATTTATCCATTTGTGGTCTTTTAATGTTTTTTTCATCAGCAGCTGCACTCTCTCATTTTATGATAATCCTGGGCTAATAAAGGCATTTAAGATGGGAAGAGGGAGGTAGGAAGAAGAAAAATATTACAAAGGATTTCAGTTTCAAGCTTCCAAAGCATTTTTATAAGTGTAAACATTTAAAATATGAACTAAATGACAGTGTCCTTTTTTAAGTCATATTTTCTACAAATAGTAAGGATTGCAGTTCATGCTGAACATTTCATCTGGCAGTTTGTTTTTTTTTTTTAACAGGTTGTTAGAAGCAAAAACCAAAATGGATTATAGAAGAAAATCATATCATTACAGTCCAAGTCTATTTGATAGATTATTCTGATGACTTGTATACTAAGTGAGGAGAACCATCTGGAATAAACTCTCAATTAATTCCTTTGTATTGAGTGTCAGCTTTTCCCTGCATGTTCATTGCCAGTTGAAGAGTGTTTCGGTTCGTTCACATTTCTTTTTCAGATCAAGTGACGCTTCGTATGAATAAGGGATTTTATGTAATAAAAAAAAAAGCTTTTAAGGGACATGTAGCAAACAAAGAAATGCAGCAGCCCCAAAACAGGAAGAACATGAAGTGTGACTCACTCATGATCATGAAGTGACCTGAACGTAGAAGGTAGAAATAAATTGATATTTGTGCCTTTTTTGCTTCTGTGTGATGCAGGTCATGTAGGCTTTTTTTTTTTTTTAACATCCAGGAGAAAACAAAGTGTTTCAGCTTCTAACAGTATTCTTCATTCCATAGTATTCCAAGAAGCAAACTTCATTTTTTTTCTTCCTCCCTGCTCTTATTTTTTTCCAAACTAACAGTTCAGAAACAGTTCCTTTGTTATCGTGATCCTTAGTAATCAAGCTCTTTTAATACTGAGGTTGTTGAAGTATTGTCTGCTTATATTTGTGTTAGCTGATTTTAAATCTGAGCTTGAAACAAAACTTCAGTTTCAACAAAGTCATTCCCTTGCAATATAAAACTAAAATACTGAGCTCTCGTTTAATATGGGAGAAAAACTGTGCTGGCCATTTAAGAAATACCCTGTCTGGTAGATTATTAGAGCTGTCTCTGCAGTCTGCCAAGTCAAAACAGTGAGGACAATTTTAATTTATCTTGTTTGTGTCTAGAGGGCTTCTTTTGGCCTTGTTTTTAACCTTCAGTTTCTGAAGCAAGTACATTCTTGGGCCGAGAGGCTGCAATGGATTACTGATTTCCAATTGTTCCCTCAGGGCTCCCCTCCTCTGCTATTGATGGGAAATACAGTGAAAGAATGGTTTTTTGGCTGTAAAAAGACAGGTATTTGAGAAACACAGTCTTTCACCTGAAAGTGGAGAAGGGCTGTCTTACTACAACAAAGATGGTGAACATTTTGATACAGCTTGTGAAAAGACCAGCCCATGGCAGTACCTCTTACAAGTGCAGTAATTTGAGGACTGTGCTTTTATTTTCCAATAAATAGTACTTTTTGACTTTTGGATTTAATATGATGCGTATTCTGTACTTGAGTTAGCAGTGTCATGGGTGGCACAATATTCATCACCAAGACTTATGAAAATTACTTGAACCAAGGCACCTGTCTTAAGTTATCCTTGGGATTTAGTATCATGCAGCTCTTGGGTTTGGAACCAGGGACTCTAGTTCCATTTTGTCTTTCTGATATAATTTTATTTCACGTGACCTTCCTTGAAACCAAAAGGAACCGTGGCTGTGCAAGCAGCTCTGGGGAGCAGTGGTAAGTTCAGTGGAGGTGCTGGTGCTGCCCGCTCTGCTGTAGTTGCTGCAGTGCAGCTGCACTGGGCATTCGGCTCAGGAGCATCCGGAGAAAAGTTCTGCCACTTTCAGTTGGAGGCGTGGGAGTTTTCCCCAGGAGCTGCTCTCTGACAGTCTGTGCACGCTTCAGTTCTCGGGGTGAAAGCACAACGACCAAAGCACTGTGAACTCACAGTTCCCGCAGTACGCCATGTCCATAGTTACCTAGCTGGGATAGTTATCCCTTGGGAAGCCCCATCTGCCTTTGAAATCTCCTGTGGCTCCAACGGTAAGTTCTGCGCTAGTAATATTTTTAGTCTCTTACAGTATACAAATTCTGCTCTTAAGGGGAACCTGAAGGAATGAGAGAGCTGCTGGCTTTGGTAGATGAGCCCTTTGCACTGCCGTGAAGCCCATGTACCTTGTTGGTTCTCGAGTCTCTTCTTTCAAGAGGTTTGTGGAGTTGAGTTGCTTGGGGTTTTTTGTTAGGGGTTCATTTATTGTTTTGGTTGGGGGATTTATTGGTTGTGGGAGTTTTATTTCATGAAGACCAGAGCTTCATACTAGTAAACAGTAACTTACATCTATGAAAACACTACATTAATTTTCCAGTAAGTCAGCATGACCCATAAAAAAGCATTTATCTCAGTCTTGAGAGAACCTGCAACTAATCCTCACCAGAATTTTTTAACCATCTGAGTGATTGCCAGTGTAATTTCACATAGCAGCAGTGTTAATTACTATTAGACAATGCCTAATGTCTGAGGAACAATGCCTGGAAGATAACACACAGCCACAGCAGGAGCTGTGGAACTGGCTCAGGTTGGTTGTGTTGCTTTTTCTCCCTGTTTTAGTTAATTGTGTATATCTAACCATTTTTTTTGTGGTGAATCAATGTGGTTTTTTTCTTAAAATCATTATTCCTTTTCAGTTTTTTGCACTTTTTTCCCCCCAACAGATCTGAAAATGATACATTCTGTTACAACTAATGCTGCTTTTCAATTAAAATGAGGGCAGCTGATGAAAACAATATTACAGCATTGTCCTGTTTGTAGTGTGCAATTTTGAGATGTTAAGGTCTGTATGCCAAGAAGAACTGAGAAAATATATGACAGTTTATATACACCAGAAAATAAACAACAGTTTAAAATACATTAGAATTACTGTTAGAGCATGCAATTACCAGAATTGTTTATATGAGAAGAAAAAATTTGGGCCCTGAATTTGGTTCCAAAAGAAACTGATTGCTTTAGACCTCTGAAAATTCAGTTAATAGCCACCTGATTAAACACTTAGGCCTTGGTAGTAGTGTATCACAGTGATGTCTCCAAAGAATAATATTTCAATGATATTTAAATGAAATTCCCTCAAGGAAGAAAGCCTTTAACAATACTTTTTTTTTTAATTATTATTAAATGAGAAAAAATCCCAACTTTTTATTAAGGCAAGGCAGTTTCAAATAATGTTTCCTAAAGAAAGACTTGTTTGACCATGACTAAGTGCAGATGACATTTTAAGAAGCAACATGTAATTTCTGGGCCATCTACAATCAGTGTACTGAAGGGTGAGATTATTTTGTGCAAGTGATCAGAAGCAGTGACTGAGATACCTAATACAGCTGTATAGAAATGCCTGTTGTCTTTGGGTACCTTCATAAACGTAAGTTTATGAAGGCTCTTTTCATAAGATTACATGTGTATGTAGAACCGCTGACCTTGATCTTTGCTTTCTCTGTTGGCTGAGAAAATAACCATGAGCAGTATGAGAAAAGGTCCTGCTTTTTCTGAAAAATGGGAAATTAAAATTAGAATTTTAGTAATAACTTCACTGGCTACAGTGCAAAGCAAGTTAGTTGATGTGAAGAGGACATTCTGTTTACCCCTCGTGAGTCACCTCTCAAAACTGTAAAGGAAGAAACTTCTTTTAAAATTTGAAGTAAAATGAAATAGCCTTGGAATACTCGATTAAGCCTCAAGCTACTTTTGAGTGACTGCACCTGAACTGCTGGGTTTTGTTTTCTTTTTTTAAGAAGTTTAATTTCACTCTCTTGATCTTTATTTTAGCCTTATTTCATGGGTTCTGGAACACACCTACTGATTAATAACGGTTCTTGGAAGAACTTCTAAAAGTGATTCCTTACACAGAAAATTATAGCTCAAGATTACAGACATCTCCATCAGTGTTCAGCTGCATTTTAAAAACGATCTTGTCAGCTGGGGCTCAAATTTGATGTCTTGGATTAGATCTCAGGTATGACTAGCTGTTCAGCTTCCCTCCTCCCAGTCCTTGAGCAGCTGTGACTGTTGCAATTAAGCACAGATTTTGTCTTTCCAGCTTCAGGGAAAGAAAGAGAGAGAGGAGCATTTAGGGGGAATGGTGTTATCAAGAACCTTAACATCCAGGATAGCTGTAAGTAAACGGCAGCAAAAAGGAGATGATCAGCCTTTGAGGGAAAAAAGTCAGCAGTGATTTCTTGCCATTCCTTTGAGAGAGGGCAGTAAATAGTCCAGAACACTGGTAATTGTGTTGGAGAGTAAGCAATTTTAGCAGGCAGAGAGAGAAAGTAAATTGGTGCTGAAGAATATCTGGATCAGTTTGTGTTTTGAAGGCTTTTATGGGGAACTATAGGATAGTATTAGAAAAGGCTTAATGATGTGAAAGAGGGTTATTATAAATGGAGGACAAATCAGTATTGATAGAAGGAGTAGAAAAATTTTTCAGGTAAATATGGATTATCTCCAATCCCAAAGATTGAATCAGCAAGAAAAGTTTGATTAATACGTCATAATATCAATTGCGATTCTTGCAACTTACCCCCTTATTTGAATCAGACTTTTCATTTAGATGTGTTCTGCATTGCTCTTCCCTCTATAAATCACTAAAAAAGAGTTTGGAAATTCAGTTTCAGGTATGAAAAAGCAACTGTCTTGAGAAATTTTTCAGTGTCTGCTTTTTAAGTTGTTCATAGCAGTTTACATAGGCAAATAAAGCACAAGACTATCCTGTTGAAAACCCCAGAAGAAATAAGGTGGAATAAGTTGAGGTAAGCCACACCTTTTTTTAAAGCTTTTTAAAAATAAAAATCAGAAGTGCAACCTCATTTTATTTGCAATGGGATATGGCGAGGCTATAAAAGGTAAGCCTGCCTTTTATTTTGTGCTATCTGACAGGTCACAATATAGATAAGATTATTCATTTTTTAATTATACATTATAAGATGGGGGTGAGACAAACATGCATAACACTAATGGAAGCCTTGATAATCAGATTTATGTTATATGTGTCTTATTTGAAGTTACATGATGCAAACTGTATTTTACAGACTTCATGAATTTGTAGTGAATGTACAATGTGCTCTTACCCATTCCAACAGAGCTTCCAGAACAGGTTACTGAAATGACATGAAACAGTGGTATAAACGTGAGGTGTCAGGTTGGGAGCTGGGAAACATTATTAGTCTCTAATATGTAGTCTATCTATACAACTGTGCAATCCCATCAGATAGCAGTACTTTAAAAATGGATTAAATCCACACCCTAGGAAAAGAATCCCAAGGTAATTTCTACCCTTTAAACAATTTTTACTTCAAAATGTTCTTAGGAGTGGTTCATAGAAGTTACTGTTTCTTTATTTGAAAAAAGCCATAAAACAAAATCAAAAAGAAAACAAAAAATGCTCATTTTTTTTTCCATATTGTAACCACTCCTGATCTCCCAATTAAAAATTAACTTCTCTGTATTCACCAGGACACAGGTGATCTTGTTAAGAGGGACTGTGTAGATAAGTGTGATCAGTCCCAAAATGCTCCTGTGAAGTTCTTGTCACGGATATTGCGAGACAGCACCCACCAAGTTTACTCTGTAGTCAATACTAGAACATGCCACCTTTACCTGCATTACTCTGGATTACATCTAGCATGCATGGACAAAAACAGATCATTCAAAGAAATTGAAATTTTACCTGAATATATTTTTTTAGGACAAAATGTGAGCTTTGGCCCCTTGTCAGTTAGTGGAGCTACCACCACAGTGTAGACATCCCCACAGGGTATGTCGGTGATGTCGCAGTGACTTCCACGTGTGCTGGGGGTACAGGTGAAGTTGCCTTTTGAGCCCCGTAAATGAATGGTGTAGTTTATTGTTTCATCAGAGGCTTGCCAGAACACCCTGATGCCATTATTGCTCAGTCTGTAGAGCTTCACCCCAGAAGGGCAGCAAGCACCTAATAAAGTGAGAAACATTAATAAGCAAATTTTGTGAACTCCTAGAGTGCATTTTAAACCAGATTACTATGATTGTCAGTATTTCAATGAGAAATTATTATTTCACCGAAATCCAAAACAATTCTTGAACTGAAGTAGGGAAGACAATGTTTTATCAGACTCATATTATGGAGCTGGAATTCAGCCATTTTACATGTTGGAATATTGTTCCTCTTGCCTGGCACCAGGCCTACCTTGAAGTGCCCAGAATCCTTTTGAGGTCTTTAAAATTTAATTATGCCATAGCATAATTGAAATTAAAAAATTGATTCTGGAGCCATGTTATTAAAACTTCTTTATATGGCCACCTGATATGGTGATATGGCTGTCGTAAGAACAGGTTTTAAAGTATATGAAAATAATCCAAAGTGCATTTATTTGGAAGAGGGAACTGCAAGTGTACTAAGTACGTATTGAATTTCAGCTGTGCTATTTGTATGAGAGCAACACTATACAAAGTACATTGTATATTGAGTCTTTTTCTTCCCAACTGCATTTACAATTTACGTACTGGAAGAATATCCCTGATATGTGCAACTGGATGTCAGACCCGTTTCACTAATTGCTTTGAGAGACACTGTATAGTTGTTGCCACATGTGATGCATCCCAGGAGACAGTAGTTCTGAAGAGTGCGACACTTTGCCTGTCCTTTTGGAGACTCCAGTGTTGTTACGTATGTCTGTGCACCCTTCCCAGCAGACCAGCTGATATTTGTTACAGACTGTGTCACTTGAGTTAGTATCAGGTCATTAGGGCAACAAGGATCTTAAAGAAAAGAAAAAATAGAGAAGTCAGTTCTGGTTGGGAAGGTATTTTGTTGGGTTGCAGCCAGAATTGTACGTGATCAAGAGGAATGAAGAAGTGCATACTTCTCGGGCAAACGCTAGCATGCTGGAAAATACTTGACATTGCTGGCAAGCTTCTTATAAACAGAATGTCAATACAAGATCAATTTGTCTGTAACAGTGGGTTATAATCCTGAAATTACTATAACATGATAATTCACCAAGATTCTAAAAATTACTAAAATTTTTCATCAGAATACATGTGATAATTAAGCAGGGTCTACCTCGACCCCTCAAGTCATATAGCTCAGACCAGCTCTGTTTGAAGTCTGCAAGATGACTGCAGCCAAACTGCCTGTTAAAAATAGACCCTGGTGTACATTAATTGCTGTACTGAGCCTGGGGATTGTCTGGGTAAGTGGTAGAGGACAAAACATTGTTAGAAAATTAATAGCAGGAGTGGTGGGTAGGATGTGCTTTAATCTGTTCTTTACACTGCTTATTTGTTGACATGGACTTTAACTCATTGCTTCTCCTGGTAATATTAAATATCAAAATGCTGACGAAGTTATGCATTACATTAGTGGTTCATGTTATTGCATTTTAGTTAGCTGTGCCATGAAATCATTGGTTGCAGTAAGGCTTCTCAGAATGTGGCAACTGCCAAGTGATCCATCCTTCTCACACACAGAGATACAGACAGGTTCACACAAAGGACATCCAGCAACAGATACAATATGCACATATTGTAATTTAAAAAGAAAAAGAAGCCAAAGACATAGAAAGAGTCATAGAATTATTTTAATATTATGCTGCTAACATACAATTCCCACGTACCCATCTCTAAAGGGACACTGTAGCTTGGTAAGCTCTGTCCCGCTGGCGATCTTGCTACAGCACTAATAGAGAAAGCAGATCCACAGGGAAGATCAGTTAAGGTACAGGAGCTTCCAGTGCTTGTGCAATGCCAAAGTCCAGCCTCTCCTCTGGCAGTGACAACATATGTGGCGTCTTCATTGTGAGATTGCCAATGTACACTGATTACAGAAAGACCCTCCTTTGAAATATTTTTAATTTCAGGACTGCAGGGAGCTGAAATATTTCATATTAACAGTATTTAAACAGATTGTTTATACATACTTTGTAAGTTACAGATGAAAATTAAATTCCAGTTAGAACCAACAAACTACTTTGGAAAAGTATATGATCCTTATATGCTTATTCCTGGTGAGAATTTAGACCTTGTGACAGAACTGACAACATAAGGAGTTTGTGTACAAAACCAGAGATAAAATGTAAATCTGATTTTCAAAATATTGGCACTTTCAAAATATCAGAAGGTTTCAATCCAAATCTGTTTTTAGGTCCCTACTTACAGTATATTTTTATTATATTTTTTGGAGCATTGGGTTTTTTTATTTTTTATCAGTTACAGTAAGTGAGCATTCCAGTACTGCATTTCATCCATGAATCGCTGCGGTGCCTAATAACGGTTTCTCCTGCTAAAGGAAAACGCGAGCGATCGCCGTACCTGTCTCCACGTGCTCGGGCGCACAGGAGGTGTTGCTGCCGCCGGCCTCGCTGAAGGAGCGAACGGTGATGTGGTAGCGGGTGTTGCACTGCAGGGCAGACAGGGTGCAGGCCGGGGCCGTGTCGTTGCAGAGCACCACCGTGCTCCAGGCTGCAGCTCTGCTCTCGTACAGGTCGGCGCCTCGCACAGGAGCCCAGGTGACCCGCACCGTGTCGCTGGACACGAACACGGCCCTGAAGTCGCTGGGGCAACAAGGAGCTGGGAACAGACGAGGCAGAGGGGGAAACTCAAATGGGAATGGGAAGCTGGCATGAATAAGAGCTTTGTTTCGTTTATCTATGTGCTTCATGTCTTAAATCTCCAAAGGTGACCAATATTGTGCAAACAGTCTCGTGAACCCCAGACTTATTTCTTGAATTAATTCAGCGCCCCTCCTTCCAAATCAATACGGGACATCCTAGTGTTTAGATCAGACACAGGAATTACATATATCTTTGGGTTAAACTTTAAAGCATCTAGAAGTTAAATAATTCAAACAACGTTCTTCTCAATTGCCCATTGAACTGGTTAATATTTTTTTTCATTTTTCAAGTGTGAAAACTCTCTATGAGGAAGTTTAAGACTTTGACACACTATTCCTGAGATAAAAGAAAAAAAACCAACAGTACTAGAGTTCAAATGTTACACCAGGGCTGTGAGTTATTTATATGTCCTTGCCTGATTGATGGTTGTGAATTGTTAAACTGTTTTCAAGTTTGTATGCACGTTGCACTTGGCTACACAAGTTAAATTTAATTGCAATGGGAAGTGTTTCTTTTTCTCTGCCAGCCTTTTTGTGTTTTGCCCAAAACCTGAATAAAAATAGAAGTTTAAGCCAGTATCTTCCCATAAACATGTTCATAAACACAGTTAAAGGATCCAAATGAATTTGCAAGAATACGGGCAACTTACCAGTAGTGTAATTGAATACATCACCTAAAGGACTCTGCCCTGCCTTGTTATATGCAAAGACACTAATGAAATAAGTGAAGCCACAGTCTGACTGGAAATGACATTGAGTATATGAAGTGTTGCAGTGCACTTCCAAGCCATCATCGCTCTTCACAAAAACCACATAATAATGACCAAAACTGACGCTAGACCATGACACCAGCAAGTGACCAGGTTCATCCTCTTCAATTGATATGTTAACTGGTGCACAAGGAACTGGAAAAAAAAAGAAAAAAAAAAAGAAACCAAGAATCGTAATGGCTACATTTTTATTGAAGTTACACTTCTATGTAGTAAAGGGAAGTCAGGAATATACAGAATTATTCTACTCAATTTCTGTCTTGTTCAAGCAAGCAGCAATATTATCTGCATTTATAGAGGGTGCTACTTACATTTAGATGACAAGTGGGTATGATTTTTACAGAACAAAATAGATACTATCTTTATGTTTTACAGAAACAAATTCTGCTTAAGGCGCTCCTGTTGAACAGTGAAAAAAACAGTGACACCGGGCAGTATTTCAAAAGGAACTGACACAGTGTGTGCTCACAAATGGTAGGTTTGGATGGTAATTGTAATACTAACTTGAATAACAACTGGCATCCAAAAGCTTTTATGTGTGAAAACCCTTTATATGTTTGTATGAAACTCACTGGCTGTGTCTGAGTAGAACTGTCCTTCGCTTAGTTCCCTTTCTGGTGGCATCATGTCCCATTAAAACTGCGAACTCTATGGCTTTTGTTTAAATAACATTTACTTTCTCGTTCAAAGAAGTGTAGATTGCTGCTGTGAGAATGAATGTACGTGATCCAGCTGAAGCAGTGTTGGCTGAGATCACAGCCCACAGCTGAGTACTTGTCTACTGCGTAAGGCTCTCTCGTGCTGTTAGATCCACCTCAGAGCTGCTCACAGGATTGATCTCTAACTCCCATCAGCAAAAAGTCAAAATGAGGCAGGTTACATCAAATAGCTAAGTAAACAGTATTGTGTCTTTAAAGTAACATAATAAAAGAAATGTTTTAGATTTTGATTACATGGGCAGTTCATCTAACAGGTCAGGAAGCAATAAGCTCTGACAGGGCACTGGTGCTGCAGCTGAAACAAGTGAGCTTCTGTACTGATGATGGTTTCTTAATTTAGTCTAGTGGTGCTACTCTGGCTGATTGTGGTTTTGTTGACCGCCTTTCTAACTAAAAACTAGACTTGGCCTACAACAGTTCTCAGCCCAGAGGCAATCCTTAATGCCATTTCCTCACAGATCTGTTGTTCCTTACATTAGCTGTACACTCAGAAAATTGACTTCACAATGTGTACTTCTAGTAAGAGGAAAATGCAGGCTTACTGTTTCAGCCAACAATATATACACCGTTGCAAGTCTTTCTTAAAGAAACATGAAGAAAGTTTAGGCTCTTAACCCTGAAATAGAAAAGAATATGGCACCATTCATGCACAAAGGTCAAAAGCAGAAAAAACTATTTGAGAATCACTTGTGAATGGCAATGGCCATGTTAAAATGCCATAAGCTATATAAGGATCAGTGACACATACTAGTTTTTAAGCTTACTGCATCAGTAGGTTTACTGGATCCAGCATCATTGTGTGCTGTGACAGAAACATAATATTCGGAGCTGCACTGGAGGGATGGCACCGTGCAGAAGGAGGAGGAGGTGTTACACTGCAGTTTCAAGAGTCCACTGGAGGCTGTGACACTGTAAGTTAGAGCTCCTTCTGTTGGCATCCAAGAAACTCTTAAAGCACCACTTTGAAAAGCTACTTTAACATCCGCTGGTGCGTTAGGACCTATGGTATATCAATTTGGAACACATAAATACAACTTAGATTATGGCCTACAGACATGATCTTTCTCATAATTTGCAAAATAAATACTTTTTTTTTGTGGTGCAGACCTTACCCTCATTCATGTTAAAGTGGCATGTTCAAAAAAAATAGTTCTAGTTGTACAGTGTCACAAAGCTTTCTGCTGAAATTCCCTGCCTTATTTGAGTATTTCTTTCTCACAGTTAGAAAAATCCTCAAATCAGTCTAAACTTGTGTAATCCTTACCCACACCTGTCCTGGGTACAACATCAGTGACAGTTAATGGTATCTTTGCCTCAGTAATATTTAGTAAACATAGTCATGTCATCTGAGCTTTCATAAACTTTGAGATGGAGGAAAAATTACATGATCTGAAAATCTACCAGATGTACCTTTGAAAAACATAACACAATCATACATACACATAAATACTTCCTGCTAAATTGTTGCAGTTCTGGTTTGCATTTGTTTGGGTTTTTTTTAATGCTGACTTGGATTCAGGAAAGAAAATTTCTTACTTGTTCTTTGGTTATATGTGAAATCATCTCCAGGCATCCCATTGGCGTTCCAGGCATAAGCCTTGATAGTATAGAGAGTTCCTGGATCTAGATTTGTAAATACCAGGGAGGTATTGGTGGTGTTCTCCCTCAGCATTCTGCCCAAACCATCTGACCTCATGAGGGACACAGAGAATCCAGCTGCCATATACACAGCTTGCCAGCTCAGTGCAATGGAGTCACAGCTCGGAGAACTGACAGACAGAATCGGAGCAGCCAGAACTGTGGAGAAAGAACAAAATCAAGATTTTGCTTTTTCACCATACAGTCTGAAAGGGCCAAATTTGAAATGAATACAGAAATGAATACAGAAACAACAATCACCGACTCCGAGAGACACATTTGGTGACAGCATAATCAGGAAAATAAATTAATGCAAGCTCAATAGAATAAATATGGTAAGTGATTTGTGATGCATCAATTATTATATTACAGGTTTTCTAAAATGAATGTAACTCATACAGAAAGTATGAAAGGTTTTGAGTGTTGAAGAATGAAAATCACCAAGAATATACTGCATTTCCTGTCCTCTAAGTTTTACATTGTCTTATTATTTTATACTTTTGGTTGTTTCTTCATTTCTTCTATTCCTTCAAGTTATGTCTTTTGTTGAAGTAAAATACATATATTCATACAAATTCTGGTAAAACTCCCAATTGAATATTTAACTTAACGTACTGTCATACAGTAAACCATTAATTCAGCCTCTTGTCCTGGTCATTAAATCAAATGGCTGAATTCTAGTTGTCAAAAACTGAAAGGAGAATGTGATCAGAACAATTTAAAATGCAAGACTATAATAATTCAGAACTGGTACATGCATGCATGCTTTATAATAACATTACAGAATTTGAAATAAGAATTTGAAAGTCCACCTGTTTTTGCTTTTCTGAAAGGTGAAGGCTGGCTTTTTCCTCCTGAATTTATAGATCTGATAGTGATTCTGTACAAGGTGGCAGGTTGCAGCCCCGTCACTGTGCCTGGAGAATTTTTAACTACAGTTTCAATGAAGGAATCTCCATCTTGTGCAGTCAGCATGTAACCAGTAGCCCCAGGTACCGCTCTCCATTCCACTGTGATACTGTTGCTAAGTTTTGAATAAGCTTGGTCAATAACAGGTATGTCTGGAGCTAAAATGGAAACAGTGATAGACATGCTTAAGTTGGGGAACTGAGCCCTGTGAAATGCTGAGTGCTTTGAACATTCCACACAGACAAAATGTAGGACATCTAACCCCCTGCTCAGAGAAGATATACTTAGACTCACTGTGCTCAGATATACACTCACTAGAAAAGAAAAAAGATAAAATGAAGGTGTATCTCACATAAAATTAAGAAAAGGAATGTAAAATATTCGGGAAAAAGTATGCACCTTGAGGCAAACTTACTCATAGGAAGGCAGCTAACCGGGGATTTGCGAGACCCAGCAAATATGACACAGCTATTTAACTGAGCGTTATGTCTGCTCTCTTAGTTTCAAGCACCTTCTCAGTTACAGTCAGACACCCTCTGTTGCCCCATTTGTAAAAATGGTAACAGATATTCTGTCTGACCGTGCCTGTGGAACATCTGCAGATGGGTCCTTCACAATCTTTGAGTAAGATATTGCACTGTACTTTTTTTTCCTTTTAAAATATTGTCTTTAGTAACCATGCAAAAAAATTTCTGTGGAAGAAAACCATAATCAAGTCTAAGGGAGTTTTTTGCCTAACAGTCAAGTAGGGAATATATAGCACGTGATGTATATCAGAAATAAATTACACAACATTAATCATTAATATCTCTTCTTCCAAAACTAAGCTAGAAATAGACGTTTTGTTTGCACTTGGCAGGATAAATACTCTACTTGTTTAAAATTACCATGATAAAACACTTCCACTTTTTTATTTTCAAATTTTATTATAATAATTAATTTTATAAGAGACATTCTACTCGAAAAGTAGTGGCTATTTCTAAAAATTATCAGCTAAATTATTTTAAAAATGGAATTTCAACATAATATTTTGTTGATTACATTTCAGTGATGAAACAGAAAAGGACTTCTGTTTATGCAGATTCTTCTTCAGTATCCCTTAATGACTTATGTGCTACGAGTCCTTTTATGAATGAAACAAAATTACTGTTTAGCAGTTCTGAAAAATGTATAAATAGCTTCATATCTGCTTTTGTAATGAAAGGGGAGGTGATTTAAAAAGCTGCAGTCTGAGCAAGCTGTGTGTGCCAAGTCAGGAAAACATGAAACAAGATGAGAGGAGAAAAGGAGCTAATCACGCTAATACTGAACTCAGTAGCAGAACCAGGAAAAGGCTTCAACAGAGAGTGGCAGAATTTCCCTAGCAGTACAATGAAACATCAAGGATGAAATCCCAGTCATACAGAAATTAGAAATTATGTTTTCCAGTTTCTCTTACAAACCTGTTGACTGCATAATCTGTGTTTCTGCAAGAATAATTCCATTCTTGTTAATGGCTTCTGCTTGTATAGCATAAACAGTACTGGGAGTTAATGAAGTTAGAGTTGCTTTAAGTGTAACATCACTAAAATGAGCCAGTAATGAACGGCCTACAGTATTTACAGCTGTAGCTGTGACCCTGTAAGACGAGGCTCCGGAAAACTTGGGCCATCTGAGAGAAATGGTTCGCGATGTTACATCATATATGGACACAGAGAAACCTAAAACCCAAAAAAAATCATCAAAAAACATTTCAGTCATTCCTGAATTAAGTTCAATGCCTTGTCAAGCATCTATGTGACCTAATTTTCAGACAATAGGCGTTCTGCTGAATTTGGTGTGCTTTTTCTCTTGTTCACTTTTGTAATCCATTAATTACTGTAATAACTGCTCTCACTCTCATAATATCATGCTGTGATGACGGCTATTTTTCTTAAACCCCCAATACACTGTAGTCTAATTGTTTTAAAAAATACCATGTATAATCCAGATGTGAATATACAAGCAATGTCAACACTATTCCATAAATAAATAGGATCAAACACTTGTTTTGTTAATCATTAAAAGGATATATTACAGATACTGCAACATGCACTTTAGGCTCATGAGAGTGCAGGATACGCAGGAATGTACTGCCACCAGAGACTGCATGAATGCTGAAAGCATTTCTTGTAATCTTGTAATCTCTTCTTTCAAACTAGTCTATATACAGAGTTGAAGGCAAGAGGAGATGGAGGACAAAACACAAGACTGAAGAAAGCGTAAAATGCAAAACACTGGAAATATTTGTGCATAGGAGAGTGTGCTTCTCCTGGTGTGGTTTTTTGTTTGTTTTGGTTTTTTTTTATGGAAGGAGTGTGGTGGGGTTTTCTTCTAGTGATTTTTGTTGATTATTATTAAAATATGTAACAATCAATTTGGTGAAAATATGGGACAGTTTGAATCCTATTTGTTGCACAGTTATGTAGGAAATGGACAGCAGAATTTGTTCATCTGTTCTCTCTGGTTCACACCAGTGTCAAGGCCTAAGTTTAAATTTTTGTGCAAGTGCCCAACAGAATTTGGAGTCCTAAAAATTAAGTTTAAAATTTATAAAGCTAACTTAATTTTTTTAAAGCTGAATCAAACTTGAAAACAATTCTTTTTGAAAGCTGCTAGAACTTACAGAATATTTTATTAAAAATCACAAGTGTGTGTTTTCTTCAGACCCATTAAAGAACACGCTGGCAAAACCAAAATACCATTTTGAAGATTTACCTGTGTTAGCTGAAAAGATCTGAAAAGGAAGATGTAAAAAAATTAGAAATACATTGTGAAATATTTTATTTGGAAAATTACAAACCTAAGAATGTTAATAGCAACAACAACAACTTAAAATACTACGTTTTTTAACACATTTTACTGATATAATGTATTGGCTTAGATTCTTTAAGAATGGAAAGAGTATGCAACCAATGAGATTTGGTACTGGTGTCCAGATTGTACTGCTCCTTCATATTCATTTTCCTCTCTGAATCTGCCTATTGATCCCGTTTTCAGTTGTTGACACACTTTGAAATGCCTTCAATCCTAATATATAATTTTATTTTTCAATCACAGTGTAAACAGTGCAAAAGTGTAATAGTAACTCAGTACTAATGTGGAAGCGTCTGCATGATAGTCTCCATCCTAACTTTTGGGTTACATTTACAGAGTACAGTATCATCGCTGCAAACAGCTTTAAAGCAAATGCGTTGCACTCACCATTCCTAGGCAGTTAAGAAGCAGTCCAGCAAATGCTAATGATTTACTTTTCGCACCCCACATCTTGTCGGAGTTTTGTTCCAGCCTTCCCCCGGGGATGAGCCGATGCCGATGCCTGCTGTGAGCAGCTCTGTCTCTGGGCAGTGCTGTCACTGCAGGCTCGCTCCTCGGGACAGAGGAGGTCGCGCTGGGCCGGGCGCTCCTCCCTGCTGGAGCACAGCCGGTCACCAAACCCCGGCACACGGGCCGACACAGCGCCGAGGGGCGCTGGGGTTTCCCCCCTTCTGTTACAGGGCGCAGTACCTGTACGGCTTATACCAGATTCATAAAATAATTAAGCCCAGTGTAAATCTGAGGTTTGCTCTTCAGCTCATTACCTACTGCATTTTTGTCTACACAGAAGGATCTTCTGTCGGGAATGATGCCCTCGTGGTACTCCCCTTCGCGTGGAACACTGCTATACCGACTGGGAGCCACCCTTCCTCAGCATCTGGCCTTGTGGAAAGAGATGTTTTCCTCTCATTCCTTCCTATCTGTACCAGCTGCTGGTTCCCCTTTGACAACACTACTTTATATCTTCACACTGTAACTTCTGACAGACAATTGTAGGCGACAACAGACGGTATCGTTCTGTGACCCGACAGTGTTTTCCTTGGCGGCTTTATACGAATGTCAGAGGGAACCCTGGGGCCGCATTCACGACAGAGCCCCGGTTTTCACCGCTAAGGGACCGGGATCACGGCAAGTTTCGCGCAGCTCCGCCGGCTCCTGCTGACAGGTGAGCAGCAGGAGGCTCCTTCCTGAGGGGACGAGCCCTGCTCACCAGGCGCTTCCCCAGCAGGAATGACGGACCCCACGGCGCAAGACGGAAAGGTCTCGGCTCCCCCGGGGCCGGTGCCGGGCGGCAGGAGCCCGCCCCGCCCAGGAGCAGGCAGTGCCCTCCGCGCCGCCCGGCCCCGCCCGCCGTGCCTGAAGAGGGAGGGGAAGGGAGCGCTGCCAGCGGGGGTTGGCAGCAAGATGGCGCCGGCGGTGCGGGGGCTGAAGGGCGCTGTGTGGCAGAGTGAGTGAGTGCGGGAGCGAGTGCGGGGCTGCTGCCCCCGCCCCGGGCCGGGAGCGCCCCGGGCTCGCTCGGTGGGCACGGCCCGGCCGGGAACCGCCGCCACTGGGGCGCCGCCCGCGCCTGTCCCGCGGTGTGGGCTCGGGGGTGCCCGGGGTGGGTCCGGCTCTGGGGCCGCGGCCGGAGCCGAGGAGGGCGAGCGGGGTCAGGCGGCCCTGCGGGGAGCCCGGTGTGCGGCGGAGGCTGCGGGCGGTGGCTGCGCCCCGGCTGCTGCACCTGGTGACCCGTCGCGGGGGCGGGAGGAGCCTGCCCCGCCTGGCGGTGCCCGCCGTGGGAGCGCCTGGATAGAGGAGCTCCAGCCTTCCCCTGAGACAAGGGTGAGCTCTGCAGGCTGTAGCCCGCCGGGCCGGCTCTTGGAGAGCTTAAACTGAAGCCAGCTCTTCCAGGACTGCTCTGTTGCATCCTCACTGGCGGTTTAGGAGAGCGCTCCGGCCTCAGGAGGGGCTCCGGTGCGTGTCGCGGAGCGGCACTGCCCGGTTTGTTTTGGGCTTCACGGTTTCAGTAGCAAAAGTTGAAGGTGTTCCCAAGTAGTCTTAAAAATGAACTGCAGATTTTTATCTCCATGTTTAGGAGCAGGTTCTGCAGGTGTTTGTTACAGAAAAGGAAGTTGAAATTGCTCCCTTCCTTGCTGGAGTAGAAGGGCTCACAGTATTTCAGGTAGTGTGAGACCTTTGGGAAAGGCATTAGCAGCCACCTCACCCCGGGCTTAATTGTACTGAGGTTGTGACTCCATGAGCTGTTCAGCCAGCCTGGTGACTGTAGTCACTGAAGTGGGAAGGTCCTGCTGTCGTCTTCTTTCTGTTTTACTCCCTTGCTTCCACCTGAAAGCTCTGATGTAGTTGCTTATGTCACTGGAAGAGGATATAGAGAAAGAGGAATGATTGTCTCTGTTGTTCAGTCCTCAGTTACTGGCACCTGTACCCTGCTTGTATGAATTAGATAGCTTTGTTTACAACTTGACCTTTAAAAATCCCTAATTTTGCTGCTTTGCCTTTCCTGTCTTTTTCTGTTAAGTTATGTCTGCCTTTGACTGTAAAGCTACCGTTTTGTCCTGAGATGTTTAGTAGAAGACTTGGACATAAAAAGGAAGGAATGTGATCAAAGCATTACAGTGTTATCAGGGCCTGTAAGGACTTTTGAAAATGGTGTTGCCAGTGTGGATAAGACTGTGAGGAACAAAGATTAGAGTGATGGTTGAAGTCAGGATAAGCACCTGTATTTAGGAGACAGTAGTTCCTGTGGATAAAATTATGACATTAATTGTATACACCTGCTCTCTGTGTCTATCTGTAAATAAAGTTTTTCCCCAAGGAATTCTGTTCTAGACTTCTATAATAGGTTTTAGCCTAGTCAGAGATAGCTATGTTAGTTTTTGTAAATGATTTGGCACTTCTGCAACTTTATTTTTTGTGACAGTTGTTTACAGTCCTTTCTTCAGGAAGTGTGTTATAAACAGGTCACTAACTTTGCCAAGGTGTGGTTTCCTTTTTTGTTTGTTTGTTTATTCTTTTCACATAGGGAGTTAGCAGTCTGCAGTTCCCACAGCCTTGTGTATAGTTCTTATCTAGATCAGGAAGTAAAGGTAGAAGAAAAAATACTTTTCTAGACTAATTGAATATATTCAAAGAAGACAGTCAGAAAAGATATTCAGGATGCATGATTGGTATGAAATCTGTGAGAAGAAAATGAGAACTTGGACAAAAATGGAGCACTAATCATTCTTGGGCTTGTTATGGTTTTTGGTGTGTTCAGCATGCTTGCTGGAGACCAGTGAGATGATTTTTAAAGCCTGTAGTATTTATTTTATAGGCAAACAAAGTATTGTAGAAAAAATTTATTTGAGCGTTTGGACAAGATTCTCAGGCATTCAGCTTATTAAAAAGAACTCTGTGTATGCTGAGGACCAATTAATTGGCAAGAATGTTCTCCTAAAATATAGAGGTTAATAAAATTTTCATGAGGCTAAAGACTTGTTATTATACCTTGTGTACAGACCTAGAAACAGGCAGGGGCAGTTTGTGGTCAAGAATCCTGTGGGCATATTTGTGAGTGTGAATTTTTTTTTATTATTCTTAATAGGCCTCTAAATATATGAATCTAAAGGAGTGAATTGTTTTTTCTTTCTTGATAACCATTTGATTCCTCTAACTGATAAACTGTTTCTTCTTACAGAGCTAAAATCAGCAGTATTTGATGACTTCAAGAAAGAGGAAGAATGGAAGGTACAGTTTTGCTGCTTTTGTAAAAATGTTGTCATCGCTTGAGGAAGAAATCTCTATCACTGAGTAGAGAACAAATAAAATAAATAAACTTAATGGCTGGTATTTTCACTTAAGATTGTCTTCTATCTTCTGTCCAAGTAATGCATTTTGGGTTTGGTAACTCTGAACACTGTATAATAGATCTTGAAAAATCTAAAGCCTAGTATAGGGAGAACAAATGGCTAGCTGTCTTTTTCTTTTTTTTTTTTAGTTTTGAAAAAAAAATAGAAACTGTTTTTGTTTTTCTTCACTTTTCTTTTCAAAGGCTTGTACTTTATTAATTTTGCGAATTATACGGCACTCCGGTACTTGTGGATTCACCTGTTAGAGCTGCTTAAGCTATAAAACCGTTTTAGAATAAGTACAGGTATATTTAAGCAGACCATGGTGTAGATTAGCAGGAATTCAGAAGACTTTTGTCCTAGTTTCAAAGTATTTTTTGGTATGAGTATGGGGGACAAGCTGCTTGGTTAAGATGGAGCTCATCTTTGGATATCCTGTATGTAAGGAGCTGCCTTCTCATGCTGTTTGAGAGTAATTTTGTCCTGCAGTGTTGCTATATGCAGGTAATGAACAGATGTAGAGTAATGAAATAGATTTCAGCTTCAAATTTCCACGGCTAGTTAAGGCAATAACATGGGTTTGCTGTAGCTGATTAACTCACCTAAATATTTGTGTGTTTTTTTCAAAATGTTTAGATAATGCTTTTAGATGATTACACTACTAAATTACTGTCACTGTGCTGCAAAATGACCGATCTGCTGGCAGAGGGTATCACAGGTAAGTGTAATTCTTATTACAGCAATATGGTACCCTTCCAGAAAAATGTCTTTATTTGGTTGATGAAGACAAGTAGCTATGGGATATTAGACTGGTAGACTTGGGTATTTTTATCACAAGTAGCAAGACTTTTCTTATTTCAATTATTCTGAAAGTATAATAGCAAAACTGTATCAATTTCACTTTTTGGAGTGTATTTATCGTAAGAGGTACTACTTATCCTCTGCGAGAAACTGTCAGTATGTATCCTCTTCTTCAAGAAAAGCCTTTTATTTTTAGTGAGTACACTGCTGAAAAGAGCCTGTCTTTCAGCATCCAGATGTCTGATGTAACTTATCTTCCTCATTCCTCCTGCACAAAATTTCTGAGCCACAAGAATCCCTCTACATTCTCAAGCTAGTGTATTGCAACACTATATAGTAATGACTCCATTAAACAGAATAAAACAAGAATTGAGTGAAGCTGATTTGCTGAAAATATCTAATTGGTGCCTGCAATTACATTGAAACAGAGTGAGTGCCCAGGAAATAGGCAAACAAAGGACAGAAGAGGCTGTACTCCAAAATTATGTCCTGCATAATTTTGCTCTCCCTCTCCTTCAGTGTGCTGGAAAAAGAACCATCTTGCCAAGGCAGTTCTCTTGCAAGACAGTTTGTACTGGCTCCCATAATTTGAGCATGTTTGGCTTGCCATATCTTTCTGTGTGAGGGCAAAACTCACACACTGCTGCTTGTGTAGAATACCCAGGAAAAGTTTAGTCCTGTGACTGTAGTTGTCACTAGGCTGAGAGTTGAAGAAGTCTTATGGTAACTTGATGCATTTAAAATAACGAAGTAAAAAGTCAGGGCTCTCTTGGCAGAAGGTACGTCCTTGCCTCTAATATTGTGGACAACTTGATTGCTGATACTTTATTTGTATCAGCTCGCTACTAAAATATGTGCAGTGCTTTCCTTAAAGATGCATAATACTCTTAATTATAAAAATGTAATATTTTTTACTTTATAGTGGTGGAGAATGTATATAAAAACCGTGAGCCTGTCCCACACATGAAAGCCATATATTTAATAACTCCCACCAAAAAGGTTAGTATTTTAAAGACAGTGTTGCAAGATCTTTCAGACTGAAAAAACCATCTTATTTTAAAATGTTTATTTACTCTGTTCAGCTATGCAATACTTAACTTTCGCATTTTCTGTAATTTTCCTCCGTGTGATGCTTCATTTCCCATAACAAAAAGAAAATGCTGTGCTACAGTGTGTGTTACAAACAAGCACCTTCTGGTCAATGGAGGCACTGTTTCATTGTTTAGCTATTGTAACCTCACTGAAAGAGATGTTGTGTCACAGTGATGAAATGAATTGAAAAATAAATTCAAAGTAATGGCTCTAATAAGATTTCTATTACTTCCTAAAAATTCTTGAGAGAACAAATCTCAGCACTGTTAGAGGTGGGAGATTTGGCAAGGACCCTGATTTGGGTGCTTCCTAAGGTGATCTTGGTACATGACTGACCATCTGTAACTGTTATTCTTGCTGTGGAATTAAGAATCTCAAGCTTAAGTGTTTTTTTGTGTGTTGAACTTCAGTATTCCTAAGTGGGACTTGGTGATAGGGTGGGAGAAGCTTTATCTGGTATGTGAACAAAGGTAAAACACTGTCATGATGGGTTTTTTCCTTGTTTTTCCTACCCCCATAAGTCTGTAGATGGTCTTATTGATGACTTCATCACTAAATCCTGCAGCAGATACAAAGCAGCATACGTGTATTTCACTGACTGTAAGTAAGCTTTCGTGTTGTAGTTTGGTAACTTCTTTCCTATAAGAAGTGAGAGCTCCTCACTTCTTTCCTATAGTTGAGTGCCTGAAAAGTTGAGGTCCTGTTTCTCGTGAGAAGATTTGAGACTCAAGTCATTAACCATATATTTGGGTTGCCGTGTTGTGGTCACCACCCTGTGTGGCAATAGTAATTTCTGTCACAAATACCAGTCTTGAGTATTCTGCTCCTCAGCTCTTAATTTAGGTCAGGTAGTTTTATTTTTAAGTATTCCAG
Source organism: Pseudotriccus pelzelni (assembly GCA_035584735.1). Taxonomy (NCBI): domain Eukaryota; kingdom Metazoa; phylum Chordata; class Aves; order Passeriformes; family Tyrannidae; genus Pseudotriccus; species Pseudotriccus pelzelni. Next base: position 21,493,398 of record JAWMRA010000005.1, read on the forward strand.
TCTTCCCCTGCGTTGGAGGGTGTGCAGGAACACAATTCCAGTAAAACAATGTACCTGCACATAAACAAAATAAATGTGCATGAGAGCTTTCTGCAAGAGCAGTGTTAGTAATTGGTTATTTCAAGTAGTTCCTTCAGACTTGTGAGCCAGCTTTTTCCCTTCATCTGGAAGAAGGGGCCTACTTAGCCCTTGTATGCAAAATATAAATTGCACAGCAGAGGCACTGAGTGTGAATGGGGTTAATGTGACTGCATGTTCCCTGCAGTCAGTCAGCGTGACTAAAATGGTCTGTAATGAAGGGAAAACAAAAAACCCAAGCGTGCTGCTGAAGGCAGGGCTCAGTTGTGGGTGTCTGTACATGGTACATATCTGCTATTGTGTGTTTGCAAAGCAGTTACCAAATTACTGTCCAAAACTCTTGGCTTCTTGGTTCGATTCACAGTGAAGCAGCAATTACTGTTCTGGAAAAATACTTCTGTCTTGCTCTTTGTTTCTTGGTTGCAAGTGGCAAGCTTTCAGTTTGAATACTTGCCAAAACTTTTCCTGTTGAGATGAACAGTTCCTGAGTTAGACAAATAGCTCTGTTACTTCTAAGTCTGTGTATGGTTTGTGTTATCCACGTGTTCCTTAAATTCAGTTTCTAGACTGGGATCCAATGTAGCCTGGAAGCATTGTGGGACACATTTGAGACCTACATTCAGTTCTGTATTTCTGTGTTTTGCTGTTAGATATGTACACGTTATTTCTCCATTTAACCTTTTTTTGTAGCTTGGGAAGTGTTTGTTCTCTGCTACGTGAGAATAAATAGCAGAAAGTTTTGCTGTGGTAAAATCAGCATCCTTTACAACTGCAGGCTGTTAATGAGTGTGGTGCTTTTTGAACAACACAAAATATTGACTATATGTTATCTCTCATTTTAGGAAGAGTAAGCAACTTTTTTTTTTGTATTTTACGGTTAATTGGATCTCAATTTAGAATCGTCTGTTCTGAATACTGTAAGCTAATAAGTGAGTTGATAGCTAGCATATGCACAAATTTATACTTGTCTTCTTTTTCCCCTCTAGTTTGTCCTGACAGCCTCTTCAATAAAATTAAGTCTTCATGTGCAAAATCAATAAAGAAATGCAAGGAGATCAATATTTCCTTCTTCCCTTATGAGTCTCAGGTAAATTTAATTCTTAATCTTAACAGCAAAAAATAGTTTGGAGGATTATTTTCAAGTGTTGCTGACCTTCTAGAGAACAATGAAATAAAATGTAGATTTTGACTGACAAACTGTATGTGAGATGTTTTGCCATTCTGGCACATTGCCAGTGCTTGTCTGTGCTTTGCAGATGAAACAAATGCTCTCATACTGAAAGGTTTACTCTTTGCACGTGATCTGTTTGCCAGACTTAGTGTCAGTTGAGTAGGGAGGTTAAAGAAGGAATCTGTTCCCGAAGAGAAGGCAAGTATTCTGGTTTGTCTTCAGTAAGCAGTAGAGTTTGTTACTGTTTATGCTGAGGTGTTACTTTGACAGGCTAGGTAGGTTGGTGCATAGGAAGAGGAGTAAGTAGGACCAGCTATGTGGTGAAAATCAGGAAAGAAGAACAAATGCATTGAGAGAACTGCAGGGGAGGGGAACAAAATGAAAGCCCCTTACAAAAAATGGGAAACAAAACCTACCACAACCTGACAGACTTTTCAGTGAGAGGAGAAGGTGGAAATCCCTGGGTTTTTAATGAAAAATTTGAGACCACCAATGGAAACCAGTGAATGGTTTCCATGTGCAGCCACACAGTGGGTGCTGTGTTGAGAAATAATTTGTTGCTGATGCTTTTCATCAGACACAGAAGGCTGAAATGCACACTGATACTAATACACCCTGTCCAGTACTGAGAGTTGTAGAACTAACCATGAAATGTTTCCCACGTCAAACTTCATGAACAAGGGGGTCACAGCTCTTAATATACCAAGTGGCAGGTGAATATAGGAGAGGTTGCTGCTGGCCGTGTCTCGCTGTGATGCAGTTTCCTAGTTTGAAGACACGCTCTTTTTTATTATAAAGGTGTTTTTATTTTTTAGGTTGAGAAGTCATCAGAGAATAATGAGCGCGGTAGCTTGTTTGTTTGCTTTCCAGTGAGGTTGATGCTCCCAAGTTTTGTTTCAAACTGGTTTTGGGAGTTCTGCCAAGGCTGCTCTTCACAAATACTCTACCAAATAAGGCCTATGAAAATTTTCTGCTCCTGCTTCTCCAGAGGTCTCACTGTCAGAGTAGAAATTGTGACTAGTTTTCTGATGCTGCAAATCAAGCAACACTTCGGTTGAACAACACTTTTGTTGTTTTTGGTGTAATTTTGTATTCTGGATATTTTAGGTTGTGAGAACACTGTGAATCCTTAGCAAAGGAGCAGTGTTAACTAGTTTGCCTGCTTTCTGGGGTGCTAAGGGTAAATAATCAGAGTGAGCTCTGGGCAAAGTCCAGGTGATTATGTACTCGAATGAAGCAAACATCTTTATCTGGATGGACGTTCTTCTTTGGTTCTGCAGTTACATCTGAGTAACTGCAGTTACTGTGGCTCTGCAGGTACATCCGAGTCCATCTGAAGCTGGAGAAAATCCATTTACTGACAATGGGATTGTTTCCATGTTTGCATTCCACTTACAAAACTCTTGAAAAAACTTCTCCGTAGTACTAAGCTTCTTTTATCAAGGTTTAATGCATTTAAAGAATTTCAGTTATTGAAGGTAAAGTCCTCATCTGATAAGCAGATATAATACATAAAATTTTATTTTAAACAAATTTAACCTTGATACCTTCTATAATTATTCCGATATTGCATTGTGTGGCTCTGTACAAGTCTGAAGTAGTATTTAGTTCTTAAATGAAGAGTATTTAGTTCTTCCTGATCTCTTTTCCTTCCTTCCATCTGAACAGCCAGTAAGCAATTTGAAAAATACGGTAATTTACATAGGAATGGAGAATAATAGGGAAAAAGAGTGTGAGAACAAGAAACTGATGACCTCAACAGGGCTGGGAGGGAGGAATGAAGTGTGGGATTAGGTTTTTTTTTTTTTAGTGGTATTATGTGTGACTTTCTCTTACAGCATTTAGTTTTAAAGTATTAGCAAGTTTTTTACCAGATATTTTAGAAATGTGCAATTTAGGCCCTTTTTTTCTTGTTTGTGCTCTACATAGGTATTTACTCTCAATGTCCCAGATGCTTTCTACCGCTGTTACAGTCCAACTCTGGAAAAGACCAAGGATAAAGATGCTGTAATGCAAGTAATGGCTGAACAAATTGTTACCTTATGTGCCACACTAGATGAGAATCCAGGAGTACGATATAAAAGGTATATAAAGGAGTACGATATAAAATTAGTGTTTTACAGTGTAATTGCTTTCACTTGTAGTGCTTGCCACATTGTCTGGTCACAGCTTGAGGCTACAGCATAGTTTGGTTGGGTTTTTTTTGTACTTGTGGATTAACTGTTTTTAATCCACAACTCTGAAATATGGAATGATAGGAATTTGTGAAGTGTAGGCAAAACAGTGAGTTATTTCTCTGTGTACATTGGTAGAACAGTACTTGCTAGACCCTGTTTTGTTCTAAATGGCTTGTTTCATGTTTGGTCAGTAGGATGACACTCTGATACGCTGCATTCTTGTGTACCAGATGCATAATCCTGTAACAGAACTGCTGCTGTTTGTAGATTTGCAGCTCCACTTAGTGCCAAGGAATTAATAGATTGCTATGGCAGATGGGATCAGGATTTCTTGTAGTAGAGATACTGAGAAGAAAGCCTTCTTTGAGCTTTGAAAGGGAGCACAGAATAGTATCCTAAAAGTCAAAGTAGGCTTCTGAACTTGTGTTCAAGAACTGCATTCTGTGGTGTAATGTGAAGTGGTGCCTTATTCTCTGCACAGGTAACAAAGAAATAACTGCTTGACTTTTTTTCTTTTCTTTCTCTTTTTCTTTCTTGTTTCCTGCCTCTGAGTGAGACTTTTAGGTGCTGGGCCATATGCCAGCTCATGTCAGTCTTTTGGCTGAAGCTGTTTCTGCTGTGTGAAATACCTGAAGCATTCAAAGAGTGGAATCGTAATGTAAAAGTGAAAATATATTGGAAATACTTAGAATGGAGTTCAGAAACTGCTCGTGAAACCAGAGGATCAATCTAGGGAGTTCTTTCTATTTTAAAGGTAGCATCTTAGTGTACTGATGAAGAAATTTAAGTTCTTTTTGCATGCTTCCTTTTTTCCCCAGTGGACCATCTGATAGAGCCAGCAAACTTGCACAGCTTGTTGAAAAAAATCTTGAAAACTACTACAGAACAGATGAGAAAAGCCAAATAAAGGTAGAAAGTGAACTGAAATGTTTGCTTCTTTTTTTAATAAGTCTGAGGAAAAAGAATCATCTTCGAAATAGGCTTTGACAATAGGTTCAACAAACCCAGATTTTATTTAATTATGAAGGCAACTAGTTGCCATTTAGTTGGTTTTGTGTATGAAAGCAACTTAGAGGTAGTAACTGATACAGTGAATCTGTATGTAAGCTAAAAACTGATTTTCCTTGAAAAATTAGCCCTGTGATGATACAGAGGATGATACAATCGTGAAAACAAGTTGATAAATTTTGTTTTAATATCACCTTCCATAAGGCTGTTATTGCCTACAAAGATGCAGCTGTTCATGCAAATAGTGGTTTTGATCTATCCGTACAGATCAGGGCTGATTAGGGCAACTGCTTTAACACAAGCAAGTGTGGGCTAAACCATTCTGACTTGGTGACTTTGCACTCTGCTACAGAAATAAATGTACCTGCTGCTACTGGCACTTTATTAAATCCCAAAATGAAACTTTTCAGTTGAATGGTTGGAGATGTTTTTTCTGTGTTGCAGCACGGTATAGATAATGTGCTCTGAAATACAAACAATGCAGTTACCTGTGAAAAGTCAGTGGGTGGCCTTTTTTCTTTTTTTTCCTTTATGTTTTTTTGTTCATTAGATGAACAAAATTGAGATTGCTGAGAGCGTTGCCTTAAAATTAATATTTAAACTATTGTATGTAACTTAAATGTCTGTTTCTGTTAATGTTGATAAACACTTGGACAGTACCTCAGGTTTTTTTCAGTTCTTTCTCAAAACATATCTGCAGTGCTGTAACTTAATGTAAATAGATTTAACATACATTAACTTTGTGTTGTACGTCTTAACTTCATGTTTGTTTGATGGCTTTTTAGGCTAAAACCCACTCTCAACTAATAATAATTGATCGTGCCTTTGATCCAGTATCAACTGTACTTCACGAGCTCACCTTCCAGGCAATGGCGTATGACCTGCTGCCAATTGAAAATGATACTTACAAGCAAGTACTTTAAAACAAAAAATAAAACATAAACATTTTGATTTTTAAAATTTGTGGAGTTGTTTAGCTCAATTGCACTGTGACAGTATTAGCTCCTTATATTACATAATGGTTGCTTCAGTTAATTAGTCATTCCTCTTGGATTTGTAACTTCATGTTTTTAACTTCCTCACTTAGTTAAGATTAGGTAGGATCTAATTGGTGTTTTTGTTAAGTTTTTGGTCTAACAAATTGCATTTTTTTTGAAACCCAAGAACTTTGTACTAGTCTTGAAGCCAAACCTTCATGGTGCACACTGAGATTCTCTAGATTTAATTTGATATTCTCAACCTTTTTGGCATGACAAGACAAATAAGTCCAGTAATTGCATGCTGAGAGGATGCTTGATTATTTCTCAGAAATGCTCACTTTTGTAGCTCTAGTAATTTAATTTGTGTAGCTGTTGAAATGTGCATGTTTCTATTCTAAGTGCATGTTTAATTAACTCACGTTCGGTTCATAAGCAGTTTAGAGCAGTGTAACAGTGATTTGCACAAGTTACGTACTTTGCTGTCGGATTGGTCTGACAACAAGGATTTTGGTAGGACTTTGCTTTCTGATGACCCTCTACAACAAATGAGACCCCATGGCCTCACTGTTTCGCCAAGCAAACAGGAATGCCTGTCTTTCGTTGGAAGCACTGAGTGAACGTTTTAATAGAAAGTGTAGAGTTCTATGGATTTCTGACTCACTGGGTAGGAAGATGTAGCAGACTATGTTTTATAGGTAGCCGTGATCTGAATTTCACAATTAATCTTGTGATATTTTATTTTTTTTTCATTCTGCTTTCCGGCAATGTACACTCTGTGAGTTCCTGTAAATGTGAAAATATTGTGTAATATGATTGCTGTCTGGCTTTGTAGGTTTATTGCTAGCTCTGTTGTTTATAGTCAAGTAATAATTGCTCTGTAATGCTGTGAAGCACGTTCCTCTTTATATGTAAAGCAATTTGTCTTGCTTAGTTTATTTTGTTTGGTGAATGTGACTTCATTTTCCTTCAGTTATAAAATGTCTTACAGTACACATGGCAAGCTGCACTTTGCAGTTGCAGTGTGTTGTTTGTGCAGTTTGCATTTGAAACCAGAGGGAAGTTGACATTGAAAGCTGAAGAGAAATGAAGGTGCATCTGAATGTGTGATTAAATCTCTAGTTACTGTTGGTTTAAAAGAATGTCCAGAAGCTATTGCCCCAAAGCATCATTCTAAAATTTATCTGCTGCTTCTCTGTTCAAAGATGTAATCTGTAAAATTCTTCTGTTAATTGTATTTTGTCAGGCAAGAGCTTGGCTTGTAAATTAAAACCTTTGTATTTTACTGCTGTTACTATTCATATTAATTAAACAAATAATACTGTAATAAGTAATGAGAATTAGGGGAAACCCAAAAACCAAATTACTGTCTGAATTTTCTCTTGGAAGATACAAAACGGAAGGATCTGTTGGGAAGGAAAAGGAGGCAATTTTGGAGGAAGATGATGACCTCTGGGTGAAGATGCGGCACAAGCATATCGCAGATGTGATAGAGTATGTGAAGGAATAACAAACCCAACTACTTGGTTTCTTTGAGAGGGAAGGTGTTTGAGCTGTTTGGTGGGAATACAGGTAGTAGTGAAGATGGTTTGCAACATAGATTTCTTTCAGTTAATGAATGGATGCCAGCAAGAAATTGTGCTTCCAAAATACATTATGTATCAAGGTATGCAGTTATGCTGATGTTACTTACAGTTCTTGAGGAGAACGGAAATAAAGTAATTTCCTGGGAAGTATTTTCAAATCTTTTGCATCTGAAGGGATTATTTTGTGTAAAGTACTAGGAAGCTGTTGCATCAAACAACATTATGCAGATATCATAAATTTAACTTTCGTTTTCTTTGTCAAAAATTGCTCTCTGTATTTGAAAGCTTTTATCTTCATTCAGAAGTTCTTGTTGTACAGTTCCTTTAAGATTTTAAGAAAATATTAAAGAACTTCTATGCTGTTGCATTCAATAATTTATTTTTTTTTTCAGGGAAATACCAAAACTTTTGAAAGAGGTTTCATCCAAAAAAAAAGAAGCGGAAGGAAAAGTAAGTTGCTTAAATTAAAGTATTGCTGTCTTTCCTGGTAATTCAGTTATTTTCAGCTGATCAGATCCGTTTCTTTCATTGACCTATTACAGAGATTGAGGCTTTTCTCAACTGGAATTTTCAGGGGTCATGGGGGAAGCAAGGCTGCAACAAGAAGGAAAATAAGCATGTCAAATATTGGTGAGGGACACATTTTCAACTTGTATCCTTTCTTCACAGCTATCGCTCTCTGCTCTGTCCCAGTTGATGAAAAGGATGCCACAGTATCGTAAAGAGATCAGTAAGGTGAGGGGTCTTTTGTAATTACAGCATCATAGTAAATAATCCTGTGCACTTTAACTTTCTATGTTATTGAAATCTAGCTTTATTCTGTTGTTTTCCTGTTGAGTGTGCTGTGTAGCTGTTTTCCAAATCAGTATGTTCACCTGCTGTAAAATTTGGAGAAGAAAGCTTGTTTGCAGGTGTTTTGTTTTACTGTTTAAAAAAAATCAAATTATTTGTGTGCTTTGAGGATTGAATATAGCATTACTGTTTAATGCTTTAAGAGGTATTACAGGGCCCAATCCCTAAGGGAAGGGTAAACCCCAGAAAATGCATGGTGGTTCTGAAGGATAGTTGAAGGATTGACTCTTGTAACCGGTAAAAATGATTGGCAGTTTGTGATTTTCTTTTTTTCTTTCTTTCTGTCTTACAGCAAGTTGTTCATCTTAACATAGCAGAAGATTGCATGAGCAAGTTCAAATCTAACATAGAAAAGCTCTGTAAAACTGAACAGGTATGTTTAAAAAAGCCAAAAACCCAAGCAGCAACTTATTGCAAATACAATTTTTTTTTTTTTTGGCGGTCAGTTTTTGAGGTACTAGTATTAAAACTGAGATGTACAAGGCTCTTAATCTGCCAATAAAGGAGATATTCTTAGAGTTTGGGGTTTTTTGTCTTGAAATCTGGCTCATTTGTATAAAGATCACCTCTGTTTTCCTTGTTCAAAACTCCTGTGAAGTTGCTGTAGTATGTTCTGCAGGTGGAGACCTTTTTAAAATGTCTGGGCAAAGCACCTGTTAGGGTGAGACATTACATTGTACTACTAATCTCAAGTAAAAAACTGTAAATTACATTTCTGAGAATTCTAGATGTCAAACAGTTTTAAATGTTTGAGTGTTATGCAGAGTTATTATAATGCTGCAGCTACTGAAATAAATGTCAGATATATCATACTGAGTATAAATTGATGTGGCTTCATTGTTTCCTGAAATCTGTGGTTTCATAAAACAAGTGCATTTGAAAACACACAAAGCAATGTTGCTTTTTTTTTTGACTGCTCTCTAAAGCCATTGTGTGTGTGTTTTTAAATTTTTTATTAATTTAGGACTTGGCTCTTGGAACTGATGCAGAAGGTCAGAAAGTGAAAGACTCCATGAGAGTGCTCCTTCCAGTTCTGCTCAACAAAAGTCACGAGAGCTATGACAAAATTAGAGCTATTCTCCTATACATCTTTAGCACAAATGGTATGATAACTTGTCCTATTTTTTCCTCAGTGCTATTAACTTGAACTCAAGTTTTAGGACAGGTATTTTTAGTTAATGTAAGTTAATATTGGAGTTGATGACCTGGTTTGAAAGAAATCTTGTCCATCCTCTGTAGCTTCCCTCAAATTGGTAGCAAAGATACTACTGATAAGGAGTTGAGATGTAATTCAAGTGCAGATTTATACTATGTTTTAGTATCATTCCTGTTCTTGATGTGTGCAATAGTTTTTCTTGTTTTCACAAATTAAGTCAGTGGGGAAGAATTTGTAGTAGAAGAAGAGGAAATTGGCAGAATGCTGGTCTGAGGAATCTGTAGTAATACTGAGTTTTGGTCTCAAAAGTGGACCAGTAAACTAAATTTTATCTAAAATATAATAGTATGTTAAACAACAAACCCAAAAAATCCTGGATTAAATAACAGCCCAAAAAGTGAGACAAAATTGATCTTACAGGTAATTAAGTTGTCTGTTTTCCATATATTGAAGGAACTACCCAGGAGAACTTGGAGAAGCTGATCCAGAATGTTCAAATAGAAAGTGATAGCGATATGATAAGAAATTGGAAATACCTTGATGTTCCTGTTATCTCTTCAGTAAGAATGTTTTCATTTATTTTCTAACTCCCTACCACCCAAGCACTTGTCTACAGCTCTTTTAGCAGCTCCTAGTAGTATTACCAAGGCCTGTTTCTGGAAACGGGCAATCACTGGGAATTCTGAAGTGGTAAATCCTTTGAAAATTATTCATGTTAATTGTTTAAAGTAAGGTACCCATAATGTTACCTTTGCAATCATCAGATGGTGACTTGACCTAGCTGGTTTTGGAAAGTGCCAGCTTTGTCTCTGAAGTTAGTATTTCTAGCATATACGGAATTCTATAGGTATTAATTGTTGTTCCTTGTCATTATTATTGTTTCTTTAAATTTTCCTACTGATGCCCTCTCGTTCCACTACTGACTGTGAATACGTTTCAAAAGTCCAAATGCACTATGTAATACAACCATATTTTGAAAATCTTTTCAGTTTGCTGTTCAGCAGCCTAAATACCCAAGAAGGGACCGTTCTTCAGAAGAAACCTTCCAGCTTTCTAGGTGGACACCTGTTATCAAAGATGTTATGGAGGTAAATTTGACCAACTGTTTAATTCATAGGTGAAGTGCAGGAATTTACCTGAGTGAGCAGTTACAGCCAATCCCTACCATTATGAGTTACTGTTGTCAAATGCATCTGGTGAAAAAGTGATCTTTTTTTCAGTCTGCTCGTGATACAGAACATTAGACTGCTGTGTGTTTATGTTCTTTATTAGAGGTCATTTTAAAGGTGAAGCAAATGAAAGTGAAAGCAAGAAGTCTGTTAGACTGTCCTGTGATTGGCAGTGTTTAGTGTAACTTAAAGATCTGTTTTATGTTTTTTTCCTCCTTGGGTTTTTAAACTGCAATTCAAATCTAAACTGTAATGTGGTAGAGACTCGAAGATGTTTCTTGCTGGAAATGTAGTTCCTTTGTTCTTAAACCTCTTCCTAAGCATCAATTAGTGACTGATGTCAGACAGGGTAGTGAGTTCACTGGACCTTTAATCTGACCCATTGCTGTAATTCATAGATTTTTGTGGTTTTCACATGCTCATTTGTGTTTTTAGTGGACCCTGACTTCTCTCATACACCACTGTAGAGAAGTTAAATATTTCAAGCTTGTTACAGATGAAAAGCTGCTTGTAAAATCTGAACAGTTGAATCAATATTATGTTTATAAAAAAGCACATGTACTCCCAATTCCTTGTGATACACAAAAGACTTAGAATACATTTCAGCTTTATGTGGTCTAGCATTTTTTTACATAGGAGTGTTGTTCATGAGATCCTGCTTGCAGTTGGTTATTCTAAGCTGCATGTGTTGGCATTAAATTCTGGTTAGACATCCTTGCTGAAAGCTGAAACTTGGTGGGTTTTAGGTCTGGAAGGCTGTTTAAAGTGTGTCTTTGTTTTGCCCTTCAGGATGCTATAGAAAACAAATTAGATTCGAAAGACTGGCCTTATTCTTCTCGGTGTCCTCCCACCTGGAATGGTTCAGGAGCAGTAAGGTAAATAATTTTACTTCCTGAAAAATAATTTACCCCTTTCTCAGTATTTTTGTCATACATTCTAAAGAGTTATGGAAATGTGCTTTGAAATGGTAAAATAATGTACATAAGGTAATGCTAAAGTCTCAAGCCTATATTTTTATTTAATCTAAAACATACTGAATTTGATTGTTATGTTAGTAATTCTTCTTAGTTGTATACACGTTTACTTGGAGTACCTCCCTTTTGATAATTGATAAATGATCAATTCATCTAAACACTTCTGCTGAAATTACAATCAAACTATGAACCGTGTGACAGAAATTGTTACTGCTTGTTAAGTATATAATTTTAACCAAAAATGAATCAGTAAAGCTGGATAAATGTCATCCTCTGAAACCTGTTACAGTGCACGCCAGAAACCTAAGGCTAGTTACAGAGAGGAGCGGAAGAGCAGCGCCAGGCTGATCATATTCGTGATTGGAGGAGTCACGTACTCGGAGATGCGCAGTGCTTATGAGGTGTCTGAGGCCTACAAGTCCTGTGAAGTTGTTATTGGTAAGCTTGTCTTGGTGTGTGTGCACTGTACTACCTGTGCTCCTGGAAAACGTAGGGGTCATTTTTCCATACATTCCCTGTGTTGGTGCGGTGCACTAATATCATAGCCAGTGTATTTCTTAAAACTATGCACTTAGAAGCACCTGTTCAGTTTGGTCAGACTGCTTGGTGTTTAGAGGGGTTTTTTTGCAACAAGGTATTAAGGACAAAAGAATTAGTTATGCTGTACAGAAGAATCATCATGAATTATGTCAGAGAAATATGTTGAAGTACAGCAAAAAGGATTTAAACATACCTCTATGTCCTTGCATTACAGCTTCCTCACAACTTTTCCATCTTCCTGTGCTTTAGTGACATTTGCTACTCCTGTTGCTTTGGAAGTGGTACAATATATCAAAACAGAGCTCTAGATACAGAACCTTACCAGAGACCTGTACCCATCTGCAGGGGCAGCTGATATTTGGGTGCAGGGTCATCTAAAGCGTTTTAAATTGCTTGAAATGTCTGTCTGGCAATTCAGTCTTGAGTTTCAGAAAGGCTTGAATTTATTTACTGTGATTTTAAATAAATCCTGTTCTAAAACAATGACAACCTTGATTCTGGGATCCTAGAGTCTGTTACCTCTAAATAGTCAGGGGTGTTGTAGATGTGTTTGTCTGTGTGGTTGGTTTTTCTGGTTAACTTTTCTTTGCTGGTTTCATTGATGGTGGTTGAGGTAGGTCTAACGCTGATTTAATTTTGAGTTGCCACGGAAAGACCAGGATAACAGAAATGTAGATTAACCAGTCTGTTTCTTCATCTGAGACTTGTTTACAAAACCATGTTTAGTGGTCACTGTGGTACCTGGCACTAACCACAGCCACTAACCTGGCACTAACCACAGCACCATCTTGCCTTTTGTTTAGAGATGATTCTTGTAGTTCGGTTTGTAATCCTGATTTTTGAGGGAAGGTGAAATTTGCCAGATTTCCATGTGGCTTTACTGCAGGATTAAAATTTTGCTGCATTCTTGATTCACAACTCAAGGAACACTAGCCTGTTCAGAGTGACACTGCTAAACCCCAAAGTTTCAGAGAGCTGTAATCTTAAACAGTTAAGCACTGTCTTTAGAACTGTAGGGTGACCCTTCATGGCAGAAGTTATAATCACTCTCTATAAGAATGAGAGAGATAGTTGTGCACTCCTGAAGAATACTAAGGACTTACTTTGCTTCTCAAGACTTGGAATTTGCTGTAAATTTTTCACAGAAATGTTAGTCAGTAACAGCCAGTTTTTTGTGACTGATGTTTCTGTGGAAAACTACCATTTGTGATGACCTTTAATCCAGGTGGTTTCTTGATTCCAGGAGGAAGCCTGTCATTCACCAGGCAGATTTCTTGCAGGTTGGGACAGCTGTACACAGCATAAGTGGCCCAGGTTCAAGCCTGTGTTTCAAACAGAGTAGAGCAGGACTTGAATCTTGCATTCCAAATACAAGTCCTGATCTGGATGTGTGTGTGGGAGAGGGACATGTTCTATCTAACAGTGACACATTTATAGGATGGTGTTTTATGTGAACATGCTTTGAACTGTTGTACTTGTCAGTTTTCCAAATACAGTAAAAAAACACCAGCATGTCACTGAGTTATAAAGAGGGAAGGTCTGAAAGTCAGAATTTGATTGACACAGTTAACACTTACATTCTTTTGTCAGGTTCTACTCATATTTTGACACCTAAAAGACTACTGGATGAAGTGAAGAGCCTTAGTAAACCCAAGGATATGGTCTGCATTAAGGATGAATAGATGTGATGATGTTTATGATGTATTACAAACAGTATGTACATGCTCTAATGGAACTGACTTTTCCAAACACTGCACTATGATACTACATGGTTCTCACTAATTGAAAGTCATGTCATAATTTAAATTTGCTGCTTTTTAGAGAGTAGAAGGCAGAGAGAGGAAAAACTGAACACGTGTTTGTTGGGTTGTATTTAGTATTATATTATAAGCGCTTTTTTGGAAGGGCATGTTTGTTCCTAAGAAATTATGCTTAAAAGTTATTGTGGCTATATGTAAACTGGAATTGTCTTTGAGGACTGTGAAACTTTTCTATAATAGAATTTATTTCTAAAAATGACTGAATTAAAAAGGGCCTAGGCCACTGGGTAGGGGCTTCAGGAGAAAATTTGTATATATGGGTTTATGATAAAAATGTTTAATACAAATGCAGTGTCTTAAAGTGTAATATTTTCTATAAAAGTAACTCACTGGAATTTTTAAAATATGTTTAATTGTGAAAAATCTAAAGGCTTTTTAGATGGTGCTGGGTAAGGTAGCTAGTTAATCACAGAAGTATTAAGCAGTCCTAATCACAATAAATAATTGAAGAAATGCTGTCAACTGTGCACTGAAGTACACTTTATATTTAAGTATATACAGGGATTACTAGTGAAGCTTTTTTAAAAAATTTAATTTCTTAGCAACTTGCTTACGATTGTGTCTACACAGTCCATCTGTTTTAGAAGTTGAATTGCCTGTGATACAGAAATTCCGAAACTATAAGCATGTTTTCTTGAGGAAGTGGAAGCAGGGCAAGAGGAAAAGAAGGGAAGCAGTTGAATCTTTCAAATGGCTTGGTAATTTAAAAAAAGAAAAGCTAAAAGCAAACCAAATGACAAAACCTGGTGTATTCAAGAGAATTTACTCTTTTGTCTGCTTTGTTACATACTAAGAAAGAAATACTTAAGTTTGCATGGAAGGGAATAATCTAAACTGTATGAATTCTGTAACACTGGTAATGTTTAGATTTCTCTTTAAAAATTACGTCATTAAAATCACTAAACTTTTGAAGGGATGTTGTACTTATGTGCCTTGAAATGTTAGTTTGCTGTACGTAGAAACTGAGAGAAATATCATAATGAAAAATAATAGATTACTCTTTTTATTTACATTTTTCCCAACCATAAAGGTATTAACTTCTTGTTTTGCATAAAATGGATTTGTTTCTTTTCCCTTTATTTTGCTCTAAGGTTACCTAGTAGGTTAAGAGAATATTTTTGCTAGGTAAGATCATTTGGAGTAGGTGGAAAAAGGTTGTTCCCCCCTACAACAGAGAGGAATGAAAGGTGAGAAGGTTACATTCTAAGATGTTGCAGGACATGTAGCATGGTGAGAATAAGTGGCTCCATCTTTCCAATGCACCTAAATGAGTTAGGAGTTGAATGTATTCTGACTTGTTGTTCCTGTATTCATATTGAAAAACACTCTAAAATGAAAACCACATGCATGAAAACTTAAAAAAAATTAGCAGAAATACCTATATTGTTTTGCTGAATTCTAGTTTGTAACTATAAAAACAAATAACTCTCAGTATAGAGCACTGTAAACCCAAAATAATTACAAATGTTAACTATGACTTGGTATGTTAGCGTGATGTTTGCAGGTAGATGTCTCAGGTGCAGAGGCTGTTTTGGTGTGTTTAAGCAACTGCTGTTAAAATGTGGGAAGAAATGATATCTAATAACGATTGAGGTTTATTCTCACACTTGGAAGCGTAACTAAGAGTTACAAAGTTAGCTAGCTGACTTTTTGGTATTTGTATTCATCACTTTACATTTGCAGATATCCTGACACTTCAGTATCAACCAGCAAAGCAACGTTAGCATTTGAAAGTGGGTAACTAAAGCTGTTTTCTTTTGACTTGGGCTAGATCTTCTGAAACTGCTCGCACCATTCGTTCTGTAGCTTTCTTCAAACTGTTTGCTGTCTGTATGGCGTGGTCCAGAGTGGAACTTAAAATCTGTTGGAAATAATAAAATGTGGCCTTGTTGATAGCGAAGGCAAATGTATACACAGGTATAGAATAGAAGGTGATGTTAGGGCTTTGTGCGTGATTTTCACTCTGAATACATGTTGAGAATAGAAGCTGAGTCATGTGACAAGACTGCTACAGGATTTCAAGCTGGAAGTATCTGTTATTTCTCTTTGACTGTGTAATCATTGGAACTGAGGGATATTTACACCTTTCTAAAGGAGCAGGGCCAGTGTTGTGCATGTTTGTGGTATTGACAAGGCTTTCTTTTGGTTGTGATAGTGGTTTGTATGGCTCTGTTGACATTCTTTCAGAGGTAAGATCCAGTGCTACTATTCTGTCCTGATCATTCATACTGGGACTAAGTTGCATAAAAAGTCTGGACATACTTAGATGAAATTATATTCTAATATGTAAGCTAAAATGTTTGGGTTTTTAACTCCATACAGTCTTATTCTCAAATGGTCTAGATTTCCTTAGATTGTAATAATCAGCTTGCTAAGAAAGGGATGCTCAGCAGTGCCTTGATGTGGGGATTTAACCTTTCCAAGATAATTGTGTGGCTTTTAATTTTCACTCTCAAGTCTTACATTTGCATTGGCATCACAGGTGTTTCTGACAGCAGATTTGCTTTGGGCAAACTTCTTGCTGGGGATGTACTGATGTGGAACAAGAATTCTATTGCATGTGCTTGAACAGCAGGTTTTGGCAGCCTCAAAGGATTCCCTAAAGAGAAGATACAGAGAATAAAACACAAACAATTTCAATAAGCAAAAGAATTTCTGAAGTCTGAATTAAATACACACACCCTGATAGCACACTGGTTTGCAAGGTAATTTTACAGTGAGTAGAATTTTCCATTTAACTGTAAAACACAGTCCATCATTATTTATGTTCCATCTCTGTTGCAGTAAGACAGAAAACATGCCAGGATGCAGAGTAAGGAAATCTCTCATAATAGCATCACTCTCTTGCTGCTGCTCTCTCACACAGGGGTCTGTGCCATTGATTCTCAAGTGCAGCTGCTGTACTTCCAGGCCATTACTGCTACTGAGTAATGCTGTCAAAAAATATGGTAATAAAACCTCTCTGCATTTCTTTCTGTGCTACAGTTAAGAATCCATTTTACTTCTCAGTCTCCCAGAATTATTTAATGTTAACAACACTTAAAACTAGGACTGTTACTTATAAAGCAATAGTTGGCAGCCAACAGAGCTGCATCCTAGTAACAGACCTGCTTTTGAATCTGTGAATGGGAACATCCTGTTAATAACATGATATATTTCTTTTCATTACTAAATGTGCCAGATAAAGAAGTTATATGTTTAGTCTTCATTAACTTAGAAAAACTGAAGAACTATCCTAAGAACTATTTCCACATGTTCTTAGAGTAAATATTTTAAATTCGTTACTAAAATTCTAGTATACAACATGCACTACAAAAGATAAAACATTATTCCTGCTGATGATACTGGTATGCTTTTTCCCTGCTGAATCTTCAACAATGGGATTTTCTTATGTACTATGTAATTATTGCTACAGCTTACCTTTCAGAAAGTCTGTTTACAAGTTCACGTGGATGTTTATTTTTTTGAGCCTTTCTTGTGGAGATTCTTTTCTGTGAATAAGCTGGAGTCATACAGGCCATGTTTAAAACAAGAAAAAAAAAGAAGGTAATTTTCTGTGTATTTAACATTTTTCTCGATTTAGCATAAATAAAAGATCAAGTAAACCATCACTGATGAATAAAACTTGAATATGTATAAGTTTTTTGTGAATGAGGACAGATTAACCTTTTTGTGTTTGTTGAATTTAGCTCTGTGGCAAATGGTATGCAGATTTCTATTTCATACAGTGAAAGACTGCAGGGGGGAGGTGTAGAATAACCTCATAATCCTACTAATTACATGAGTACTGCTTTGATTTTTAGTTTCACAGAATTGCTAGAGACAAGTAGCTAACTTATACTTTCTTCTGAGTGTTGAAATTTTACGTTTTTCTTTAAGCAAGCTTTTCTTGCTTAGAGAGAGAGTGAGATAAGTGACTTGGAAAAGCAGATGCTAAACATTTAAATTTTTTTGTTTCATTAGTCTTTCCTTGACTTTGTTGCATGTCACGTGATGAGTGGAGTACTGACATTTTCTTTAGTGCTTGTTAACGCTATGACAGGCAATGGCTGGCACTGTAAAAGTTGGCACAGTAATGCCCAGTTTTCATATTCCTTCCTGTGGCACTGCAAAATGAGATATTCCTGCCATGAATGAAATATGAAAGGGACTCCTCTCCTAAATAACCAGAGAAGGTTAAAGCTGTTGTGCACGGGGATGAAACTTGGGCAGGTGTGTAAAAGTTGGATTCCCTGATTTTGCTCTACAAGATCTATGGAAACCCACTGTTGTAGCTACAATGCTAATGATTGCTTATACTGAATAAAATTTGGCCTGATATGCGCAGTGTGGCTCTTTGCCCCTTACAGTCTAGCCTGTGGTTGGTAATTATGTCAGTAACACATCATACTTACAGGATGAACCCGAACTTTTATTTCTACATAGGGCACAAGACTGAATAGACTCTTTGTAATTCCTGAGTTTAACTTGATCTCTGCTTCCCCTGGGGCATCTGCACCTGAGTCCTGAAAACAGAGACACGTTGTTTAGAAAAACAAACACCGTGTTTCTTTGTAGATGTTAATATTTTTACCATCATTATACCTTTTCTCTCTCCACATAATCTCGTACTTAATGATTTGTAATTTTGAGTGTCACAGTTGACAAGGTCCTTGCTTTGTGAATCACTATAAGAATCGTAGGCTGAGATGTCTTCTGAATCACTGCCTAAAATTCAAAAAATAAGTTAAAAGGTTCTGAAATATTAGAAACTTTGGCTAGTGTACCTAGGTAATTATTTGGCTTTCAGCACCATAATTTCAGAGCCCTTTGCTGCCATTAATGCTACTGCAATTTGAGGAAGTACTTCTTCCTCTGTTTTACAGGACTGTGGGAATTGAGCTTTAAAGATTGGCTTTGAGTCCTGACTGTAAGCCTTGAATGTAGATTTTTATTATATTTTGGTGGTGGTTATTTTCAGACCAAAAACTTGTTTTCAAAAAAACCCCGAAGCTCTCCATCTCTTTGTGCACAGTGTTGTGTGCAAACAGTGCATCCTAATAGAAATGTGACGAAAATTTGGGCAGCTCTACTACAGCTCTGCTTTAACTACTGCACAAACCAGTACTAACAATAATGGTCCCAGTGTCCTACATTAAAGTGCAAGCATATCTCAAAGAAGCCAAGGACAACTGATAGACCAAAGGTAAGAATAACCTATATATTCAGACTTAGAACTGAATCTAGGACAGCTTGGCCTATTCTTCTTTAGTTGTTAGGTACTAACAGCTTCAGAATATTCTGCAGTGGAAAGATAAAGTTGGGATGCCCTAAGAGACAAATGCCTACAGATTCCTTGTAAGCCTCCAAGAGCTGAAGTCTTGGATGACTTGATAACTGACTTAAGTAGCTCATAGTCACCTCTGTGGGCTCTAGTTTGGATTTGATGACATTATATTATTAGGAGCTGGATGGACTAAGGAAGGGGAGAGTATTTCTTGTCTGCGTCAACCCTGATTGATCAAAGATTGAGGAAAACTTTTTGTGTTGTTTTCATGCAGAATAAGAAATCTGAATCCAAAAACTGAGCGTGGAAGTACTGATATGAAATGTTTCAGTTGTCGAGTTTGGAATCTTCTAGGACATGAAATAAACATGACCCTGTCCCCTCCCAAAGCAGGACCAACTTAAATGAAGTTGCTTAGGACCCTGTCCAGTTGAGTTTTGAATATCTCTGAGAATGGAGATACCACAGACGCTTTAGGGCAAACTGTTTCAATGTTTGACTAGATCCCAACTTAAAAATTTTTTGCTCTTATCTAACTGAAAATTGCCTTGCAACTTGTCTGTTGCCTCTTGGTCTGTCACTGAGGCTTCCACAGTGAATTTGACTTGGTGTTCCCTTCAGTCTCCTTTTTATTCTTAGTGCTTTGTGCTGTGCTAAGCAGTAACATCTGTTAAAACTACAATTTTCATGTAGTTGAGATGTGACAGGAATGTATTTCTTAACAGGATTCACTAGCAGGTTTAAGCACAGTTCTGACCTTTGTATGCCATCATGACTTACTCAGGTTGGTATCTGATAAATCAGTTGGTTTTCTCTCACTGAAGAGTGAAGATGTCCCAGTTTTTCTTTCCTGGATGTTTATATTTCTTTGAGCATGGAAACAGAATGGTATTTTAATTGTATACTCAATACTTCAATTATGAGACTTACAAGCATTTTATGTTAATAATTAACCATTTCGTAGTTGAGAAGAAATTTGATTTATTCATAGAAAGAACTCTATCAGTTATCTGAAAAGGTGGTAAGCAGAAGTTTAAATTAATAATAAACCAATTGCAAAATAATTAACCCTTTAGTTAAAGGACACATTCTGACTTACCACAGCTGTTAAAAATCCTTAAAAGTAGACACCTTGATAATTATATATTCCAATAGTGAAGTTGTATGAAATCTTACATATTTATACATGTGTTACCATTGATAGTATTTTGCTACAACATATTGGATTTGGTTTCTTAGTAACTTTGAGTTATTAAGGCTTTAATAGCACTGCCTTTACATAATTAGAGGAATATTTGAGATGTACCTTCTGAGAGGACAAGAACAAAGTTCCTTATTTGAGTTATTTGATGTGTATTTTCAGTTTAGGGTGTACAGAATGATTGGATTTATTTGGAAAATTTTTTTTTATGAACATAACGATCAGAAGATTGAGGTAACTTTCAGTGACAGAAAAAACTGGAAGCTAGGTGAGTTTTACTAGAACAAATATTAACATCTATCCTGTGAATCTATCTGATGGAATATTCAGATGAGTATGATTGTGTTCTGTGCTGCATGTATTGTAAGATCCAGCTTTGGATGGAGATTTAATTTGCCAAAATTCCAAACTCCAAAGTAACCATGTTGCTTTGAAAGGATTAATATATATCAATTATTTTCTCTCAATTACATAATTTTTTTTTGTAGGCAAGCATTTGCTTGTAGACGTTTGTTCTCTGAAAAATACAAGAGGCAGGTTAGTAAACACAGTTAAATCCTTCCTGAGAGCAGCAAACTCTATCACAAACTTCAAAAATGTTTTGAGAATCCTGAAATTTCTCCTGTGCAAACCAGCTCAGCAGTGTGATAAGCTGTAGTAGCTCAAAAGCTGAGCCACTGAGCTGTGCAAAAACTGGAGGGAAACTGTTGTACCCCTCAAAGCTCAGGAAGATAAAGTTTGGGGAAAAAAAAAGGTATGAAAAGAGATCTACCATTATGTTAGAAGAATGCTTGTTTGCTAGCAGACCTTCTTTTCTGGAACTTAATGCAGCTCTCTTTTTTTAGCCTTAGATTAGTTAAGGGGAAACCATTTATTTTTCTAATTTCATTGAGATGCTTTGACTGGTCATTCACATCCTGAATTTGTGTGGCTGTAATGACTTTTAGGCATAAGTATGATTTAACTCTAGGTCAAAGTAATAGTGTTTTGGCTTCAGGAGATAATTTCAGACTCCAAAAGGTAGGAATGCCAGGCTGGGAGGAATGGGAGGAATTCTTGGGTATGTAATCACAGAATTCTGTGGAAGTTTTATTCTGGAAGTGTTCCTGTTGCTTTCAGAGATTCTAGTCATTCCAATTTTCTTACTCAGCAAATAATTTTAGGTATGTTTTTGTAAAAACTTCACCAGCTGTTTCCAAGTTTTCACTTACATGTGAGGACAATGACAGCACTTTTTGCCTTCCAAATAAAGTTGATTTGTCTGTGGGATTACATCAGTTGTCGGACTCTTTTCTCCCTCGTGGTTCTTGTGAAGAAATGGAGTTTCTGTACCTCTTCTTTCTGTAGGATCAGCAATGCTTGAAACCACCGAGCTCTGTACAAAGTAACCACAGCACAGGTACAGGTGGATGTGGTCACTGCACTCCAAGCGCGTGACTTCTGCCAAACTGTGTCTCCTGAGTTTCTGCTTACCTGGCCTTCAGAGGAAAATGCTATGTAAAAGGTTGATTATGAAAGCACTGGGTGAGACTTATCTGTAGATTTGTAAAGGCAGTAAGATTTTATGTGTGTGTGTATTTATGATCTGGGATAAAATATTACTATACTTAGCAGTAAACTCAGTTTTACTATAGCACAATACTGTTTGGTGTTTTAGTAATTCTGCAGCTTAAAAATCTTGGACAAACAAAGTAATATTTCTTCCCACTAAATGACAGTGGGAATTGATTGATTCCCCCAAACAAAGACAGCTTTGTAGAAGTCAAAGTAGCTGCTTGTATTTTCTTACTCTGAAATAATTGCTTTGGAAACTCGAATTAAGAATATTCAATGTAGCAGTGTTTTTATACTTAAATTTCTGTTATTACCTTCATAATATTTCATTAATTGTATTTCATAAAATATTTTCTTTGAAGTAATTTGCCATCTAAAAGCATCATGCTGCTCTTATTGGAGGAGAACATACAATTGTACAACCACACTTATGTTCTCGATACTTGCATCAGTAAAACAGAAACATTGCAGTCTTTAAATAATAAAACTCAGTTACCTCACAAAAAGAATGGGATGACTGGGCAGATTCATGCGAAGTCAGCAAAGATGACAGGCCGTGTTTGCTGTGATCCATTTGTTCTTGAATGTCTTCAAGCAGCATGCCAAGTCTAAATATTCCCCCTTCCACCCTTCTAAATCCAATTGCAATACACAGTTAGTTAAACCTGTATAAACTGACCTTTTATTTCTTATTATGATATGGGACATTGCAGTATGGAAAAAAATTAAAATTAATGGAGTTCACTGAGTCCTTTTTAAGTATTTGAATTAATTAAATAGCCTAATCGTAAGAAGGAGATATATAAAGCCCAAGATGAATTTTGGCCAAATCACTTTTAGCTTACCACATAAAACATAATGTTTTTATTTCAGAAAAATTCTTATGGATAAATGAAGTAAAAGTTTAAGACACTCAAAATATGGCAAATATACTGATGTACTACTTAGCACTTATCTTCCAACCTCTCAGGATCAAATTCTCCAGTGTTGACAGACTTGTCCTTGAAGTTCTGCAGCTGTAAGTTTTGGTGCTTTTCTCTAGCTGTTAGGTAATTCCTTTCCAAGGCATCAAGGTATCTTTTCAGTTGATTTAATGCCTTCATCAATAAGAAAGAATTCAATAGGAAATGTCACTATCACTTAGTGTAAGTAGTTATCACTGTGGCTTGCTGTGTGTCAGATGCTGTTTGCAGTGCTGTTGGTAAGAGTTTTGATAATTTTCTGAACTGGAACAGGACTGCGTATTGTATGATCACCTGGTACTCTGTGCTGCTCTATTATGTACAAGTAAAATATTAAACCGGGACTTCTGAACTGACGCCCTGCATGTCAAAATTCCTAACTTACATGGCAACTTAAGGCCTTTCATTAATAGTTTTGAATTGTAATCCTTAAAACAGATTAAAGAATTCCACCACCTACTGGACACCTTCGTTTTTGCTTCTCAGATTTGTACCTTCAGTCTGAACTGAGAAAAAGAGTAAATGTTCATTTGAGGAGAACACGAACAACTTGCCAGAAAATTGTAAGTCTACAGCCATTTAAAGTGCATTTCAGATAACTCAAAATATGTAAATCAATTTACCAGATATTTGTCTTGTAAAAGGAATGTTTCTTGGGTCATATGCTTAGAGAAGTCTTCTACCTTAAAGACAAAATATTAGACTTTTATTTGGGATACATTCCAAATGAATATGGAATTTGAGCATGAGTGCAAAGTATATATTGAAACAGAGCTCTTACTTTCTTTGTCAGTTGATCTGTCTGATCCTTTAGTATTTGAGACATCTTATCTCCTACTGTTAGTTCTGGTAGTGAATTAGAAGGATTTGGACAGTGTCCTCCTACCATACCAGCTGCTGGTAATGCTGATGCTGCTGTTCCAGACTGCAGTCCTGTGTGATACGAGATAAGATTGATCAGTTGAAATGTACAGACATTTCAAAAAATGTGTAACCAAGTTACATAAAACAGTCATTTGCATAGTTAATTTGATTTACTTGCTTTAAGCACACCATGTGCAGATTGTACAGGGATGGGAGCATCTAATGTGATGATGCCAGGTGCTGTCCCAGTGTCTCCTGAGGAAACGGCTGTGCTGGCATTTGGAAAGTCTGACTGAGGAAGTATCTGTTGAAGTGAGAACTCTGGTTATAGATACAATGTATAGAACAGTTATATAAACAACAAACTTAGAAATAACTCAAAACACAAAATATTTGTGAACTGTTTAACAATACCATATAATTTTCTGAGTTTATAGTTAGATGTATGTAGTGTCTCATTGTATAAATATTTCAATTCTACGTTGTGAACATATAAAGAGGATTTGTATAAATGAGAAGTGCAACATGAAGGTGACAAAATAGTTTTAGGGGATAGTCAATCCTAGAGATCAAGAAGAATGACTTGGAAAAAAAAAAGGTATTTTGAGAGATTTACCTTGGGATTAAATCTCAGGTGGTCAATATGATTCTGGGTCTCAGCGTGCTGTGTCAGCATCTCATTTGCAGCCAGGAAATGATAGGGAAAACTATTAAAACTGGTTACATCTTGAGTGATTTACTAAGATCTAAATCTAGGAATGGACTTAAAAATTCATAGAGCTCTGTGAGTGAACTCCATGTCAGGGTACGAAATTGAGCAGTGATTATCTAATCACTACTCTAAAATAAATTTAGTACAACAAGATAAATATTGTTGTCAAACAAATCCTTTAAAAAGAATACCAGTCTAAATAGCTGAAGGGCCTTAAGAGGTAAAAAAAGGCCAAAGTTTTCTTAATACAGGCACAGGATAAAAATAGAAAGTTTTTCTTAAAAATACATTTAAGTACTTTTGGTGAATTTAAACGTTTACATGTAACACTAGGAATGAAAATTTGTACTGAATTTCCTAATGATTTGATAGGATGCTTTATCATCACAAATAATACCCCAGTGTTAAATACAGGAGTATTAAATAATATTTAGTCATTAAATACTTAGTAATGAAATTTCTGTATAAAGTCAGTCCCGCTAAATTTTATTTGTGAAAGCCGTTTTTGATTCAAGCTATGTACTGCCTGCTTGAACTAGTCATGTTTGATTTTACAGGATAGAGTATCTTCTTACAGTAAACCACTCATCAAATATGAAGAATTTCTTCAAGCATCTTAATTACCTTTAGCTGTTGCAGCAGTTCTGAAATGTTCACCACTTCTTGATTCTCTGCTTCAGCAGAATTGAAGTAATTCTTATTTTCCAGCTTGTTGTTCACAGTTACTGATTTACTTAGCAAAATAGGGAAGGGTTTTTCTCTCCCAGTTGTAGGAGCTGAGTTAATATTGTCAGTTCTTCTTGGTACTTCTGAAGCAACTTTGTAGAAATCAGGAAGGCAATAGTGAGCTTGACCTTGGCCATATTGGAGCTTGCAAGGTGAAACTCTTTTCTTAAGGCCTCTTTCATCTTTCATGTTTTGAAAAGTGTGTGTATGTTCATTCTCATTTATCAGCTGTAAATTTTCTTGTCTGCACCCACAGTTCCCAGTGCAAGAAATAGGCTTCTTTGAAACAGGTCTATTTTCACTTAACACATTTTCATTTTTACCACAGGCGTTTCCCTCTTTGTGCTTTTCTAAGTGATACTCTTCAAGGGCAGTTGCCCACTGTTGCTGCACTGAAGGGCCTCTGAGGTGTTCCGAAGGCTCAGGTTTGCTCCCGGTGTCATCGATACTGTCAGAGAAGGACGTCTCTGGTATCGTCTCACATTCAATTAACTGGCATGTGCTCAGTAACTCTCCCTCAGAAAAATGACGCAGGAGGACATGGGACATCTTTGAGGTAGTTAAATGTTCTTTGCTGTCTGGTTTACTGGAACTACCGACAGGGAACTCCTTCTTAAAGGAAGCTTTGCTTCCAGGCAGCTCAGCTGAAATTCCCGTTGTTCCTTCGGTGCCTCCGTGGTCACTGGAGAATTCTTCAGGCTGTGGATGAGCTGCATAATTTGCTGCTGTGTATTTGTTATCTCCAGAACACGTTAGGTTTAAAATACCAGAAATACCTTTTGTATAAATACAGTCATTCAAATGATATAAATTCTTATTATATTTACGTGTTATTTCTACATCTCCATCATAAAGTAAGTTATCTTGTTCCTCCTCAGTTGCATCTGTGCTACAGCCTGATGCATCTGAAAATGAATTATTCATTTGGGTTTTCATCCAGCCTGATGGTTTGCACTTCTTTGTAGTCTCCATACCCAGTCTATTTAGAATGTAAGTGCCATTGTGTCGCCAGTTTTGGACAGAGCTTTTATTATTGCGTGAGTCAAAATCTGGAATGTATGAGCAATAATTATTTTATACTTAAATACACAAGAATATTATCTATATACTTAATATCTATTTATCTACCTACTGTACCTTTTTTAGAACCATCTTCTGGACAGGGATGTTTCCATATGTGCACTACTGTACGTCTGGAATAACTGCTGGAGGGAATAAGAAGGCACAAATGACAAAAGCAATGGGAACAGGTGCATTGAGCTTAGGGCCAGGTACTCCTGCCGTAGTCATATAGACAAAAAGAAAAACTTGGTAGCAGAGCCCCCAGCGGTACCGGAGTCCAACATCGGGGTCAAAAATCCCAAATACAAACCCTGCACTATTCCCCCACCCTTCACCTCCCCGTTCTCAAGCGCTCCTCGAGCTTCTGCACCAGAGAAAAAGGACCCAGCTTTTTTCTTTTCTTGTTTTTACCAATTTTAAACAACCCAACCCCCCCCCCCCCCCCCGCCAGCTGAACTGCACTTAATTAACAGCTCAACTGCATCAAGCGCGTGGTTTCACCTCATCGGCGGGGGCGCCGCTGTCCTGCGTGGCGGGGAGGGGGCGCACCAGCGCAGAGCAAGCTTCCCCCTCCCGCGGGGAGGGCCGCTGCTTGCTGCCTTATCCCAGCTCCCCTTTCCCCTTATCCCACGGGAGCGATTCCCGCGTGGGGTCGCGGCCCCGCCACGGGCGCGCGCGCGGGGGGCGGGGCCGTCCCCGAGGGGCGGGGCGCGGGGGGGGGGAAAACGGCGGGGCGCGCCGCCCCCGTGGCGCGGTCGGGCGAGGG
>JAWMRA010000005.1:21520062-21554362 GCA_035584735.1 Pseudotriccus pelzelni
CCGGCCCCCCCCCCCCCCCCCCCCCCCCCCCCCCCCCCCGCATCCTCCGCCCCCTCAGAGCCCCGACCGGGCCCCTCAGGAACCACCGGGCCCCTTCGCAGCCGCCGCCCGTCCCGCACAGGTGAGCGCGGCCACCCGGAGGGGACCGCTGGGTTGCCGGGGCGCCGGGTATCCGAACCCTCAGCGCCGCCGCCGAGCGGCCCCGCGCGTTGGCCGACGCGGTCGCGGTAGCGGCCGCTCCGTGACGGGGCCGGGATCGCCGCGGGAACAAAGGCAGGAGGTGGCGGCGGAGCAGCCGGGCCCGGTGGGTTTTGCGCCGGGGAGAGAGACCGCCCGGGTGTCTGCGGAGGGAGCCGGGAACAACGGGCGGCTCTTGGGCAGCTGCGCTGCGCTCAGCGGGATGGAGGTAGGCGATGAGTGGAAAATACAAGTCCAAGGAACCAGAGGCTCACCCAGCACACCGCGGGGAGGGAGAGAGGCACGGGGGAAGGAGCTCCGAACTCCGCACGGGATTGAGTTGGGCGCATCTAAAGTCAGGTTATACCAGACCTAGTCTCGTTTATACACTAGACCGTAGCCTTTGTTAAGTGTAGTTCCTCCCCTTCTGCTTTCGCTTCTTCACTTTTTCAATAGAGAGGCGGAGTAAATCAGCAATTATTTTTTATCCCTTTATTGGCCCAACTGCCAGGACGTAAATTTTACCCCACCTTGAAGTTGTGGCCTTTTTTGTCCTTTAGAAGCTTTTTTCAGCCTAACGTGCTATTCCTGGTAGATGCTTGCCAGCGACTGCAGGGTTCGTGTATTGTGGGTTGCCATGGAGAGCTGTGCAGCCATCTCAGAATTTGGGAGGACGTGCTGAGTCTTGCATCTCCAAAAGATCAGTGAAGAGGTTCCAGTCCCTCCTTAAATTTTGTCTGCAAACTTTGTACCTCTTGTACCTCTTTGTACCTCTTGTCTAATAATTTTATTAGACCTGTAAATGCCAGCAAAAAAAGTTGTCCTGACGTTACAGTCCTTCTAAATTAATTTCTTATACCAGCGTCGCTTTTTACTGGTTTAATTAATGGTTACCAGGCCTTCTGAAGTGTGGTTCTGCATCCCTCTTCGACAGGAAGGACTTTGTACTTTTAGTACTTCCGTATAAAGCTGGGACAAAACTTACCTGAAACCTAAGACGGCTTCACTGGACTAGAAGAAGCCTGTGTGAGTCTTGTCTGCTGCTTTATTTAACATGCTGTTGTTTAAATGCTCTTGAAAGTTTTCCAAGCATCCTAAGACTACTTAGGATTGTACGTTCCTGCTACTCGTGCTGGAGAATTACATCACCATTTGATGGTTAGAAGGTCGAAGTAAGTTTTGAAAAGCTTTTCATTGACATCTTACCATTCTGTTCCTGTGTGCTCATTGTCACTGGGCTTTAAATTGTTAATGCTTTGCTTTGTCATTTTTTCCTGAGGTATTTACAGACAACAATTCTTTCTTCACATAGATTTTCTTTTGGTAGTCAGCAAGCCGGTCTCCTGCTATGACTGTTGAGTAAAAGCATTGCAAAAACATTGAAAAGCTGTTTCTTGTGGCCTGCTGCAGGGAAAAATCAATTTTGAAACTGAGTCTTTCTTCCTGCAGCTTGTCACGGTGGGAATGTATTCTTATTTTGCTAGAACTATTTCTAATGTCAATTCTCAGCCTTTTTTGTCAACAAATGACAGCACAGTATGATTCAGAGAGCAGCCTCGTCTGTCACTAGTTAGGAAGGAAAAGTTTTAGTTAAAAAATAGGTGTTTTCTGAAAAATAGATGCTATTTGTCTGTAGTTTAAACTATTGAATGTGTGGGGAGTTTTTATTTTTTAATAGTTTATCTGGATTCTTCTGTTTTGCTTAAAACTGGATAATTTTTTAGTTTCCTCTAATATTCCACTTCTAAATTTAATAGCCAAGCTGTTTGTACATTTTGTATTTCAGGATTTTTGTAACCCTTGTGTGGTCACTTTCACTTTCCTCAATTTAGTCCTTTGTGCCCAGATCTGATAACTGTGTTCTTGGTTCCAGTAGCTTTTAAGCTTAAAGTTGTAATGAAATTGGTTTTGTTTGAGGAGCAGGTGTTGATCTTGAGACTTTCCAGGAGCTTAACCCGTTATTGCTATAATTGTTCCTGAGAATGAAAGAAAAAAGAGATCCCAGGTGCCAGAAAAAAACCTGAACTTTTCTTTAGCCATTTAATAGCAAGTCTGCTATACAAATGATAGTACCCAAAAGGAAAAAAAAAGGTGGTATTTTGTGGAAGACCACAATATTAGGAATATGAAATACGGGAAAAACAGAAGTGGACAGACTGGTAAGAGATGGTCTGAAACATATGCAGTGTTGAACAGATGATTAATGTCAAGCTGCCTCTTGGGACTCAAATTTGGCAGTGTTTGAGGAATATGGTTCTTGTTCATATAATAAAACTTTCGTGTATTATAAACCTTTTGCTAATAGGAAGGGAAGCTTTCATGCAGCTGAGTTACAGGGAATAGAAACCAGGTGTGATTTATAAAGAAGGCTCTCTAAATCTATTTTATTTCTTTATTATTTCTGTTTCCTATTTTTTTCCTACGGTTTCCCTGCTAGTGTACTGTTAGGGATTTTGTTCCTTGTATGCACCACTTTGGATCCGGTACCTTACCTAGCAGTCAGTGGTTTGTTAGAGGATGGGATGCACTACTGTGACCCAGCAATATTGGTGTAATAATGAATGGACATAGTGGATAAATCCGTGGGCAGTGGGGGCAGAATGGACTCCAGTCCGGTCTGTCACTGAGGGAAGAAAATGCAGTGAGTAGATTTTGAAGAGATTTGCACCTGCATCTTGAGTGTTTGAATGAATATGCAAAGCAATTTACAACTTGGCAACTCAAAAAATGCCGTTTTCCTTAAATCTGTGTAGGTGATGTGCTATAAATACAGTGTACCTGTGTCTATTAAGAAGCAAACAGTATGAAAAACCAGGACATGGTCTTCTCACTGTAATATGTGTTCATTTTTGTTCATCCAGCACTTCAACAGTTTTTTAGAGGTTGTAGCCATACCTTGTTCAACTGAGGAGTCGTTAGAGAGGATGGTTAATGGTTGCTGTCAATATATGGGAACTGAGGGGCACAGGGGATGCACCCAGAACTGCTGCTGGCATTAAACTGTCATGGGTCATTTCAGTTGTGTCATGCAGGTTCTGTAAAGCCACATCTGCTCCTAGCAGTGAGTTCTTTCTGCTGAATGTCTGCTTAGTCTCTGAACGAGCATCACACTGCGATGTAGGAAATCTGAAATAGCAGCTACGTTGCTTCACTTACATTGCTGTTGTGTTTTACAGCCAGTGCTTCTAAGGATTATTATTTTTAAAAAAATTAATGCAAGTTAACTTTTCCCATTTCTCTTTAGGGCTCTTGTACAATCTGTTTATCTTCTTTCTTTTATTTACCAGGATCTCTTTTTAAGAGATATTATCGGCCAGGAAGGAGCTGAGCTACATGGATCATTTTATTGAAGAGATCTGTGATCAACTTGCTCAGTCAGTTTAAGTGCAAATAGCCAACCTTTTGTGCTGGACTCTTCCCATGTGGTGTTCTTTCACATCGTGTAACATGCTCCATTTCCCAAACTGAAGGTAGTCGAGTGTCTTGTTGCCCGGGAGAGGCCTCCTATATGTTAATTTGCACTATGAGATATTCCCAAAGGAGCAACGTTCCAATTTACCTTCAAAACGTGGTAACAAAACTCTTACTGGGAATATGATTTCAACTTCTGTTACAAGTAAAAGAATGAGAAGTTATTATTTTGTTGCGAACTGTGGTATTTAAACATGTATTTTAAAGTGCTTAAATGCAAATCTCATCTCCAGTTGTGGGATGCTTGGAAAGAAGGCAGCACAATATTTGGTTTCAGTCTGTGAATGACAATTTGTAAAAAAACTTGGAACTTGTTCTGATTTTAAAAAAAAATATTCCTATTACCTTGATGTATCAAATATGTGAAAAATTATGAGCTATTCTGACTTTGCTCCTTTTTTTTAAAGAGAAGATTTATTCTGCTATCTTCTTGTATCTTAAATCTCAATCTTGCTGCATATTAGAATGAATTCAGTTGCCTGATTAGTTTTATGATGGGGATGTTAGTTATATTTTGCTGGCACTTCATGTTCTCTTCCTTTCTTATTTTATCGTAGTGTGAGATTGCCTTAGTTCAGGATTTAAATAGATGACTTAACACTAACTATCTGCAGGAATATCTGTATAATAAAAATGCTAGTGGTTACTTCTGTCAGCTACACCGGGTTCTTTGACCAGCACACCGGACAGTAATTATGTACATTAAATAGCAAGCTGTTTTCCATCTAATTACAGATTCTCTTAGAAAAAGGGTGTTCTATTCTGGAAAGATGCTCTGTGATGGAGGCAGTGAGAGGGCCATCTCTGCATCCATGAGCACCGAAACCAGTCTCATGTGCATTTGTTGCCTCTTTGTTTTGCTCTTTTTAGTGGACTCATGTGTGTTACTGTTTGCTTTTGTCTGCAGTACATTCTAAGTCACTAGATGTCCTGCATCACTGCCAGATGCCTTAAATACCTCTATTTACAAACCTATACCTTTACTGTGCCTCATAGGGCACCTTTGCATTTACTGAGGTTAATAGAATTGGTCTGGAACTACAACGGTATTCTGAATATACTTGCAATGAGGATTTGTATTTTCTGTCACTCGTGTCCATCACTCTTCTAAGTTCCTGGCATCTCTTTCTACTCTCAGTTACTACATTTTAAAGAATGAATTTATGTTTGAATCTGGTGGCTGGGTGAAAATACGGTGTTTAGTGTGAGTGGAGATACTGGATTCTGCCCTGAAACTTGAATATTCCTTAAATAAAAGTTTTACATTTTTTTTTAGGTTTTGGTATGGTAGATTTTTCATCTTGTTGCATAGTGTATATGCAGTTTTTATCTGCTGCTTGGGTGTTTGGTGTAAAGGAAAAGAAACTAACCTGTAAAAATGCAGGTGAGCTTCCTTCTGACTCAGAGAAGGATACTGCTTCTGGGTTCCGTTGTCGTGGTTGGTTGGAATAGAATTGCTTGTGTTTCAGTGCTGGTAACTGTGGATAATATTTGAAATAATGCAAGGCAGTGTGTACTTGTTAAAGGAAGTGTTTGCACAACTCGTTAACAACAGAAGGGAAAAACGAACAAGAGTTTGAAGGGCTTGTTTCAGACCTTCTGCATTACTTAAAGCCCCAAATCGTCTATTCAACTGGTTACTCCATGACTAGGAAAAAACCTCCTCCTAATCTACGGAATAAGTGGAAAGTATATCCAGGCAATGCCAGAGGGCATGTAGGAATGCTCCTTGTTGGCTTGAACAGAGTGATGTAAGAGCCAAGGCATCTCCTCAGCTATGCCAGAGATGTGAGTGGAGGGGGAACTAAGAGGAATTAACCGCTGTGAAAGGGCACAGAAGAAAAGAACCTGCTCTTACCTGTAGTTAGAACCTACCAGGAGCAAGGGCCGTTTGGTTTAGGTAACCAAAGGAAAGGAAGCCACAACCAAAAAACCTTTCTAGAAATAGGGTAATAAATTAAATATCTCTGCTATTAACCATGTCTGTTATAATGCAGGACCATGTTGGCAGTTAGGTAATAGATGTTGGACTTTGCTCTGGAGCTGTGCTCCTCTAGTGTTGAATTCAGATCTATGCTTTCATTTCCAGCGGTGGACATGGTGAGAGCATCCCATCATTGTGAGCAAAATTCATCTCAGAAATGCTCTCTGCCTGTTGTTGTTGTGGTTTGGTTTGTTTTTTTATTTAATCATTTCAAGGATTATCACCTGTGGGCTGCAGCCAGTACAATACCCGCCCTTCCAGCCATTCCAGGACTGTCTGCAATATTCAGTAACGTGCCTTAGGTTCATGTGGGCCCATATTTGTAAGTCAACATGGTAATGTAGTTGGGGTGGAGAGGAAGCATCTGAACCAAGAACATTAGATAGTGGTATTAATTTATTTGCAGCTTGTCTGATGAGCCTGATAGCATAGGATGTTTAGGCTGGGTCTTTCCCATGCTCTGTAGTGATACAGGCTCTGCAGCATGTGCTTTATCAGACTCACCTGGGAGGAGCAGCTGAGATAGTTATTTATGAACCTCAGCTTTCCTGTTCTGTCCTTCAGATGCAACTTTAATGTGTGATGGGAGCCACACTTGGATTGTGTGCTGGAAAGGGGCTTGTATGCTGTTAAACTAGTCCTTGAACAGAAGCTCCATGGTTTGTTCGAGGAGGTTCTGCTCCACATATAAATCTACAGGGAGACAAAGGCAGTGTTTCAGAGCAGGTATTGCTGCACGTCATTGTGACCCTAAATAAAACTTCAAATTCACCTCATCAGTGAAGGTGGTTTCTGTGCTGTCAGCTAATCAGCTGTTGAACAGCTGTCAGAAGTGGTACAGAGAGGAGTTTAAAATTAAGCTTCCAAGAATAACCACACTGGTCTTGGTACAGTGTTTCTCGTGTCTACATCGTCCACTCTCATGACTAATCACTTGTACTGTGCTCAAGGTTTGGAAAAAATAGGTTTTTTCCCAACTTGGCAAACATTTACTTTAAAGTTCATTCACAGGGGAATATGTATTACTGCAGAAATGCTAATGATGATGCTGTTTGCTATGTAAATACAACATTAAACTTGATATGGAATTTTAAAGGTTTTCTGGGTGACTTATTTTAGGCTTATTTATTCAGGTAAATTTTAAAAATATCCTTGAGCAGCATTGAAGACTAAAATAGAGAATGCTCTATTTCTGAGTGTTCCTTGTTCTATGCTCTTTCATATTTTGAAGGTCTGGAGACAAGCTAATCTCTATCTCAATAATGGAACTGTTGGGGTTTTTTTCCTGTTGTGTAGTCTGTGTCTTCCTCCACAGGATATGCAAAGCTCTGTTTTGTTTTCAGATAATCCAGTTCAAGCTTCTTTTCTTTCTTCTTTTTTCCTTTCCTCACACACGCTATAGCATCTTCCCAAAAGGAAACAAACTTAGTTCACCCTTGGGAAATTCGCCTTAATCACAGAACAACAAATCTCTGTTGCTAGTTTTTCTAAGGAAATACAATTTGTGCAACTGATCTGCCTCTGCCTGTACTTTCCTCTTGTAGCTTTTGATTCTCTCAGTCAGTGATGACTTCACTTGGCTGATGCTCCTTTCCCATATCTTTGTGAGAAGTAGCAGATGGGTAGAGGAGGCATGACTTGATCGTCTCCTTTTGGGAAAGGCAGAAAGAACGGAACTGTTCAGCCCCCAAGTGACCAGTCAGGATCTGTCAGCCTGCCAGCCATGTCACTGTGGATAAGCAAAGCAATGCTTTTAACCATCTGACAAACTCCAGAAAGAAAGATGTGGGTTGAGGGAAGGAGCAAATGAAGGTGCAGAAATGTACCATTTTAAGGCGATGCAGGAGGTAAAAATCATCTTTCTCTCCCCTGTATTGTGATCCTTGGTTCTGTAGACTGCTAATAAATAGCAGTATTGGCTTTCTGTTGCTTGCTGATGAAGTTGCACCTGTGTGGAAAAAGTTTTCTGCCAGAAGTTAAAATGAAGGGAGGTGTCATAGACCTTCAGTATATCCAAGAACTGTAAACTGATTAAAGGAATTGTCTGCCACAGTGATAGAATTTGTAGTATGTAATAAATCGTTGCTGAAATGAAAAATGCCTTAAAAACTGGAGATGCTTGTCTGGAAGTTGCAGTAACTAGGGCTGTTAGCCTGCATACAGGCTTTTGGGAAAGGAATTGCAACTAATGTTTTATTGCTGTCAAGAACTTGAAATGTCCTGATCGGATTTAAAGATGGAGTGTCTTGGTTTCTTCTGTAACTTCTTCTGGAGTGATTTTTTTCCTATCTACGTGAAATTTTAATTAAAAATGCAAGTTTAGGAGAAAACTTGTTTCACTGTTAGTTATGCCGACAGCATAGACCTTCTCCTGACGCCTGTTAGTTCACTTGGCTTTTCTGCTGAAGTCCTGTGCCCCCTGAGTCAATCCCGTGTTGATCACCAGCTCAGGCGAGTCTCGTTGCTCAGACACCCTCAGTAGTTTCTCAGTAGTTGAGGTGCATCAGCTGAAAGAGCAAGGCTTGGTTTGCTGTAGCACAATCCTCCCAAGGCCAGTTCACATCTCAGAGATGCCATCTGTGGAAGTGTTTGACTTCCACCTCCGGAATTTTGAATTCATCACTCTAATTAATATGCTTTAGGTTTGTTTACTGATTACACGTTGGCCTGGCTGGAGGAGTCGTTGACATCCTAATGACTTTCGGGTAAAGAAGCGAGCTATGAAGGCCAGACCCAGTAATTTCTGTTGGATATGTGATGATGATGTGTTGGCCAATGTGGGTGTGTCCGTATCACCCTCCCAAGACTAGGAATGTGCTGTATGGCCAGTAAGGAGGCAAGAAAGCAGGAGTAGTGCTTCCAGCTGGTGGGAGATGGTGGCATCAGTCAGAGGATGAGGTTAAGTATGAGGACAGAAGTGTAGCTCAGATACAGTGAAGCTATAAACAGCTGATGTGGAATGTACTGCTAAAAGTAACTCCTATTTAAATACGTATTTTTAAAATAGGTGTTCTGATGTACTTTTAAGTATAACTCTTTTTTTTTAATTAAAGTTGGCAGCAGGAATGCTCATGGATGGTTGCTGCAGACTGGGTGGCTCAGAGCCTGTGTGAGTTATCCGATGTGAGGCCCGGACAAACTTCCGGAGAGTAAATACCTGTAACACGGTCTGCCCAGTATGTGGGTTGCAGTGGTATGGTAAACTGCAGGTGTCACGCTTCATAATTGCAAAAATACAGCCACACCCACTTGTTGATGCCAAATAATTCTAGTGATGAGCGTGGAAGGGCAAAATAGTTGTTTAACTGGAAGAATGTGGATAGTCTGTTTGAGGGCTGCTGTGAAGGCAGAGTGTGATGGGAAGCATGATGGGAATGGGAAGTAAAGCTGGTACTTGATAAAACTAATGAGAGGAAAAGGCATGGCCTATATTGACAATTAAATATAGAAGGTTACATTTTCCTTCTGTTGACAGCTCTGAGTCTGAGCTCTGTTCTTGTCTTTTGACACCTCTGCAGTCTCCTGATGAAATATGCATTTGCGAGTTACACAACTATATGTTTACTTGCAAAGGAAGGTAATATTAGTACTGAGCAATAAATATGTCACTGCCTCTACTAAAAATATGTTTAAAAGTGGGTAGACTTCTGAATACAGAGTTTCTTTTCTTTTAATCTTTTCCCAGCCAGCCTATACATGTCTGATATCTATGTGTTGGCTGCTGCAACCCCTCTGAAGCAGAGTTTGGAGCTCAAATCACAATGCTGCAGCATTTTGGAATGGCAAGCCAGTGTAAACACAACACCCCTCACCTCCCAAGCCCCCATACCTCCCCACTTTTCTTTGAGGAGTAGGGAGGGGAAAAGGGAATAGAGCCTAAACCTTTGCTGGCTGCTGTGCTCATAGTATTCCAAGTGAGACAGTCTCCAGAATGGATGATCTCCAGATGGGATTCTGCCTTCCAGTTCTCACTGCAGAGGACCTTCAGCTGATTATCCAGGTTTCAGCAGCACGGTTTATGTGTAAAGCACTTCTGTAGTATGCCTTTCATTCTGTAACTTCCATCCTCTAAGCTTTTTGCTTGGAACTTCATGAGGCCAAAGAATACTAACAAGGGTAAATTATTCAAAGTTTCCAAGAGAAGAAAGAGCATTGGTTTTTTTTTAAACCTCCTTTGCTTTCTCACTTGCCTGCAGGAATTGCCATGTGTATGTAGAAGGCTTTGGCTCTGCCTTTCCGTTCTTGATTGACGTTTCCTGCTTGGTAGGAGCAGTGTTATGCTTTTACATCAGCTGCAAATGGTTATGAGTTATTAACTGACTATGAGACTTCAAGCCAAGCATCTTGTGTTCCCTTTGCAGAAACTGAACGGAGCTAAAGGGCCACAGATGAAAGAACACGAACATTTCTGAAGGTGTGAGATGTGTCTGACGGTGACCTCCTAACCTTGGAAATAAAGAAGAGTTTTCCTACAGGAGCTTAGGATATCGTTACTCCAACTTCTTAATATACTGGAATGGTTTTCTGACAACAGTTGTCTGTAGTGAAGTACTTCCCCTACGGTGTTACTTTCCCTGCTGATAATGCAGCTCCATGGAGGACAGTAATGCTTGGATAAGCATGCGTGAGGATCGCTCCTTCCACGTACGATACAGGTAAGGCTGTGCTAATTCTACTGTGGATGAATAAGTGCTCTTAATAATACAAAACTAAACAAGTTGCAACAAATAGTTTGGTATCTCTCTTAGTTATTGAAACTGAACCACTTTTTTCTTTTCTTGATTTGTGAGCAATGAAATTGACATTTGCTATGTAGCAGATTATATTAATGTAGTTACACGATTGTATAGTATTGGAACTGTGCATGGTAGCAAATAGTACATAATTGTCTGTATTTCTTTGTATGTTGGGTAGAATGATATGAAGTATGATCCCTGCAGGGTAATACCTGCTCCCTCTTCTTCTAGCTGTGGACTGCCCATGCAAACTGTAAAGTTTTGTCTGCTGCAGTTCTCTGTACTTATCCCATATTGCTTCTTCAAACAATGAATTTTTAGGTGCACTGTCACCTAGACGTTTTTAGGTGTCACTGTCACCTTGTCACAGCCAAGAGTGGTGTTTTCCTTGCTTAAAATAAAGAGATTTGATTGATAGATGGAAACTGCTTTGAAACCTTGGGCTCAAAAATACTGTTATTGCAAGTGAAGAGAGTTGTGAGAAGTGTGAGTTTCCTTCTGAGAGCTTTCATAATTTTTCTTCTGAATCCCCTGTACAGACATGGGGCAACGCATTGGCATTGCAGACTCACTGTAATGACCCTGATCAACAGAAGCATTGTGTAGTGCTTGGGTTTGAAATCTTGCAGCTCATTCAGTAGGAAGGGACACTGCAACACCGGAATGGTTGTTTTAAAAAGAAATGAAAAGCTTGATTCAACCCCCAACCTGGTCATTCTTGCTTTAGAGGCCTTTTTCTGGTTGGCTAACAGCAACAAGGCACTGCCTGTATTTGTAAGACAGCACATGCTTAGATTTAATTCTGAAAATGTTCTGACAGAGTTACATTGCTGTTAGATTGGTCTTGTCTTCCATTTCTTAGAAGTACGGTATTCTGGTTAGCAGTGCAGTCAGCAGCTTTTTCATGGTCAGTACGGGAAAAAATAGAAATAAACTGTAATTTACTGTCTGCTCTCTTTATTTTGCTCAAATCTTTATAGTGTGGCTTAGACAGCAGGAATCCCTAAGTGTGGGAGTGTGATGGTTCTTCTGTGCTGCGTGTTTCTTTAACGTTCCTCCCTCCCAGCTTTCCTCTAACGTGCCCCCACACTGATGCTGATGCTCCTGGACCTCCACAGATAAGCACCGAAGATCTTTGCTCACTTTTTAATAAAAGCAGGAGCTGTTCAGGGTACTATTATAGAAGTGAATGGATGAAAAAAGCGTTGTGGCCAATTGTCTGGTTTAAATTGACAGCCAAAAATAACTTGGAAAAAATTGGCAAGCACATTCAGGGCAAAATGTCTTACTGCTTTATTTCAGTACAGGCTTGAATGGTACCAATTAAAAATATGAACAGTAACATATTATTAAGCCTTTCTCTCAGAACTGTAATCTGATTGACATTAAAAAAAAATCGTGTCATAATACTTTTAATTTTAAAAAATATTAAACTTTTCTAAAACTTATTAATGTAAATTAATTCAGCATATTGAACTGGAACTTTATGATTATTTAATTCAATCATCATAATTAATTTTTAATTTCTTAATATTTAAATTAAAATTTAATTTGGAAATATTTATTAGGTTGTAGTTTAAAATTTAATGCAGGAAATAGTAGGTCATAAATTATGGAGGGAAGGGGGTGTTACCAGTTTTAAAATTTTTTTAATTACAGGTATTGTCCCAGGCTCATTGGAGTCAGACTGCCCTTTCCTTCTTTTTGGCAATCCATTAGAACTCATTTTAAAAGAAGCTGGTGGCCCAATCCTAAGGAAAGGCTTTACTCTGGGTCTCTTTCTCACTGTCCAAGCAGTTTCTTTCTCCCCACAGTACTTGACCAGTATCACTTTAGCAGCTATAAAAATGCTTATGCTGGTGGAAGGACACTATTTTTTATTCTTTTGTTGTTTAGTGACTGAAAATAAAATGGTAATGCTACTGAATGGGACTAATAAATGATCTATAGGGTGAATATTTGTAGGACGTGCTTGTCTTGGCCTACTAAATTTACAGACCAAAACCTTGACACTGCTTTTATCTTGACTGGAGCAAAAGAACCCACAATCCAGGTGTGTGTTTCTTGGGGTGTGTGTTGTTTTGTTTCTGACTTTGCCACCAGGTGTGGTTTGAGGGAACCAATGTGCAGTGGGGGTGAAGCTGTTTGGAATGGTCAGTGTGGAGGCTCCTGCATTCCATGTGGGAGCCAAGAGTAAGTGCTGGAGTCAGGAATGGCACGTGAGCTTTACTGCAGGGTGCTGGGGGGTTAGCAATGCTGTGCGCCTCAACTAGAGAGAGATGTAATAGGGGGTTTGTTTTGTGTCCAGGTGTGTCGTGTGTTTCTTGGCAAATTGATGGCAACCCTGTTCCCCCTCAAGAGCAACAAATCCTCCTCCTGGGAATTGAAGTCACTAAAACTGAACTGTCTTTAGCGATTGTAGTAATCAATGAGTCTTAGCGCCGCCTTCTATTGCCTTACTTCTTACCTGTTTTCTGGCTTTATTGTAAGATGGGAACAGCTGAAGGGAGGGAGACTCCAGAATGGGAGAAAAAACAGGGAGGTTAGGGGGGAGGCAATATGTTCAGGGTTGATATTCTTATAAATGTAAAGGTTTAAATGAGAACATGAAGGAGGTCAGAGAAGAACAAGGTGGGGGGGGGAAAAGAAAGGAAAAAAAAAAGGAGCCAGGCAAGAAGAAAACCTCAGAAGGGACAGATAAGGATGAAGTAGTTTTACAAATGAGAAATTATTGAGAAGATGCCAGCCTTTCAGAGAACAGGTCCAGGCAGCTGTAAACAGAATAATAAAATGAAGCCCTGTGTGAGCAGTTCCACAGTAATATCTAGGAGAAGGTTATCCTGTTCAGCAGGAACAGAATTTCATTAGAAGGACCAAGATGAATGGGCCTTGTTCTCTTCTCCTCTCTGGGGATTCAATGTATCTTTTGTTTGGTCATTGCTTGTTGAGTAAATAATTCAATTCAGCACTAGGAACAGAGAAAGTAATGTCATATTCTCCTTGTAACTATTTAATGACTTCTTAAAACATTGATAGCCTAGCCCTGTCTGGTCTGCCAACATGCTGTTAACCATTAGTGGCGACAGGTGGAGAACACCTACGTAAATCTTAAAAAAACCCCAGCAAAACAAAAAAAGTGTTCATTTGCATAAGTCCTTTAAGTAGAGGAGGGGAAGAAAAAAGAAAATCCAAACCAAAACCAAACCCCTTCTGAGTCCGGTTTTTACATGATGGATAAACCTAGCAAACTTAAAATAACTGAATGATATCGTAGCTCTTCTATAACATGAATAAAATATTAATATTGGGTGCAGGCAACTGAAATGGTAGGTCAGTAAGAATGGATCCAAATGGAATTAAAGTTTAATTTGCTGTACAGATTCTAGCAACCTGTTAACACAACCTTTCTCGAGTTGGGCTCAAGAGTAATGTTAAATTTTGAGTTCCTTTTTTACTCACACAATTACTAGTTCCCATTTTCATTTACTTCCTGTAATTCAGGTTGAATTGAAACACTCTGTAATAACAGCTGATTTTCATCAGTCTGGGTGAAAGCCTTTTGCTTCGTAGTTATTTGTGTTGTGTATGAAAGAACCCAGATCTTTTATTTTTCACAGGCCATATTGAGTCTAGGGTTGCAAAGTCAAGTGATTATGTTTCAGTTTCCCTGAGAAAATGGTAGTGCTGCCTTGGCATTGGGAGTCTTTGGGGTGTGTGAAATGAGATGAATGCGGTCTGTCAGGGGAGTTCCTGGAGCACAGCACTCTCTGACGTTGGCCTTGTACCTTTTTTAACTTTGCCTTTTCTCGGTTGAGCACATGCCTGGGTGTCTCACAGTTGTAAGTCAAAACATGACCTTTTTTTTATGGAACAAATTCACTTACAGAAGTGGAGGCCAGTGTAGCATTTTGACTATTATGTCACACACACGTTTTGCTGAAAGTTCTGCCCCTTTTAGCTTTTCAAGCTAAAAATCTGAAGTGTGGCTGCATAATGGTCTAAATCTTTGCACTGAGAAGCACCATATTTTCTAGCCATCACTCTAATTGGACATGTCAGTTAACATGAGGTGCCCGGAGAGAACCTCTGTGGATAGGATTAAGATTACCCAATGAAGTGTTTTAAGTCCTAAACCTTCAGTTGCTGATGGTGTAATCATTCCTGCCTGGTACTTAACTGTACTTAATCATTTCTGCCTTTTTCTGTCTTACCTTCCACACATGCACAATGTAGTGAAAACCAAGTGGTGTGTTGAAGGAATGCTTTAACTTATCTGAGAAGAGTTTCCAACCCTAAAATACTCCATGTGTTATGGATATCCAGCCTGAGAAGCTGGGCCTGGGAAGAACTTCATGCCCGCGTTACCTTTTGCTGTTGGCATTTTTACCAACCACCAAGCACACAGTGCTTTTCATTGCAAAAGCTAATTATGTCTGTCATCTCGTTGTGCTTAAGTTGTGGAATGTCGAAGACCAGCAGGTATGGTGCTGTTTGTGTTGGTAGCTTATTGTACTTATGACCCCAATTCTTCTAGTTCTCTTGGAAGTCTTTGGGTTTTTCAAATATATATTCTTGCTCTGATCTGAAAAGAATTCTGTATTATCTATTTTCTTCCAGTTTAGGGAAATAAAGAAATGTAAATATTTCAGGTATGTTAAATACTTCATCACTATGTCTTGTCAAAGCAGCTGTTGTCTGGTGTTGCCATTAAAATAACTGTTGGAAAAGGCAGCATTTAATTCTCCACTTT
Organism: Pseudotriccus pelzelni; assembly: GCA_035584735.1. Taxonomy (NCBI): domain Eukaryota; kingdom Metazoa; phylum Chordata; class Aves; order Passeriformes; family Tyrannidae; genus Pseudotriccus; species Pseudotriccus pelzelni. Next base: position 21,535,181 of record JAWMRA010000005.1, read on the forward strand.
TTGGCAGTATTAGGACATGCTTTTTAAACAATTACAGAATGTCTCTTACTGAGTTTTCTTTTTGGAAAAAGTCTTTTAAAAAATTGCATGATGTTTTTGCAAGCTTTCTAAAATGCATGTATCTTGCAAAAGCTAGAGAACCATGTTGCTTCAGGACTGAGACCTGAAATTGTTGTCTTCCTTCTCCTCCTCTCCCCTACCTCCTTTGCATCCCCGAACTGGAAAGTAGGAAATGTTTTTATATAATCGTTAACACTTAAGACATGTTACATTTGTACACCAGAATTCACAGTGGCAAAAGTGCATGTGAATGGTTTTTGTCACTGTAGTTCTCTTATCAGCTTCTTCATTCATTGTTCAAAATGAAATCTTCTGCCAATTCATCCATGACTGCAGTGTTTTGTACCTGTATAACTACACAATTATTTATTGATAATAATAAACACTGTTCCCGTGGGTTCTAGAGTGGTGGTATCAGTGGTGTATCAGTGAAGTAACTTGAACTGACATACATTTTGGCATTAACTGAATGTAGATATTTTTTCTTACACCGAAACTTTTCATAGCAGTGCCAGTATAGGAAATGAAGTGCCAAGGAGTATTGAATTACATACGACTAATTTCCCCCAAATTATTTCCTGGTTTTTAACACAGAGAATATTCTAATTTAATTTTTTTCTTAAAACATTTTGCAGGTAACTGTCGTATCAGCCTAAAAATTAAAGCGCTTATGTTTGTCAAAGTCAGTATTTCTCAATAATAGCTTGATTTCTAGGTCACTTTTCTGAAATTAACTAGATGGTGAAAACTGCATTTTTAAAATCCCACTGGTGCTATACATGGACAAAGCAGTGTTTGTGTTTCTTCCCTGAGACTAAAAAAGAAAGAAAACAAGTTGAAGCTGTTTGTTGTGATGTTAAGTTTGCTCATCACCATTGAAGTTGCAACTCCCGTTTCAGCCCAAGTTTCTGTAACATTATAATGCAGAGCTCATTGGCTGTACCATGGTCCTGACTCCCTCTCCTAGACAAATAGAAGCCCTGTGAGTAAAAGACCCTGTTCAGGACTCAGGTGATGGACAAAGTACTGCCTGTGGAGTGACTGTTGGCTTGTTCCTTCCATTGTGCAGGATGGAGGCTTCCTGCCTGGAGCTGGCCCTGGAAGGGGAGCGCCTGTGCAAAGCAGGAGACTGCCGGGCTGGGGTGTCTTTCTTTGAAGCCGCTGTCCAGGTTGGCACTGAAGATTTACGTACCCTGAGTGCTATTTACAGCCAGCTGGGCAATGCCTATTTCTACCTGCATGAATATGCAAAGGCCTTGGAATACCACCACCATGATTTAACTCTTGCAAGGTAATCTTGTGTCTTCAGCCATGTTCTCCATGTCATGCCATTCCCGTAGAGATCAGCAGCAGGCTGTTGCTTTTCCTGCCAAACCTTGCTATTAATACTGGCTAATGAGTGAACGTGGTGGTGGCAGAGGGATGGGGGTCTGGCAGGTCACTTGGTTGGCCTCTAACCTGGCAGCTAATACTTGGTCTAGCACCATAATCCTAGGACTGAGGCCTCACCAGGGTGGTGGATAAACACATGGCTTCTTTAAATCCACCCTTTCTTTAGCCTTTGCTGTTTCTAAAATTCAGTCTTTCTGGTTCTCCAGAATGTTAAGCTGCTCTCTTATTTGCTAGAGAGAACTCATTCATGTTTATCTGTGTAAAACTCACAGGGTAATATTGTGAAATCTAAACCCCTGTGCATTTCATATGCTACTTCTGCATCTGACTTTTACTGATTTGGTATAGATCCATTAAGAGACACAGGCACCTAATGTACTTCACCCCAGGTTAGGCAGAAATCTGTCCTTCCCCTGCCTTAGCCTGCTCTAGTGCTGTGGCCTTGTGGGAATTTGTTTTGTTGTACCCCCCAGGTACAAGTCAGTGGTTCAGTGGCTGTCTCTTGCCTGAGTCTAATTTAGCATCTAGAAATGTCCTGGTGTCTCCAAGCTTTCTAGGAGACTGGTGTGTCTTGGAAGTAACAGGAGACTATGACAGTCAAGTAAAATGCAGACACAGTTAAATCTCTATTTCTAGTGCTGGGACTGTCTTTCAACATCATCATTAAGAATTTTCTCTCTGTTCTCTTCAGAAAAGACATGAACTTAAAAAAAATGTTAAGTAGATGATCATAAACTCATGTAATCGTCTGCCATACAGTGATCATCTGCTTGGTTTCAAATTGTACACTATTTCCTGGGCACTTCATTTCTGCAATTTCAGGACAATTGGAGATCTACTGGGAGAAGCTAAAGCTAGTGGGAATCTGGGCAACACCTTAAAGGTACTTGGGAATTTTGAAGAAGCTATCGTTTGCTGTCAAAGACATCTGGATATCTCCAGAGAGCTAAACGATAAGGTAAGAATTGTGTGGGAATCTGGAAGTAAACTGCTAACACACAGTCCTGAATGCTGTTGTACTGGTAAGGAGTGTGCCACCTCTCAGAGGGAAATAAATACTGAATATTCAATTATGTCTTCTAGACAGTAAGAATCTATTAGTTGTAATGTAATTGTTTGCACCTGGAAATCTACAGATCCAGGTTAAATATTATCTTATCTTGTGGTGAGCGTGTTTGTTCTTAATTTGATTTTTAATGGTGAGTGACCTCAGGAATTGTTGTGTCTCCTGCGCCTCAAAAGGAAGTAGTTGCAAAACAGTTGGATTGAGGGGTATGACTGGGTGGATGGTAAGAGCATGTTCAGTAGTGGGCAGTGTCTTGATGAGTATTTAACAAACCTTTTTCCTATCTGTGGATTGTAAAAACAGTTGTTATGACAAAAGACTTTGAAGCATGAAATTTTAATGCCTTATTTTACTTTTGGTTTAGGTTGGAGAAGCAAGAGCACTGTATAATCTGGGAAATGTGTATCACTCTAAGGGGAAAAACGTAGCTAGTGTGGGGACTCACGATCCAGGGGACCTTCCAGATGATGTGAAAAATGCTTTGCAAAAAGCTGCAAATTATTATGAGTAAGTAAATGTTGGGGATTGGGAGGATATGATCATATAGTTCATTAGAATATGGGAGATGTGTAGTGTCATGAGCTAAACTGTGGAACACTTCTGTGCAGAACTGAGGTACCTGTGAATTTGTTCTTTTCAATGGCAGAGTGCACTGGTTTTTGTTACACCCTCATTTTTAGTGCACCTCACAAGTCCTTCCCTGAGGTTAGAAACCAGTAGTGCTCTTCAAACCAGGCTGAGTTGAGTGGACCTTGTTATACTTGCATATGTAAGTAGAGGTGAGCACACTGGTTTGAGTAAGAATGCAGTGGAGTTCAGGACTTCACAGGAAATGTTTCCTACTCAGATCTATGGCTGCATAAAGGCCATTGAAATAGGCCATAATAGGGTATCTCTACCTTTTCCTTTATATAAAGATTTTTTATTATTTAAATGACTGTGAGGAAAAAAAAACCCTCTTAAAAGTCACTGTTATTCTCCTCACTTTCTCCTAAACAGGGAAAACCTGTCAATAGTAACAGAGCTGGGTGACAGAGCAGCACAAGGACGTGCCTTTGGAAATTTGGGAAACACACACTATCTTCTGGGCAACTTCAGGAGTGCGGTTTTAGCCCATGAACAGGTACAACTTATGCTAATAAGGATTTCTGTTTTAGCAAAATGTCACTGGTTGCTCCTGACCTTTAGTACGTGCGTTGTGTTGGATGTTGTTGCAAGATTTTTAATGCAGGTTTTAAATCTTAATGGCAGAAGTTCAAGTTTGGCTGATCTTATCAAGCATTGCTGACCTAAAGAATGCATTTTTTCATGCATTTCTGTATGCAAATGTATGTTACAAAGTATAACACGGGGCAAATAATGCAATTATTTCACATTTTTAAGCGTCTCCTAATTGCAAAAGAATTTGGTGATAGATCAGCGGAAAGAAGAGCATACAGCAACCTTGGAAATGCCTACATATTCCTGGGTGAATTTGACACCGCTTCAGAATACTACAAGTTAGTTGACTTCTTCTAAATACAATTTATACCTCTTGCAGTTTACTTCTGTTGTGCCTGGTACTGTAGCTCATGGTAGAAGAGCCATCTCTTGAACATGCACTTAGGAAAAAATATCATGGTTTTTTGGCAAAAATATTTTTTCCTAGCTGTTTAACTATTCTGATTCTTTTAAGGGAGGGATTAGTATTTTTTTTGTTTGGTTTTTAACTCTTTTGTTACTCTAAACAGATTCCTCTCAGCACTGTAGACAGACATCTTTCTGTTCCTAGGCATTTATTCCCCGTTATTCTGGAACCAGGCATTGCTGTCTTGGCGCTTAGCAAGTTCTGGAAGGATCTGAGTAGCTTTCCTACCCTGAGCTGGGTGGCTGCCTTGGGTGTGCTCAGTAGCTGAGAGAGGTGGTGCATGGCAACACAAATGTACATCATCCTGAGTCCCTATTTTCAATCCAGGCTTTTTTCTTGACCTCTGCACCACTGAAGAGTTGCTGCTGTACTTGGGAAAGTAACAGCTTGGCAAAGACACAGTATAGGTGTTATTAGCCCCTTACTTGGATCTCAGAGCTTCCCTGTTCTTTTGAAAGGGAAAAAAGCCTCAGTACTGAGCAGATCCTTCTTAGCACTCGAATTCTTCTTGCCCAGCAGGGCCAGGCTGGCTTGGTGAGTACAGGCCTGCCCTGCTCCTGCTGAGGGGCAGGTTGTTATTGTAACACTGGTACTAAACTGTGTCAAATTGCACCCTGTCAGGGAAACTCCTACAAATTATTAATGAAGCAATAAATTAAAATTAAAGGATGCTGTTTGAGGGATCAGCCTGCTCTCGAATGGAGTAGATGGAAATACTTTGAGAGGGGCAGTGGAAGACTTTACAAGTCTAAGAGTATAAGAGTTTACAAGATAGTAAGTAATTTATTAGCCGATAATTGCCAGCCAAGTTTCCTAATTTAAGTTGTATAACTGATTTTAGTTGTGCAGGGATACTTCTGCAAGCTTTTGCTTGCAGTGATTTTTGAAGTGACTAACTCTCTCTTCCAGGAGGACACTACAGCTGGCTCGGCAGCTGAAGGACAGAGCTGTGGAAGCGCAGGCCTGCTACAGCCTCGGGAACACCTACACGCTGCTCCAGGACTACGAGAAAGCCATTGATTATCATCTGAAACACCTCGTGATTGCTCAGGAATTAAACGATAAGTAAGCCCTAAGAGACTGTTTAATGTATGTGTGACACTTACAGCAAATCCTGTTACCTCCAACTCTGCTGTCGTTGTTCTGTATGTGACAGCTGAATTAATGTGAATTCCCTACAATGCCGGGCTCTGGTTTTCATATGGAAAACAAAAGTTCCTCATGAAGGTATTGCAGTTATGAGTCTGAGATGAAAGACGAATTGATGAATGACTGTCTCTACACCTTCTCCTGTCAGCACTGTCTCTGTAAATTAAGGAAAGGAAAAGCAGATCTCTCTTTCATGACTCCATTATAATAATTTTGCATACTTTTATAAAAATCTGTCTCTGACTTGTCCACAAATTAATAATATGGGAGGGGGTAGGGAAAGGAAAATAACACAGTAGCAAGTAATGTTTATATTACAGTCATGATTTCTAAGGCCTTTTTTATAATGCTGGGTACACGTAAAAATTTTTACATAATTTAAATGTACATATTCTCAATAAGCAGAATATAGGAAGAATAATTAGGCATGTAATCTGAGGACAAGCCAAGTAGATTATACAACATTCCACGCTTGCAAAACTGAGTGACTTGTTTGCTGTGATCTTAAAATTATGATTTGTTCATATTTATGGTAATACCCAGATCCCACTCCTTAAAATGCAGTACTTAACGTGTTGGTGTTGGAATGGTCTCTGACAGCCTCCCTTTTTCCTGGCACAGCCATCTCACCGTGGCAGTGCTGTGCAAACCTGACCCCTGGTGTTCAGGGGTAAAGGTGTAACTGAAAATGTGTGTGTGCTTTTCAGAATTGGTGAAGGAAGAGCGTGCTGGAGTTTAGGGAACGCATACACTGCTCTGGGAAACCACGACCAAGCTATCCATTTTGCAGAAAGGCACCTGGAGATTTCAAGAGAGGTATGATTTGCATACTCCCACTGTTGGCTGTTGTCTTTTGCTCTCAGTTACACAGTGGTTTTATGGAAGTGTATCCATGCATTATGTAGCTGTTAGTTGTTAGGTACTTCATTAAAAAGATGGTTCTCTCAGTATTCAACCAGAAAACCTTTTCAGCCTTTTTCTCTTAGAAATCTAGGGGACAAGCACTGCTTTATACTTTCATGTGTGTACTTGTTAAGGTAATATAACTGTTTATTTTATTTGCTTGAAGGTAGGAGACAGAAGTGGAGAACTCACTGCCAGACTTAATCTCTCAGATCTTCAAATGGTTCTTGGATTAAGCTACACTACAAACAACTCCATGATGTCAGACAGCCACGTGGTAGAAAACAGTTCCAATGGTACGTGCCTCTTTCTAAAACACTTTGGAACAATGAATTCAGAGGAGTGTTGTGTTCTTTACTGACCACATTGGTGTACAGGTTTTTCAGCTGTTTTTGCAGTATTGGACTCCCTCAGCACCTCCTTTTCTGGAGGATTTGCATTGTGATTCACTGGTTACTGCTTAGTTTCTTCACATGGTGTTTCTAATTGTGTGTCTTCTCCCCCTTTTTTTAATGTGGGAGATATCTATTTGCTGTCAAATCCTGTCTTTTCCTTCCATCTTAGTAACATTGGGGTCACAGCAGAACCCAGTCTATTTGCTGTTCCTCTGTCCAAAGATCCATGGTCCTTCTCTCGTGTCCTGTGAAAGCAACTTAGGTAGCTTAGATTTGGGTGGGGTTTGTAGGCTGCTTTTACCAGTGGTTAGTTCTTCTCTGCTGATATATTTAACTGCACTGTTTTGGAAGTCAGAATTGCTGTACCTTGTACCTTAGATGAGTACAGCCACAGCTTTGATGATAAATCACCATAAATTTCAGTGATAAAAAGATGAACTTGATTCTCTCTTGAAGGTACCAGACCGAGAGTAGGACGCCGTCACAGCATGGAGAACATGGAACTTATGAAATTAACCCCGGAAAAGGTTGGCACTTTGCTTCTGTTCTGCTGCTCAGCTTGCACTGAAACATTGCTAAGGGTTTGCTGATGTTTTCATTTAGTTGATCTGAGGAGTTACATAACAGCAGGTCTAACCATACTAACAAATAATAGTTTTGTTGTGTGGGTGTGGAGCGTGTAACATAGATAATGGCTTCTGGGAAGGTTGCTTTATTCACTGCACAAATAAGAAAGAATGGAGTCCTATAGGTGCATCAAAGGAGTTCCTTTCATATCTTTACAAAGATGGTTTGAGGTTGCAGCATGAAAGTGATTCAGAGTAAAATTTCTGAGCTTTAGTTCAGCTGTTCTGAACATTTTTTCTTTGGCTACAGTAATCTTATAGGCACTTAAAATATATGATTTTTTCCCTTTGGGATTTCAACCAACTTGCAAGCTGTCAGGAGCTTCCATCTTGAGTAAGGGTGCTATTGCAGAAATTCTGCACCTGAGTCACAGATAGGCAAAGCAACTTCCCCCCAGGCTCACAGAAATCTCTTGGAGACAGGAGTCCCTGATTAAAATCTTATGTCACTCTATGAGAGGTTTCCTTCAGTTCTATTTGCCTTTCAGTAGTGGGCTGGCAGTTCTACGTGAATGACTCCAGTGGCAGACTGAAATTGATATTTTTCCCTCCCCACTGGGATATCCAATTCCCCTCTCTTCAAGTGAGGCAAAGCCTGTCATCATGTTGATCAGGCAGGCAATAAAATCTCAAAGCATGTGGACAGTGCGTACAGCTGAAGTCAGCGCTGATGCTCACACGCCTCTTTGGGTTATGCTTAGTCCAGGGTGAGGCCTCTGCAGGGAACCTCTAAGCTTTTGGCCACCATCAGCTGTGTTTTCTTACCCTCTGAATCTATTTACCTGGGATCACTTTTAAAATGTGTATCCTCTCATAGTCTGTGCCCTAAATATGCTGTTTCCTGTAGATTTTTGGCTTTAATCTACTATTGCAGTTTAGCACTTCATAAAGGACTTTTTTCAGGTACTTAGTGAGTATATTCTGAAAATTCATTCCATGAATGTCTCTGGTATGTAGAACAATGCCCGACTGGAGCATTAGGGTTTCATTGGACAGGATGTCTTCTTGGAGTCACAGTCTGTGTGCTGGTGCTCAGGAAGCCTTGAAAAGGCAATCCACTGGGGTAGGCACTGTTGCTGGAAGATTTGTGACTGTGTTCCTGCTTTGTGATGTTGAATCAAGAAAGAAAAGGTTTTGTTTTGGTTTTATTCAGTTATAAGAGTCTGTCAGTTGCAGATAATTCTATTTATTTTAGAAGATATTTTAGGGAAAATCTGACAGGTTGACAAAGCTCTCCATTCTGATCTTTAATGAAACAAGATGGTCATTCCTGTTTGCTCTTGTGCTGGCATTGTGCTCCCTTTTCAATCTTTACTGAGAAGTTTGTGTATATGAAGGACTTCCGGGAAGGCTTGTTGAGGATCTGGGTTTGTATAAGGGTTTGTTTTGCTCTAACACTCTGTAATATGGGGGCTTTTAATTTTTTCTTTTTGCTTCTAAGAATGTCAGGTGGGAAATACCAGCTGTGTCTGCAGTTAAGCATTTACATTATAACTGCTTTTCCAGCACTGCAGTCAGCAAGGACAACTTCAGTGTGTTTAATTGAATGCACTATTTGATCACATTTTAATCCATCAGGTGTCACACAGCAGTTCAGTTCTCAGACTGATCAGTAACAGCACTAACCTGCTTCAGTCAACAACAGCTCACTAATCCCAGGTCAAGTAACAGAACCAAACCCAAAGGTTTAACATCCCTGTGGTTGGATGAACAAAATAAAGGTGCTTCATTTTGGGGAGGAAAAGCAGCACAAGTAAGAGGTAACAGTACAGGTAATTAAAATCTGAAGGCTTAATTTCATGACTCTTGTTTTCTTAGGTTCAGAACTGGAACAGTGAGATTCTTGCTAAACAGAAACCACTGATTGCCAAACCTTCAGCAAAACTGCATTTTGTAAATCGACTAAAAGGCAAAAAGTACAAAACCAGCACCACTTCCAAAGTTTTGCAGGATGCCAGTAATTCTATTGATCATCGACTTCCCAACTCCCAGAGGGTAGGTCTGGTGAGCTGTGGAGATAGATCATCGCCTTTACTCATCTTTGTCTGATCAGAATTATGGAAAACACATTCCTGCAACTGTCCATTTCACTTTAACTTCATTTAAACACTGTGGCTCTGTAAACATGCACAAACTGCCATTCTACAGCTGTCTCATGGGTGGTGCCAGCTTTAAGCTTTTCCTCTCACTGAATCCATTGTATTCCTCATGGATTTTCTAAAGTTGGAGCTCAGCTTACCCACGCATTCTATTTCTAAGTCTCTTCTAGACACTGCTTCTCTAAACTTAAAATCTAGTTTTTCTGATTCAGGCAGTGGGAGGTATTTTGGGCATTTTAGATTATTGCACTCTTGATAGAACTCAGTTAAAAACAAATGGCACGTGATCATAGACCTGAGGAAACAATGGAAACTGTTCACCGCTGTTCTTGTTGCTTTTCTTCTCTCATGGGCATTTGGGTTTTCAGTGGATTAATGGCTGAGGAGGAATAACTCCAGTTGTACCATGATCAAAGCACTGTTTCTTTCCACTTAGGAGAATGAAAATATTTCTAATATATTTTACCCTCCACAAATGCTGCCATATTGTTATATCTTCTCTTAGGATACATCTCTGTCTACAGAAAGGGATGACTAAAAATACTGATTTTAATAGGTTTCAGATATGCAAATATGAAACAGAACTGGACTAAACTCCGATGCAGTTGTCCCAGCTTCAGGTACTCTCAAGTTCAAAACACCCCTAAATCTTTTCTCCTTTTCAGAAAAGCAGTCGAGAGACAATGGCAGATGAAGGGTTCTTTGATCTGCTGAGTCGATTCCAGAGTAACAGAATGGACGACCAGAGGTGCTACTTCCAGGAGAAGAAGAGACTCCCAGCTGCTTCAGTGGCAAAATCCTCTACTCCACCTAAAACAATGCGAAAATGTAATATTTTTGCAAGTAAAATCTGTATCTGACTTGAGTTTCTGCCAAATACCATTTTCAAAATGTATTTGCATGCACCACTCACTGCAGAAAGGGACTTATTTCTGGGCTAACTTGTTTTCTTCCTGCTCCGCAGCCTTTTCCACTTCTGTGGTGTCCCCACACACAGATGAGTTTCTGGACCTCCTGGCGAGCTCGCAGAGCCGCCGGCTGGACGACCAGCGCGCCAGTTTGAACAACCTGCCCGGGCTGCGCCTCCCCCAGCGCGACAGCCAGGCCGTGCTGGGGCACCTCGTGGCCAGCAGCAACAGGGAGCTGGACGACGCCTTCTTTGACATTCTGATAAAATGCCAGGTCAGTTCCTCAGCTGCGGAGTCTCTGCGGATGTGGTTTGTGCCTCCTGCTATTGAGTTTCTTGGTCACCATGTGATTTAAGATACATACTGATTCGGCAGATAAGGAAGAACGTAACAGAACAAAATACTAGGATTTTTTTCCCAAGTTTTGGGGTCCTTTTACAATTTCTTTTTCTTGTTTTCTTTTTTTTTTTTTTTTTAATTACCCAATGTCTAGTAAGTGTAATATTGGTATATATACCATGGTAACTTATACCATGGTAACTATTTCTAGAAAAAAAATCTCAAAAAGTTGAAAGAAAACAAGTGAAGCTATTAAAAATGAGTATTAAAATGATTTCTGTTATGTTTAGTGTAAATAATAGTTCATAGCAGTATGTAGGTGAGGTGGCTGACTGTCAATTAGAGCATGGTATATACCAATTAGACCAAAAAGAATTTAATTAAATGAGTTGATAAACATCTCAAAATACAAAATTCAGATCCATTTTTTACTCCCTGTATAAGCAAAAGAAGACAGCCGTATTTTCTGGTGTATGAGACTACAAATACCCCATACTAATGCTAAAATTCTTCTTCTGGACAAAGGACACTTAAATCTCATTATGCAGTATGACAGTTGGAGGGTATTTTCAGATACATATGGACATTTTAGCTTAACTATGATTCTCAGTAACTTCATTTGACAAGTTTAGCTTCAAACCAAACTTACAAATTAAGTCTCTAGAATAGCTTTAAATCTGAAAACAAAAGCTTTTAGTAGTTTTTTCACTTGTATTGTTCATTTACTATATCTGTTCCTGTAAATATGCAGCTTATCTCTTGGTCTGTCTGCAGGGTTCCAGACTGGATGATCAAAGATGTGCTCCTCCAGCATCTGCAAAAGGATCCACTGTACCAGATGAGGATTTTTTCAGCCTCATTTTACGATCACAAGCCAAGAGAATGGATGAACAGAGAGTCCATTTACCCTCAGCTATAAAGGGACCAAATTCTAGCTGAAGACACACACAGAGGAATGTACTGTACAGCAGCATCTTAGGTATCACTTTCGTTTGCTGGAAAAGCCTTTTTAAAGATGACTGCAGTGAGTAGTTTTGTCTGCTTTCTAATGATTTTCCATAGAAATAGCAGCAGCATCACACGTGTGACCAGTAGTTATAGAGCTGCCCCTGCTCGTGCAGTTGGCAGCTGCTTCTATAGCACTGTCTGAAATGCCATTACTGTCTCTCCCTCTTAACTGTCTCTAGCCTATCAACATAATAATACTTTCCTCTCTGTCAAGGTTTATCAGTGCTCATGTGCGGATTCTACTACTGTCTCAATCTGGTGTAAGACCTAATTTTTTTATGTTGTTTTTAAAGAAAACTTGATTTCCACCCCCCCTGCTTTGTACCTTCTGAAAAAAAGATCCTGTTTTCTTTTATACTTTTTTTAAAAAATAAAAAATTAAGAAATAGCTTCAGGAGTTAGCCTGTCTTTGCAGAAACACAGTTTGGAAGAAACAATAATTTCTATTAAAAAAAACCAAACTGGTTTTAATTCTGTTTAATAAAAAATATTTTTTTTTGAAACATGACGGATTTTTTGGGTAATATTTAGTTAAGTGTTTCCTACATTAACTCAGCACAGTTTTACAAGCACGACAAGTTTTTAAAAAGTACTTCTTTTCAAGTAACAGCTGCTCAAGCTGCTCTAGAGCTGGTGTGGTACATGTCCACACACCAGGGAATCACGGGAGTGGTGGGCACTTGGCACGAACTGGACCTGCAGGACCTGCATTTCAAATGTCACCTCCTGTAACTGCCCATAGGCTGCTTATTACTGACCTCAAGTCCTTCTGCCCTTGCTAAGGATGTGCTGTGCTGGATGGTTCTGGGGAACAGCCACTTCATTCCCTGCAGTAGATCCCGATCTCGAGGCAGTTCCAGGGAATCCTGAGGGCTGTGCCTGCTTTTAACTGTAGGTACCTTGAGTTAAGAAGCCACTGATTTTAACACCAAAGGTGGCAAACTGTTCACTTTGAGTATTTATAAATAAAGTGATGTCCTGTTTTTATTGAAGTATTATACCCCTAGAGAAGAACCTACAGCTAATTTTAGCTTCAGTGGGAAATGGCAACGTAAGAATAAAGACACATAATTCAAACTATTTTACAATTACTGAAAGATTTATAAATGTTCTCTTGCAGCTCTTTTTTGGCACTGAAATCTGAATCCTACTGAAACTAAAACTCGTTCCTCTACTTATAAGGAGAAATGTCAGAATGTTCTCCAAAAAAATAATCACTAATCAGTTTATCATCCTGAGCTGTGATGCTTTTACTCAGTGCTTCCTATTCCCTGTTCAGCTTTGAATTGCCCTAAAACCCATCTGACACATCAGCTTCTCACTCTGCTAATCATTAAACTAGGAGAAAACCAATAGGCTGTCCTAAAACTGAGCTGACAAGCAGCCAGTTGATTTTAAAGACTAAACCCAAAGACAGACCTGAGATGTCCATCTGAGCTGTGATGAGTGTTATGTGAATTACAGGAATATCAGTAACTTCCTTGAGAGTTTTGGACAGTTACCTGGCTAGGCTTGTGTTTGCTACAGCAGAGTATCAGTGCTTCCCCACCACTGAGAATCTAATTAATTATACCTAAAACTTACTACACAAACTTGATTTCCAACAAGTAGCAACACCCAACAAACCTGTTTTCTTGGCCACTTACTTAAACGTGTATTATCTTACTTAACACATTTATTTCAAACTCCAAACACAGTACCGATACTCCCTCTCCCAGATTTTACAACCCCACCTGACAGCTTACTGATGTTCTCGACACTTGAGAACTAGAGCAGAATTAACAAGTATATGACAACTAAAGATTAGACAGCACTTACAGAGAGCTCGGGGCTTCCTTAGTCTCCTTCCTGGGAGTCACGTAAAATGCTCTTTTCCTTCTCTTCCCCTTGGTCCATCGCAGAGCTTTTCCCTTCTAGGTTTTTATTGGGATCACAGTTTTCTCCAGCCTCTCGCTCTGCTTTACCTGTCTCCCGTTTCTGCTGCTCAACTGCAGGTTCCTCAGTACGGTTTTCAGGTTTGAGTGTTTCTAGTCCACGAACTTCAGACTCGGTGTACAACCTATTCTGTAAAGAAATTAATAATAATTATTAATTAATCTAAAGTGACAACATCTATTGCTTCAAGGGCACCTCAGCTCAAGGGGCAGAGCTCACCCAAAGCATGAGTACCATAATTTTTTTCCCTGGGGAAACAGAGCCTGTAAATAAGCACAATGTAGGGTATAAATCTGTTTTGAATTTTCTGTAGTTTACAGAAAAGTCAGCACTTTTCCTCCCCTTTCTCCTGGGGCTAATCATGAATGCCCTGGCTGACATAAGTATCGACCTCTCAAAACTGAAGTTAAGTCCTTACTATAAAGAGTTTTAATTCAGTAGTTTCCTGCCAGTTAGCCACTGCAAAGTATTTTTCCAGAAAGAAACATGTCCAAGACACCTCTACCAAACTGCTCTATCAGGAAACACGTACTTCCTTAACTCCTATCTCCCCAGGATTTGGGTTAAGCTTGTTTAAGCATGTTTATCAGGTGACATAGAAATCTGTTCAATTGAATCCCAGCTCAAAGAGCACCAGGACTTACATTAGCTTCTGGTTTGTGAGAGTCTTGTACGCGTGCATCTGGCTCATCGCTGGAATGTGCCGTGTTGGGATTCCTGCTGCCACTCCCAGCTCTCACGGTGAGGGGAGGTCTCACAGAGGCATCTCCTCTGTCCTGGTGTCCTCTGTACACATACGGGTGCTTCTGCAAGTAATAGTCCTCTGATTGCCTCCCATCGTACTGCCCAAAGCCGATCTGCTCCTGTGGACTGTCAGGGGGAGGAAGACTTTTCTTCTGAGAGGATGCGAAGTATCTTAATGCAGACACTGATGATCCTGCACCATAGCAAAAAGCCTGGGGGAGGGAAAAAACCAAACTGAACAAAACACCACATACTTGCAGCCTATGGTTCTCACACAGGTATCAAAGCATCTAAAAGACCCTGAAAAAAAAGCTCAGGTAATCAGATGGGCTGCAGTAAAATTCAAGCTTTGTGCAGTCTGAGCGCACTGCAGGAACTGCCAGACTGGGTGCTGTTCATTTTTGGTGCTACATTAAATATGTTGAAGGTTTTAACTCAATGCTTTTGTGTACTGCCAATTATATGCATCACTGTGTAATGACACAAAGAAGAAATGGGAACTAAGCTGCAATAAACTGTCATAGAGTCTAAGATTTTAAGCAGTTTAATGCTCTTTTACCCTACTTGGGGAGGGGGGGGAGTTGTGTTCTGAATGCGAACTTGGCTATTTTAATTGCTAAATCAACTGTACTATGAAGTCTTGGTCAAGAAAACCTTGCCTTGTAAAAGTAATTTCATCTGTGCTAAGTAAACCATAATTAAATACTTAAATATAAATTAAAAAAATATATAAAATATAAAACTGAGCTCTTAAACATAAGACAAATGTATACAAACCAGGACAGCCAGAGCCATCATAACTAGTACTGGAACCTGCAGAACGAACGGAATCTCCTTCATTAGTGCTTTGATGAATTCACCAATACCTTGTCCTACGTGCTTCAAAGGCTCAGTTACAAAGTTGGTGAAAGTAATTGCCAAGGCCTAGAAAAATACAAATAGAAAACCAGTGTTGTCACACAAACAACAAACATCACCACGAACAGTCCCTCTGGACTTGGCGTGTACCTTTGTTGGTGGAACCAGCAAAATGGGATTTACAAGTAGAGTTTCATAGTACTTCTGACAGGGATCATCCTGTAACGTCCAGGTACTTCTAAGCCATTCTGTCAAAGCAGAGACATATTTTTACAACTTCTCAAAAATGTATTTTATGACACAGCAGTATAAGACAAAGTAGCATTTCAATTAGAGATCGAAGAGAATTCTTCTAGATGCGGTTCAAAGCTCAGGTCTATTTTTACAATTCTGAGATCAGCCTGGCAGTGTAGTTTATCCGGTCATGGGGGTGCAGGAAGGAGAGGGAAGGCTAGAAAGAAAAAGAACCTGAACTTCTCCCATGCAGAGCCAAGAAATTTCTCTTTATTTGATGAACTTATTCCCTAGAAGCCTCAGGGAAAAAAATCTCATCTGCGAGAACCACTATCTAGAACAATGTGTCCACAGCTACTGAAACAGTGCCATTCCCACTGTTATTACTCATCTGCCAGTCTGCAGATGAGATTAAAATCATCTCTTTTGCTTGCTAGATTTCAAGGGTCTATTTTATTCACAAGCAGAGAGTCTTACTTCTTAAGGGAAATCTTACATTATAAACAAGTCATTTACAACACCAGTGTTTCTGTAGTTTGGTTTTACTGCAGTCAGAACATAAATATTTGAAATTTGTCATAAACAGAATAATCAGAGTCAATAAATTACAAAGCAGTCCTTTAGTGTTGCCACCAGTCATCTCCCTGCTACAGCACTCGATACTAGTAACAGCTAATAAAAAAAATCAGCTTTCTCTGTAAAATAGTAACACTCGAGTAAGCAGTTACAGATCTAATTCCTCAAGGCTGTTGTATTCACAGGCCTGGCAGATGAACACAAAAAAAACCCTTTTGGTGAGCTCTGCCCACCTGTCTTTGGTAAATGGCACTGGATGGTTCTGGGGAGGGGAGTTGGGGAAACATGGGTAAGGTAAAAGAAAAAGAAGGAATGACATGCTCCAAGTACAGTTTTGTGATTAGCTTTCCTCCAAAGGCCTAGAAAAATCTAATGGAATGGAAAAATGGTAAAACCACATAATCATGTACTGAAGTCAGTGTACTACTCATGAAGGCATGACTATCCTTGGATACTATTAGTGAATATTTTGTGATCTTAAATACCATTACAAAATAACGAAACAAGTAGTTACCAAAAAGACTTTCTCGCCAGTCCAACTTCTCAGCACAGATGTTATCAAAATGCCCCATTTTCGCAATTTCTGCTTGATGCTGTGCAAAGGCCAACTGAGGGGAACACAAGGACTTGTGAAACCAACAGACCCTGCATCCATGCACTCAGCTATCCCTGGGTGCTCTCAGCCAGCTTGGGATAATTCTCCACATCAATGATAATTGCCCCATTACACCTCCCTGTGTAAATATATATTGAGAAAATTTTGCTAACTAAACAATGTAATGGAGTTCAACTCTAAGAACCTCCTGGGAATGGACAACACCAGGATGATGGCTACCTCTGAGTTATCCTCCAAATGGAGTCTGATACTTTTGCCTTGAACTTGTATCTTTGAATACTGGAGTTTAGTCCTTTGGCAACTCAAACACACGGAACCTCCAGAAAGAAAAGACTCCTCACAGTATATTTATATTTATTTTCATATAACTTTTCTACCAAGCTGCTTTAGTCAAAGGTCACATCTGCCTTGCCCACACAGCGACATTAGTTCTAGTACTCTACGAATTTCGTGCACCTCTACTGCAGGATAAAGTTCTCAGAGTTTCTTTTGTTCTTTAAGCCTAACACACCCATCAGCATGCAAAACAGAATGTTAATCCCTCTATTTATTTTGTGGTTAATTAAAAGCTTTATGTAAACTAACTAAAGGCACTAAATAACCTTAACTCCCTTATAACTCTGAAATTTTAAGCCTAAAGGACATGAAGATTACAGAACTTACCTTATACAAATAAAGCCAATTCCATGCAAAACTGATGAAAAAACTTATCAATAAAAGACGTTTTAGCTGAACAAACAAAGGAATCCGTGTCCAGAGCTCTGTAGCTATTACAGTAACAATGCACACTAAGCACAAGAGCAGCTGAAAAAGAAAAGAGGAAAAAATTATGATCCAGATTTGGAATTTGCCAAGCTGACTGCCAGTGCACACGAACAAACTTCCAACTTTTGCTTTTGCTGGTGTCATTTACACAGTTTTTCCTTGCTTTCATGGCACATCTGTGCAGTACAAGGCAGAAGCTTCATGGCATTACTAGTCATTCCTACCACGGTCTTACACTGCAGTTGCTCATTTTTTTCTTGTGATATTTAGTTATTTCTTCCTTACGATGTTTATCATATTACCCACCACACTTTTAAATTATAAAATTGGTGTCAGTCACTGCTTGAGTAGTATGTGCCTGGTATGAACCACTAAACAACTGCTGCCAAGTCCTGTACTTTGGTTGAGAGACAAAGGAACAGTTTGGTAACGGCTACAAGACTTGAGAGCACTTTACAGACTCCCCCATCTGAGGATCTCCAGCAGTGAGGTTATGCTACTGACAGCTTCCTTTTGTGATCTGGCTTCCATGGACCCCTCAAATCTAGACAGGCTCCTTTCAAGATTATGTCAGCATAACACATTAGCATAATCTGAATTGTAAAGGTTTATTCACAGAGCTTCAGCTTATCAGAGATCCTCAGCTTAGCACTTTATAATTCCATAGTCATGCTCTCCAATACTACACAATTTTTTCCATAAAATTCGCAAGAGCCTCTGACCTATAAGAGTTCAAATATACACTTGTCTCAATATAAATATATTTCACCTCCTGCAGAAGCCAACATCTGTTGGAACAAAGACAAACCTAGAAAATCTGTAATGCACGAAGTGTCAGTTCTAGTGATCAGGAAGTGCTAGAGCCTAATGAGTCAGGCAGCACAGATATAAAAGACAACAGAAAAAGAACCATAACAGAAAAAAACCCCACAAAGCTACAATAAGAAAAGATGACCACAGGAATAAAAAAACTTGAATTCTTACTTGAAATGAATACATCCCCTCTTCCTTCAGCAACCATGAAAAAACCCCATGACTCACTGAAAGTATGATGGAAAGAACTGCTTTACATGTGGAGTTAAGATAGTTATATTCACTGACTAGACTTGCCCAGAGAAACTGGAGAAAACAGCAATCAGAAACAACAAAACCCCTTTATTCTCTTACCAAAAACAAATTATATAGGTCAATTCCAAAAGTGTCTTCAAATCTCCAGTGCCACGCTTGATAATCATGGTGCTTAAAATTGATTAAAATATCACTAAGTGCATCATCCATGGCACCTGGCTGCCAAGTTTCCTCATTGAGAAACCTGAGGATCTCCAAATACGTCTGTTTTGTAAGGATGATCTCAGCGTCGTAGTGGACTTGGCCCACGTTTTCCTCAGGCTGAATTAAAAGCAAAGCAAAATAACGTTACAAGCTGCTTCTTTGGAAACAGAAGTGCATCCCTAGGCAAAAATCTGATTTTATACCCTCCATGCTGTACCAGAACCTTTTTGAAACAGACTGCAGGATGAAAACAAAGGATGCAGAACATGAATCCTTTCTGTTCCTTCTAAACTATGTGATGCTCGAGTTCCACTGGTTTGTACTCCTTCAGCAATACTACAGTACTTCAGTACTACAGCAATAAACTAACAGAAATTAAGTGAATTATCTCATCTCTTATTAAAACTTTAGAACCATGGCTCATTAACAAGTAATCATGACATACATGTTATGTGTGCCCTGATCACAGCTGGATAATACAGACAGAAGCTATTAAATACTGAAATAAGAAATTCTGTATTGCGAAATATAATATTCTTTATTAAATATTAATTTTGGTTATTACTAAAAATTAATTCTTCTACCTCTGAATAGAAAAAAAAATCTCCGA
>JAWMRA010000005.1:21554372-21583131 GCA_035584735.1 Pseudotriccus pelzelni
GAAAATACAATAAAGAGCCCACCCAACAACTAAGTACCATGCAGCCACTCCAGTTTAACAACCATTACTGTGAACTGAACAAGGGACTCCTGTAGCTGCATCCCAGCTACAGATATTTAGATCACACAGCCTTCCTCGGGATGCTTCTCATATCAAATAGCATCTGTGTCTCCTGAGCAGTACTGGATGTGCAGTCTTCTATCACTTTTCCCTTGCCATTCAGTTCCCTTCATTTTAATTTAAAGTACGCCAGAATAATTAATCAATATTCGATAACTGTAAAAACCATATAAAGTAGTAATATGAATTCTAATTATTTTTTTTAAATGACTGTTCAAATACTTACAAGGCCAAGTTTTCCAGCTTCATTTAAAATCTTATTCAAGTATCGCTTAAAAATATAAAAGCTACGGCTTTCCCGTGACTTGGCATTCCTCTTCTCACATTCTGCAATCTGCAATCGTGCAAAAGACACTTTTATTCCCTTTGCTCAGACCAGCTCATTCATAGGAGGAAAAAAACCCCCTACCAACACATTAAACTCAGGATCAACAGGGGCACATTCCTTTAGTTTTGCAATGATCCTGTGATTAGTATGCCAGATAAAAAGCATATGCAGTTAGTGAAGATGCTGCTTTCCATGGGACTGGCCAGTGCTGAACAACTTGAAAACAATGGGACAGGTTCCTTGGCTTTTGGCATCATGGTGTGACATAAAATATTCTAGGAAACAGACTTTGGAAGGAGAGCAACAATTTGGAATTGAGTTCAGACCATTTCCAGTCTCTCCTGTGAATACAGAGGTTCCCCCTACATACAGCATAGTCTCTCATAAATTATGCCAGCAGTGCACCTGTTCCGTACTATCCAGACAAGGCATTATCAGAAAGCTGAAACTATTAAAGACTGGAAAATATTCTGTAACAAACCTTCTGTTGCAAGGAATCTATTGTCCTGGAACAACTCGGTGAGATTTCAGTACTGACTGTATCCACAGTCTTATCTTCAGGGTCATGATAGTTTGCCTAAAATTACAGAAGAAATTTTTAGAATTTGATAATTTGATCAAACATGTCCTGTTACACTTCTATAGTCAGATCCCTTTAAAAGGAGCAAAGGAGCTAAAATCTGAGTGATCATTTATGCTAACACTCTCCCAATGATGTTCCAGCTGCCTCTCTGCTGTTATTTTAGGCTCCAGATGGACAACTGCTTTAAGTTTATGTAAATGCCTATTGCCTTCAAAAGGTGAGGCCTGTCCTCCCCCACTTGCCCTTTCCCCTCCTTCGAGTGTTGCTGAGCCACACAGAGCATCAGATTAGATAACTGGACTGGCTAAAAACTGACTCAGCAAGCAAAGGGGCAGCTTCCAGCCAGACAAATTGCCAGCCCAGCTGGCCACGCAGCCAGCCAGACAGCAAGTAAACACAACCCCCCATTCTGGGATGCATGCCTTTCCTTTCACGTTCCTTCTTTGCTCCAGAACACTCCATGTTTTCTGTTAATTACTCAGACCCAGTTTTAGCAGTGCTACTTCTACACAACCAGGAGTGCAAGTTAGGGAAGTCTCCAAAAGGAAGCATAGCAGTGCACAAATCACTGAACTCATGCTGAAACCAAGTTTGGTCTTGAGGACTTGGACGGCCCCCATAGCCTGCCTACCTAAAAACTCACTGCAGAGCAGAAAAGAGATCCTGAAAAGATGAATTAACCCAAAGCAGATATTTTTCTCCTTTAAGAGGAGAAGTTCTATTTTTGTGGGAGGCAGCCGTAAAATTACCATTTTTTATATAAAAGCTGGAGCAGTTGGGCTCCAAGTTTAAAGACTCCAAAGCTTGCTGCTGAATTTTAGGTATGCTAATGACTATCAGATGGACATGAGGCAGGTGGTGGCTGAAGAGGAATGCTGTGGGGAGAAATAATGCAGTCTGCATTTTTTAACTTCAGAAAATTACATTTTGAAGGGTTTAAATGGTATCATTCAAACTTGAAAGCCGAATAATGACAAAAATCAAAGTAGCCCATAAAACCAACCGTAATTTACAATGCCATGTGTGCACATATGTTTCATATTAACAACATGCATCTATGGAGAGTCCATCCCTCACACAAGACAACTGAGAGATGATTCACCTTGTTAAAACTATTTTTCCTACTTCATCTTCTTCTAAATGTTCACAAATCACCAACAGTACAGCACTCAACCCCTGTTCTGATCTTCCTTCTGAAAGCTGATGCCCAGCATTACAAAACACTTTGTGACTTTCACAATACTCTCACACAAGAAATGGGCTTCATCACCACATTGTCGTGAAACTGGTTAATTAACATAAAATGCAACCATTAACTCCCCCAACTTTTTTCAGGCAGGAACTTGATTTTCAAGATATTTAATACTACACTTGAGAAACTAGGAAGAGCTGCTGAACCCAGTACTTCTCAGAGCAGTAACTCATGGTGCCACAACCTGCGTAAATGAAGCACCACCTGCGAAGAGCCAAAAAGCCTGATTGCTGTGACTGGATCACTGTGCAACAGAAACTCAGCAGGAAAAGGTCCTGAGCTAACTACAATAACACAGATCACCATTTTTTTCCTTGCAATTTTAACCATGGACACAAAAGGCTTCTCTGTGTACGGATTCAGATACAACATAACAAGACCTTAAAAATATCATAATTCTATTATTATCTACTGTCACCATTTAAGAGCAATCTTTCAACAGCATGTGGCTGAAGGACTGTTTGGGAGAGATGTGTGCGTATTCATACACCCTTTCTTTTTCTACCTTGTAAGGTCTTCTCATTGTTCCTGATGCTGCATCATAATTGAGCATATCCGTGGGGTCAATCCATTCATCTTCTTGAACTTTACCGCTCCCTACCACCATAACTGCACACAACACCAGAGGAAACAGCATCCTGTATCACTGAATGTAACAAGAGATTCACATATTTAGGTCAGGGTGTAACACGCTGTATGAAAAAAAAAAAAGCAACCATCTTACACAAAAGAAGTATTCTCTGGTGCTGTTTAAAAACTCAGTTCTCCATTAAGCAGGTTAAACTTCACTTTCTTTTTTTTTTTTTTTTTTTTCCCCAAGGAAATTGTCAGCAATAACGTGCAACAATTAAACCGTACTACATGACTGGACCAATATAACTGACCACAGATATCAGCAGGTGTAACATGGAGTTCAGTATTGCTAAGTACAATAAACCTGTGCGGAACTCCTCCAGGACTCACGGCCAGATCACAAGCCCAGTCTCATTCAATAACTCTCAGGTGCAAAAACAGTATTACTTGCTGAGCAACAGAAACAGGCTCTTGTTGGATTGCTGGCACTAAATACAGTGTCTGCAGGAGCGCACAAACACAAAAATATGAATAACACAGCTGTCAACAAATACGTGACACTGGGAGCTGACTATCTAGCGCCAAAAGCACGATCACAAACACAAGCTGGCTCTCTGAGCTTCCCGAGGAAGCACTTGGTACGGCCGAGTGTTCGGGCATTACCCAACAGGCATCCCTTCAGGGGAAGAGATAAGCACAGCCTGTCGACAGTCCCAGGGTACAAAGGTGGAGTTTCCCCTGACCTCCCGTCCCTCGTAACCTATATTTATATTGTTTTCTTTCAAGGAGGAGGAAAGGTAACGTTTCAGTTTAGGTGGAGTTTGAGTGACTTTAGTCACACATGTAAAGCACGTACAGGCTTTACTTCATTAGCACACGTGGGGGCGGGAAAACTGATACGTATTTTCGTCTTAATAGAGCAAAGTTCGGCTTCTGGTCGGTCACCTTTTAGGTCACTCCTCTGGCTTAGTTCCCGTTGGCGGCATTGTTTTAAATGGAGCAGGGCCACAGCACCTCCGTGCCGCTCCATCCTTTGTCCCCCGCCTCCCTGAGAGCGACACACCGCGCTCCCGCAGCGGTCCCGCTCCTCAGGGTGCAGAGCAGCTCGTCCCTGGGGAATTAATTACTGCCACCACACGCACTCCCGCTCGCTAACCTTTCATATTATTTTTCTACAAAGGGTCCGGCACGCCCGTCCCGCAGAACAAAAATCAAGGCTGGCCAGCCCTGCAGGGCCATCCCCGCCCCGCCCGAGCGGGACCCACGGCCCGGTGCCCTCAGGGCGCCTCCGCCCGGCCCCGGCCCCGCACAGGCCGGCGCTGCCGCCCGCCGAGCGCTGCAGGAGCGGACAGGGCCACAGAGCGGGGCCACGGCCACTCCTCCCCCGCCCTGACCTCCTTTATCCCGACACCGACACACCCCGCTCCGCCGAGACCACCGGCCCTCCCCGCCCGGGCCCGGACCCGGCGCAGGCCCCGGGCCCGCCCCGCCCGCGGTACCTGAAGGGCCGCAGGAATCTCGGCGTGTTTACCCGGCCCGGGGCCGCCCCACAGCCGCGCTCCTCCCGGCTCCTCCCGGCTCCTCCGGGCCCTGCGGCTCCCGGGCCCGGGGGCGGCCGCTCTGCCCGGGAACGGCGCCTCAGCAGCGGCCGCGGAGGCGCCGCCCCGGCCCTCAGGCAACCGCTCGCGCTGGCGCTCGCGCTCGGCGCCCGCCCCGCGCGACCCCGCCCCGAACAGCCCCGGCCCCGCCCCGAACAGCCCCGGCCCCGCCCCGAACAGCCCCGGCCCCGCCCCTCTGCGCAGGCAGAGGGATTTTTCGCTTGTTTTGAAGGGACACAAAGGAAGACTTACCTTCGCTAAACGCACCCTCGGTCACAGGACGCTGTGATGTAAAACAAGGGATGTAAATCTACATCTGCTCTGTAAAGACCCAAGCTGGAATAAAATTGTCAGGAAGACAGTATTTACACAGTTGTAGTACTAATTAAGATAAGTCTGTCGGCTTTACCTACAGATAAACAACTAGAGGAACTGCTATTTTCCTCCAAAGTAGCATTATGTATCAAATACAGAAAAGTAAACAAGATCTGCAGCTGTATTATTATCGCACTGAAAATTCAGATATAGGGAAGCAGTATCAAAACTCTTGAGTATGTTATAGTTCTGGCATATTAAGTCATATGTCTAACTCTGTATCACAGTTGCATCAAATAATTATGAAGTAAGAATCCAAAGTAACAGACAAAATGGATGCAGGTGTTGGAGGTCTTTATTGAGATTATAGCACAGATACACTTCTATATTTACCTTTCCACTTTTATACGATAGTTAAAAATGCTTGCTACAGTGCACATATAATTTAGTAACCAAGAGAATCCAAAACTTAACTGCAGTTCAAATAAATAAATAACCCAAAGTTTAAGGTTTATATTTTAAAAAGTAAACAGAACTGTACAATATGAAAATATAACAATACATAAACATTAGAATCTAAAGTTTTGTAGAAATAAAACTGCAGTTTCCCGTACATAAACAGTGCAAGAAATAAAATTCAGATAAGCTTCTGAACTGGGAATTTAAACAATTCTTAAATTATCATGCAGACATAGCATTTTAAGCCATGCTGGTTTCTATTATAGCATTAATGGTATCCCTTTTACTTGAAAAATTGATAGCCATTAAGCTCACTGTGACAACTGCTGCCAATCCACTCTTTTCTACAGTACATTATACACAGAGGTATTCTGTTGCATTCAAAAAGTAAAATATTACATGTTTCTACTGAAAAAAGTCAATATTTTACTTTTTCCCCCTCCAACATGTTAGCTTGTTCAAAACAATGTCATGTAGTAAAAACAGCAACATTTTTCCCAGGTTAGATGAAAAGAAAGAAAAAACCCCACACTATATAATGGACCATAATCAAGATGTGGTTACTGCCTAGTCAGCCTTTAAAGTTCAGATGTTTTTACTAAAAACATTGAAATTGTGGAGATGTTATAAAGTCTGATCTTTTGTTGAGGAGTAATGAATACAATAAACCTGAAAAAACAGTGGAAGTTTTACGTGTGTGTGTGTAACTAGTTAAATACAGACTTGATTAAAGTGTTGTTCAACTTAAGTTCTATACAAAATTCTCATCGAGGCAAAGACCAAGGAATGCAATTAATACCAAACTGTAAACACATCATTCATGTTACTCTGAGTGCACATCAACAACATAAGAGTTCTCCTCATAGACTTTGGCAACAAGACTACAATAGGTCACAGCAGCATGAGTTCAACATGGAAGACTGGAAGCACTGCAAAAGAATATACTAAAAACACCAAGACCTCCTAGAAACCAGAAAAAAAATCAGTGACAAGTGCCCCTCTTCTTGACAAGACACTCTCCTGCTCAACTGCTGCTCTTAATGCCTCATTATTATTACTTGTTTGGACAGTTCTGTAGTCTCAGGTCTCTGTGCTTTAGCTGCATAGGTTGCCTTTGTTTGCACTCTAACCATTGTAGGTCCAAAGGGTTACAGTCCTGTCTGCAGATGACGACAAGAAGGAAAGATCTTGTGTGTGCCATCTGCACTGGATAACTTTGTCCTTGTGCTCTCCTACCACCATCAGAGGAAGCTGCTTTGTGAGGTCCCCTGTGGCAGAGGAACAGAAATTATTAGTCATGTCATGAATCCCAGCTTTTGGGTGGTTTTTTTTGTCGGTTTTTTACCTGTCTGTTTAGTGAAGCTCACATGTGTATTTCATCTTAGGAAGCACTTGACACACCACCCCCTCCATTCACATACACACAGCATTACACAGGGCCCCACTGTTTCAGTTTTTAGGTGTTACTGGACACAGTACAACTTAAAAATGTAGACCTTTACAGTTCTCACAAAAGGTTATTAAAGTTTAATGGCCCAAGAAAATGAAGTGAATTAGAAATATCTGAGATCTTCTCTTTTAACTCTTTCTAATAAAAATAAAAATTATATACTTTTTTTAAAGTGTCAATTTTATGAATGCTATCTGAAAGCAATGGCCATCTCACTAGGCAACAGTGTTAATTTTTTTTTTACTGTAAAGAGACTGTTATCCCAAAACAAGATTTAGGTCACAGCCTGCACTTTTAGCAACACAACTAGCCAATTGCCAACAGACACAATCACATATATACACACGTCAAACCCATCAAAGCTCTACTATTTTTCTCCCCTTTTAGTGTAAAACCTGAAAGGAGCCTACGATCCTTTGCAGCTCTTTACCTTGCAAGTCTGTCACCTTGATCTTCATATCGTAGGACCCCGTGAGCAAGTAGTGAGCCCCTGGGGAGAAGCGAACGGAGCGAACGTCGCTGGCGTGGGGGTGATAGCTCTGCACCATCCGACCGCCCCGGATGTCATACAACATGCAGCTGGAGTCCTCCTGGCCTGTAGCCAGGAGTCGCCCGCTGGGATCAACAGCTACTGAGGCTACAGCACTGCCTGCAGGGGGAGAAAAACCCACACGGTCACACCTTACAGTTTTGTACACCTGTGCAGATGGCCAACCTTTTTTAAACCAGAATATACATTGTAAAAGAATACTGAACGTTGGCCTTAAATTTAAGGTGAACATACACAGCTACTGCTACCTTAGAATAACAAAATTTTTGCGCTCTGGCACTAAAAACTCTGCACCCAGAGGTCACACTGGAATCATAGTAAAGACACTATTGGACCTGCATGAGAAAAAGTGTCTATTCCATCACAGGAAGGAAAGTCACTCTTTATGAAATAATGTGGAATACTACAAGGAATTCACCCTGGCCTTAATGTCTCAAGAATTTCAGTTATTGTGTTTTATCTGAATGTACTCAGAAGTGTCTGTTTGAAAGTCACACACAAAAACACTACTCAACTTCTGAAAGGAAATGTTACTTTAAAAACAAACAAAACACAGGTAAAGATTCCTCCCAGCTTCTTTCTTTCAAAGCCAAGCCTCCAGTCTGTGGCACAACTCCCCTAACATTCTGCCTATATTACCTTGACGTCTTCAAAGTCTATTTTTATGCAAGAATGCTCAGAAGCATGATAGCAACTCTTGCCTGTTCCGTGAAATGTTGTTCCCACAACACGAACACAGCTTGGCACTCTCAAGTCCCAAAATCTTACAGTCTTGTCTTGGGATCCAGATGCAATCATCCAGCCACTCCATGTATAAAGTGCTAAAATATGACCTGTGAACAAGGAGACTTCTTAGTTTGGTTAACCATCATTAATCAAACACTGAAATACCCAGTTCAGATTACATTTTTGCTTTCAGAGATTTAACTATCCTGTGGAAAAGCTGCACGCTGCATGATATAACACACCAGTGTAAGGCACTACCCAGCTTTGCATCTTCTCTGGAATGAGGTGTTCATTCTATTCATTAAATTAGCAGCCAACATAGGTAAAAACAAACACTCCCCACCACCCCTCAGAACACCTCAAGAGCAATCTGGAGAGGAAAAAGAAATCTTGCTAGAAAGAGAAAGCATTCAAAAGACACCCCCAAAACAACACAACAACTTTATTAGAACCTAATACAGGCTTAGAAAGTGTGAGAGAAGGCACAATACACATACCAGTGTGCCCACTCAGGGCATGCAAGCCTTGTCCTCGCTGACAATCTGTTGTGTAAATATTGCAGTCCCCTGCTCCAGCACTTATTAAAATAGCACCACCACTTTCTGGCCCTTCCATGAAAGCAAGGTCTCTGATTGTCCCATCGTGCATGCTGAATTCCAAATCTGGTCCTAAAAATCATTGAAAAATCGAGGAACAAAATAAGGGATACTTTGTTTGTTAGTGCTGCACCCTTTAAAGCAACTACAGTGATAAAGCAGAATACTTTAGGCAAGGGTGGGTATGCCACCAAGTACAAATATGGCTGTGCAGTTTCTATAGAACACAACATTTCAGTTACTCAAGTTTAAATAAAATCCCTAAGAGTCTTCTTGTTGAGTGTTGCTTGAGCTTACTACTTCCTAAAGCTTTGCAAAATGTCCATAGACCATCACCACAGCCAATTGCAGCCACAGTTTACAGAGTGTGTTTATTTCTTTTTGTAAACTCTGGTAAACTCAAAAGGCTTTCTCTGCCAGGAGGGAGAGGTCATTGAGAGCACTGAACCACACAGGACAAGGCAGCCTAAGTTCAAAACAGAAAACTTAAGAGCCATATTCAGTGTATTGATTAGGAGGGTTGGGCATGGGAAGCAGTATTTGCTGGGCCAGAAACCTTTTTAGGATGGGTGAGAAGGCAGATGACAGAAGCAGGCAAGAGAGAGGGGAACTAGAACTGGAAATAAATCCCTAGTGACAGTCAAGATTCAGAGGTGGGTAAGAACATCTGGTTGTTTTACTGTATATGGAGGGGAATCTGCCAGAAAAGAACACAATACTTGAGTCGTGCAAAACAAAACAAAACCACAACCAACCAACCCAAACAAAACCCAAAAGATAATCCCCAACCTCTCAGTGGCTTTTTGCAGGAAAAAGACTACAATGACGGGGAAAGGGAAGAGACTAAAGCATTAGAACAAAAATAACAAAAGCCATTAAACACATAATCAATGAAATTTGAATGGTTTTGACAAATATTGGACAAATAATTGAAAATAAGCTCTTTAAATATAGTCACAGTACCTGTTGCATTACAAGTTTCTGCATTGAAAGGCAGTACTTTCACATATTTATCATTAGAACCAGTAGCTAACAGCTGCCCACAGGGACTCCAGGCCACACAGTAGATTGATCCTTTATGATGCTTATTCCTCTTGAAGCGAACTACAGGTTGTTTAGGAGTATTATAAGCACTGGTAAGAGAAACAAAAGTACGAAACCAAAACACATCAGATATCCTTTTATTTCTAAGGAAAACAAAGTATTTTAAAATGAAAACATTGGTTTATTATTTTGAGTAACATGAAATTCACGAGTGCTTGCACTGAAACATATATAAACTTGTGTTTGGGGCTGTTGTTGTGCCTACTAGTACTGCAACAATAAAACTGAAGCCTGTTGTTTTATCCAAAAAGTTACTGTCTATGCCATTCTTGCTGTCAGAATAAGTGGGACATCAACCACTTAAAGTGGCTAAAGGATCACATAAAATGCTTGTTACCCCTGCCTGGGAAGACAAAGAAAAATGCTGCCCTAAGTCAAGTACTGTCTCCTTTTTGGCCATTAAATAAAAATAAGCAAAAAAACAGACAAAAGAAAAGCTCATTGATGTTCATCATGAGCTGTACATTGGATATTCTTTGCTGAATAAAGTGACTCTAAAAGCTTCACTTCTCTACTAGAAAACTGAATACAGCAGCCTGTGCCAGAAAGACACACACACCATTCTAAGTCAGTGCAAGAATCTTCACACCATCTAAACACACCATACATTCTTATTTCTAAAACCACATCAGCTTTACGTGTGGTTGAAGTAAAAGCAACAGTCCCACTGGTGTACATTGCCTTGAGTTCAATCAATTACCTTCCTACAATGCTCTTTATCTGCTTTCATAGCAGGAAGAAGTACTTAGGATAAAGTATTGCAGTATCCACTTCCATCAATGTTCACTCCAGTAACATCAACAATAGAAATTCAACAAATCAAATCACTATTGAAAAAAATTCAGAAACCATACTATAAATACCTGAAGAGGCAGAGAGAAGAGACAGAAGACAATCATCCAAGTCTGTTGAAAAACTCTGGAGATAAACATGGCTTTAGGAAAGAATACTCAATACTATATGGAAGCTAATTTTATTTTGTTGCCAGAGAGGAAATCCATGACAGATTAGCATGAGTCAGGATCACTTAGCACACTACAGAGCTTCCAAAGTGACCTAATGCCTTATCTTGCACTCCCAGTTTGGAACCACTACCTGTCAAGAGCTGGGAGTCACTGACTCTGTCAGGTCGCAGGAGCCATTACCCAGCTCAGAGACCACATGTTGTCAATCCACTGCATGGAAGCACTGGATGCACCAATGTTTACAGTAATAATGGGTCACTAGAAAGGCTCTGGCAAGTTTTACTCTAAAAGTTTGAGAAGATATTGCTTTCTCAACTGTTAAGTCTGTTCTCCTGCCAGAAACTGCATCTCGTGAAGCCCAACTTGTGCTGGCTTGGGAACTGACACGTGCTTTCTCCCCCTGTTCCAGCTGCATTATCAAAACCAGAAGCCATCACACTAAACACAGAAAACCCACCTGCTGAGGCAAATCCAACCCTTTTATAAGGAAAAGTGTGGTATCATGGCAGTGCATCTTGCCAGTAATGAAAGAGAACAAACAAGTAGCCCACAAATACACAAATGCTTCAGCAGATCATCTAATTTTGTTTGGCAGTTCAGGTTTTCAAGGAGAACAGTGCTCTATTTATGACAGTAAAACAGAGGTATGAAAAGTACAGGTATGAGGGGAAAGAAGGGCTATGATACAGAAATGATTACACAAGCTTTCTTACCTTGGGTCAATTACTTCTGGATAGGCACAAACTCTCAAAGTTTTAGAGTTGGAGCCAACAGCATATAAACTCCCACTGGGATGAAAGGCTACAGCTCTGACAGCTTGTGTGTCTTCTAGAGTATTAATGCAAATGAACTGCTTTTTTGATTTGTCATCCTGTGTAGAAGGGAAACAGTCAAATTAGGCTCTTCAGTGTAAAACTGGACATTTACAAGTGGATGTGACTGTTTTGTGCAGTAAAGTAAAGCTACTGAACCAAAGTATTAATAAGTAGCATCACACCAGGCTGAACTATTCAAAGTACAGATTTGTAAAACCATGTCTGCTCCAGGTCCAAAACAGCATACTTGAACAAGTTGTTTTCTTCAAGTCACTTTTACAGCTAACATTAGATTAACATTTCTCATTCTCCCTCCACACTTCACCTGTTTTTTGTTCTTCTAAACAGCCCATTTCAGACACATTATACTACAGTTTATTTTTGTGTAAACACATTTCATCTGTGTGAAACTTGCAAGGGGAACAAAGCTGCATTTTTACTGAAAACAGTCCAAGTCATAAACACAGTTTCTAAAACAAATATAATACTAAACAGAATCAAAATTTCACCCTGTATATAACACAGTTATCATTAAATTATGCCAAGTTTAATTATATCATCCTCCTGGTGACTTCATCACCACCTTTCTAAGATTATGATTTTTATGTATCCGAAGCAGAAACTTTGGAATGTATTGCAGTTATTTCCCTGCTAACATTTCCCTGGCTTTTCAAACCATACTGAGTGGAGTCCAACAATCAAAGTTTCAACCTGGTTGAAAACAATGGTTGTAAAAGACATCCCACTGGAATCTCTGTTGTACAAGGAGAAGCTGAAAGAGCTGGCACTGTTTGGCCTTGAGGTCAAAAGGACTTTTCAGGGTGTGAATGTGTACATCTCACCAGTGTATATAAATACGTGACAGGAGGAGTAAAGATGGAGCAAGACTCTTCCCAGTGGGACCCAGTGAAGGGACAACAAGCAGTGGACAAAAATAATATATAGCAAATTCCACTTCAACATTTTTTGTTGGTTTAAAAACAGTATAAGGGTGGTCAGACATGGAATGAGGTAGTCCACAAAGGTTATGAACATCCTCCCTCCATCCTTAGAGAGACTCAAACCCCAAGCAATCTGCTCCCATTGACCCTCTTTTGAGCAGTGGGTTTGGATTCAGTCTCCAGATGTTCCTTCCAATGTCAGCTGTGATTCTGCAGGTACTGCATTAACCGAAATTCATTCCAAATATCTACTAACAGTAAGAGATGTCACATACTCAGGATTAAATACCAAATCTCTTGATAACACAAATTGTAAATGACAAGAAAACTCACCTCATCGCCTCTTGTCCTAGCTAAATTCCCCAAAGACTCTTCCAACTGTGGCTGAGTGACAGCATGTTCCGATACACTGCTTTCATTTGGTGAAGAGTTTAAATTCACAATAAGACAAAAAACCAAGAGAAAAGACAGATTTGTTACAGTTTCAGTCAATCATTCTCAGGACAAGTGTTATGTGTGTCTCATTCACTACCATTGAACTATTATTTTTACAAGGGGTTGCTCTTTATGCAGCAACTCCAAGCACTGAACAAGTGAATGCAAGTTAAAAATTTTCATTCCATAACATACGTATGTATACACAAACACACACACAGAGGTGGAAGAAGTACTGCTTCTTTCAGGTCAGCATGACCCTTGTTTAATAGAAGAAATTCTGTTCCCATTCTCTTCCCTGCTCCCAGATAACTTACGTTTGGTTCCCCTGTACAGGTGACTCTTCAGGAAAGGGTATCTGATTGGCTGATCCACACTTTCGAGGAGTGCTTGTATTAACATTTGGGCTGTCAGTTGCCATCCTCTGACTACCATCCGAGGGTGGTGGTGTGAAGTTACTTGCTGGATTGGTAGATGCATTCCCTTTATTCCCATTACATTGCTGGCTAAGTGCTTGCACATCATTTCCAAGACTGTCCATACCCATATTTAATTCTCCTAGTTTCTGGATAGATCTAATAACGAACGACAAGAGATTAAAAAGACCATCAAATCAGGTTATTATGAGAACTTCAGAAGAGATATGGGTGGGTAGAAGGAGAATCAACAAACGCCCCCAACCTGTTAAGAAACTGTTCGGTGAGATTCTGTTGCTGGTCAGCTCCCTCTTCTTGATTCACTCCCCCTTCTAACAACATTTGCTGGTACAACTGTCGTTGTTGTTCCTTCTGTTCTAAGTGCTGCTGGTAACGTAGTCTCTGTCTGTAATATTCCTGAAACTGCTCTGTTGAATCACGAAGCTAAAAAGAAATGAGAATCACCGATGAAAATTAAATAGTTAATTTTGCTATTTAACCTAAATATTTACTTTCTGATTCATTATTTCAACACAGGCATCAAAAGGCCAGGAGATTCTCCTCTGAGGAGTAATGATTTCATTCTTCCTTAAAACCAGAGACATAATTTACATATTAAAAAAAGCAACCGCTGCCAGCCTATGCTATTCACCATTGAAGCAGTTCTGCCATAATTCTGAAGCAGACTGCTCTCTCCTACAAAACTTCCAAAGTATTACTTCAGATCAAAACAAATGAATGATTTAAAACTGAAAATAAAAATCAGAAAACAACGTAAGCTACATTCCAAATTCCAAGTCACACTTCCATTACAAATTTAGTATTTTCTGCCATGTTGACACTTCCCTGCCATCAGTCTGCAGAGCCAATCTCCCTCTCCCAGGAGCCAATTCTGAAGTGGTCTATCCAAGCATTACATCTTACTTTTGAAACTGGTGCTCTGTTCTAACTTAAAAACTCTGTACTTTCTGGGTCAAACACAAACACCTGAACTTGCTTTCTCATGGTCCCTTTTCCTTTACATTCTGTCTTTAGCTCCCCACACTGCCAGCTGCCCAGCACTTGCTGCCTCCTGCATTCCCCAGTCCCCATTTTCTGTGTCACTACTTCCAAATGCCAACAGCTGAGGACAAAATAAAAACAGACAAAAAGAAAAACAAAAGCACTTTAGTCCAAGGCCAGATTATCCACATAGAACTGCCCTAGAAAAACCCAACACACCCTTTTCTGTGTAATTAGAAAACTAGTAGGAAAAAAACCAGTAAAAGAAAAGAAAACATTGGTGGGCTTTTTGTTTTCAAAAGTGACAGCTTTGTCATCTATGAATTTAGGTTGTATAAGGACATCCTGATAACTCTGCATTAGTTCAAACAATTCATGCATGATCTGTCCTTTTAACTACGAGCCTTTGCACTTCCTCTAAATATCAATACTTGCATTATGATTTTTTGTCCTCTGACACAATTTTCTGATTTATAATGGATTTTCTAGTGTTGTTGTATTTGCAAAGTATTTATCACCTTAGGTTTCCCATGGTGAATACCTGCAGTTTATAAAGTCCAAAGGAGTCAGACATCTAGAAAGCATTTATTCCACATATTTGAAATTTGTGACTGTTCCCCAGTCACCAGGTTATAATCCTTCTAGGCAACAGGTACATTCTTGTCTATATTTCTTACCATGACTGATACTTGTTTGTTACAATTGGATTCAATCCTTTGATCTTTCAGGTTCCATGCCACTACCACCCAAACCAACATGCAAACCTAAATCCAACATGCAAACCTAAAATATGTTGCCCAGAAGCTCTAATCTATAAACTCTGGCTTCTAAATCAGTCTCTACAGGAACACTGCAAAAATAAAGCTATGAAAAGTAACTTAAATTAATTTCTTACACAGAAATTAAGTCTTACAATTTCTTCCCACTATGATGAGGGAAACCAAAACAAGGTGAAATTGGACTGGGTACTACACTCTTTTCTACTTGTGTGTAATAGCCTGGCCAACACCTTCACCACAGCATCTCCTGTCCTCCTTCTCTCCTATAAATTCTGCATTCCCTCCCTCCTAAGGTGTGTATAAAACACTGTTGCAGCAGAGAAGTGACTCAGAGTCCTTCAGGGGAGTGGAGTTTAGCTATACTGCTGACGTGACAAGGCACACTCATCAGCTGCATCACAAACTCAAATAACAGCAGAACTCTATACAACGGGGGGAAAAAAAAGGAGTAGTTTTTTTACACAAGATGCAATATGGTATTTTTACTATAGTAAAAACAAAGACTCAAAGCAACCCATTGTCATGCATGAAGTTCTCCACACAAAGGCAAATCATTATGAAGTGATCAGAAGACAGCTCAAAGGGCCTCATTATTTTTAAACAAACATCCACTACCTCATTTTTTTCTGGTTTGGCTGATCCCTGACTCTGTGCTGCATTGAGTGGTTCATTTTCTGGAACAGAACCTTGGCACAAAGCCTCACTGCCGATGGGACGCTGTTGCTCCACGGGAGTATCACTTCTCGCAGCAACATGGAAAAGAAGAGAAGCTTAACTGAGAAAAATTAAGAGTAGAAAAACCAAGTAGAGAAACATAACACTCTAGAGTAAAATCTGATGACGCAAGCGTGCAAACTATTTAAGCCACATATAACTGAAGATCTCGCTTGGGAAGAACGTGCCACTTGCAAGGGGTTACACTAAAAATGAAAGTCCTAACAAACAAAAAAGCACATCCATTTTGCTTTTTTCCCTGCATTTTCTAAAAAGCCTTACCACCATGACATATGCAAACTCCCTATTTTCCATCCCTGCACTCGAAATACATACCTTTAACTAACAAGTTATTCAAGATCTCTCATTTTCAAAGCAATTATGTGCATAAAACATCTCATATACTATGTGACTA
Organism: Pseudotriccus pelzelni; assembly: GCA_035584735.1. Classification (NCBI taxonomy): domain Eukaryota; kingdom Metazoa; phylum Chordata; class Aves; order Passeriformes; family Tyrannidae; genus Pseudotriccus; species Pseudotriccus pelzelni. The sequence goes on from JAWMRA010000005.1 coordinate 21,570,509, forward strand.
AAGTCTTCCCTAAGATAAGCGCTTTAATGACCACTAGCAATCTAAACTTAAACTATGTTTAACATCCATCAGCTTGAACACTCTTGAAAGTGCAAGATAGAAAACTGTTTGTACCAGTTTTACTATTTTTGTATTTTAAGTATTTCTGCATGGCACTCTTTACGGAATGGTTTGCCCATCAGTAAACATGCAGAACACACATAGGCAGTGACTTGGAACAAAGCTCTTAATGAAGTTATTTTAAACTTTTTGGGCACCTCTGTACAATAACAAAAGTAGCTCAGCTGAGTGAAAGACAACTGCTTGATGAACACAACTTGTAAGAGAAATACCGTATTTCTGTCATGTGCAAGAGGAAGCAAAGGCCATATTAACAAAGCTCAGCTCCCACCCTTGCAAATACTGCCATTTAAGTTGGACATTTGATATGAAGTTGGATTTTCTTCTGAGAAATGTAATGCCTTCTTGAAAACGATGGTCTGGCCCTATAACCTAATATATCCCTTGAAGGTTAGAATTATTAATGAATAAAACATTTTAAAAACTATAAGCTTCATTTAACATCACTTAAGGCCTACATAAAGAAGAACTGCAGCAATTTACCACTTTGTTTAGCCCACAAGATAACACTATTTGTGCAGAATTATTCTAGTACTCTAATACTGAAAAGGGAAGCAAAAACCTTTCAGGAATCAGTTTTAACATTGAACCCTGGTCTACACACACAGATGTTAAGGTTTTATACACATCAGTTAAATTAGAGGATTCACAATTGATTAGTATAATCAGGAGGTACACTCTGTAAAAATGTAGCACCAGGGATATTTCCATAACAGCTATCCACACAAACTCCATTTGTGAAGATGCTGGTTTAATCAAACAAAATATGTCCTTTCAAGGTAAGCATTTATATAAATATTAAAACATATGTTACTGTAGGTGTTTCCATCAAACGCATCATGATAGCGTTTGGTTCCTTTTCATTGAGTTGAATTACAGCTGCTCTTTACCATGACACAATACACAGAATATTGCTGCAAGGCAAAACTAACAGACACCAGCTGCAGTCAGGACTGACCACCCCAGCTCTGAAAGTGTTTCCTGCTGGCTGCTGTACCCACGTGCAGGGCTAGCTACCCATCTGGTCCTCTAGTGCTAAAACACCTGGCAGCTGCTCTCTAGAGAAGCATGGATTTAACAGTTAGAAAGGGGCAGAACTGCTGATCAAAATAAAGGCCAGGCAAAAACCCATGATGTTAAACTCTCAACTGAGAAGTACCACATCTCCTAGTTACCAGGAAATTTCTCTCAGAAGGTAAAAAAGCACAAAACTTTGATGCAATTCTTAAAGAAGACAGTTTTGCAATCTACACTGCAATCAAGAACTTATTAATAGCATCTAAGTCCAATACAAAAAGCAGAAAACATTCAGCTGACTTAGATTTGGTTTGGAAAATATTAAGTAAATATTTAAGCTGAAACATCATTGTAACATTTTAAGTGATACTGGAGTGCTACAATGAAAGAATATTGTAATTTCCACCGACTTCACTGGGCTATGAAAATTTTGCAAGTATAAGTAACCATTCCTGATGTCAGGACTAAAATTTACAGAGATTTCAGGATGGAAAGGAGAAAGAAGATGGGAGTTACAACCATCCCACTGTCGCCGTTTATTTATGTGGAATGAAAGAATTCAGCGGTACTGAACATAAATCTTAGCTAGACTCCATTACATACTCAGAGCATACTGGTGCTCTGTGCTAGGATTTCAACTTTAAGAAAGCCCAGACTGAATCTATATGGCCCAAAACCAAATATGGAAATCTACTTGAATCATAAAAGCACAAGGAAGAAACCACCTTGGACAGAGTTTCACTTACAACAGAAATCAAACAACCCAACTGTATTTCAATGTTACGATTACATTCCGAGTTACAGTGGCAGTAAGAACACAGTCTATCAACAACATAAGCCAAGGTAAAAGCAGAGCTCTAGTTACACTTACCGCTCAGGTGACTCTTCAAAAATGCTGTGACACTCAGTATTCTCAAGCATGAGGCTCCTGCTGAGATTCTGTACTCCTGGGTAATGGAAATTAGCAAAGGAGTGCGACATTGGAGAAGTTTTGGTCCCGAGGTCTGTGACCCGCTTGTCATGGTTGGTTAATCCGCAGGACAGCCCGTCTAAGGCAGGGTTTAAGGAGCGGGTCATGTAAGCGTCTGCTGACTGAGGCCTTCTCATTGGGGACGACGGGTAAGGAGAAAGTTTGCTGATGAGAGGTGTCAAAAGATCAGCATATGCAGCCTTTGTAGGCTTGAGGAGTTTATCAACATGAATATTAAGCATCTTTTGTTCAAAAGCACAAGAAAACACAGTAGCTGGCAGGTTCTGCAGCCACGATAATAAGCTAAGGTCCAAGTCATCACACCCATTGCCACACAAGAGATCAATGCCCAGCAATACTTCACTTTCTGTGATTTCTTCTCCTGTTGCTTTACTCTGACAGAATTCCACACAACATTCATAAAGCAATCCCTTCATGACAAGCTGGAACAAGCGGTTGTTACTCGCTTTGAAGCCAGCCTCGCTCAGCTTCCTGTCGGCCGGGATGAACTCGGCCACCATGACACAGGCTTCCTCAAAGCAGTGAACCCGAGCAGTGCTGGGATTCCAGTCCTTGAACTCGGCGTGGTTGGTCAGGCGGGGCAGCGTCAGCAGCAGGCAGAGTTTGCTGTAGTCCTCCTTAGAGGGACAGTATTCCTCCAGCGCATGCAGGCACTGCACTGCCTCTCGCATGGTGAATTCCAGCTACGGAAACAGTAACGTCAGCAGAGCCCTTTGGAGGACACTTGTTTCCACAATAAAACAGCTGAACAGGCAGTAGCAGAGTTGCCCTGCTCTCATTCATTTATTAGTATTACTGGTTATATTTTAATTAAAAAGTCATATGATATAGTCTGAAATTGCTGATGCAAATGCAGTTACAAGAGAGACAAATTCCTAGACGCTTTGACTTCCTAAAAAACCCCATCCAGTCCTACTTCCTACAGATTTATGGAATATTTTCATGTCACCACAGGTTTGATGGGCTTAAATTTTAAATCTGTAGCTCAATAGCTACAATTCTATTGTAGCACAGACGGTTACTTCCATTCTCAAAGCCAGCTGACTTATTTTCCTCTTTTTTATTTCTGTGAGAAGCTATTGGCATATGTTATAAAAGACTTGTAGACTGTTCTAGTTCCAGTGATTAGCAACTTTGAGTCAGCTTTTATACTGAGATTCTGCTCCTCAATCAAAAATGTTAAAAACATTCAAAGAGTTCTCAGAACATTAAGACCTCTAATACCAAGGACTTCATTACAAAGCCTGCTGATAGCCAAGAATGACGTTACACACACAAAACTTGGCACTTTTTTTACCTGCAAAGATTTTTAGAAGAGGTAAAACTCCTCACTTATCCATGTTACCTAGATACTTCAATACAGCAGCCTTTCATCCACAACATGCCAACCCATTTGGTAACAAAATAAGGAACATTAATATGATTTTTTTCCCCTCTACTGCTGTCTGGTAACAGTATACAGATTGAGTGATTAAAGGAACAGACACTTTCCATTTACAGCTGGAGATGGAGTTTTAACTTTCTCTACCATGTCAAGAGAAAACCCTGCAGCACAATGTACACGCAATGGGACACAGAATTAAAATCAATTCCGTTTGGAAAACAAAATCGATTACCTTAAAGCTACTGGCACTCTTCATTTTTAATTTCATAATGTTTTAGTGTTAGAAATTTGGTATTACTGTATCCTCAAAATAAATGAAAAACTATAACTAATTTCACAATCTGCTAGCCTTCTTTGCCAGTTTGAATTAATGCCTCTTTCCATATTAAAAACCTAAGTCCACAGCTCCTTCTGTTTGCACATTTAACTGAAAGAGTCCTTTGTGAACACATCTGCTCTCTCAAAAAAACCCCAAAACAAACAAGCCAGCTCTGACCTTTCTCTGCAAAAGCAACAGAAATTAAGTTTAAGATTCATTCAAATTGGAATCTTTTACCTGACCCACATTATGAAAATAAATTCCTGCAATTCTGAGGCTTGCTCCAGAATGATTGGGGGGGGAGGAGGAAGAAAAAAAATAAATGGAAAAAGCCTGTTATTTTAGCATAATGGCCTAAAGTAAATCTGAGATCAGGACAACAAATACAGCATATGGTCACTGATCGATGCTGCAGAGTCTCAAGCAACCCTTTTATATACAATTCTATTTGAGACCTGGGAGCCACATTCATTTCCAAAGAACACCGATTATTTTTTCCAGTGCTTATGAAACCACTTCGTAATACTTAAAATTTGTGCATTTAATGCTGTGAGCTGCTGCTCTGCCTTTAACCAGAATATCCCAAGAGACTTCCTGACAACAAAAAAAAACAACTTCCCAAAGCAGAGACAATTCTTACATGCTGAGGCTCATCTTCTGCTGACATCGCATTATTTACACATAAGGCTTCCAAGAACTTCTGCTTCATTATAATGTATCGAAATCTGCAGGTGAGAAGTTAAATACTGTATATCTTGCTCTTGTAGGTAACCTTTAGAGACATGCAGGGTATTTCACAGCAAATTTTTGAATGAAGCATAGAAATTGCCATGACAAGGAACTCTGATTTCAAGTTTTAACAAATTTGTAACCACAACATTATTTTTTTAACAGGAAACGTTTTTTTCCATTGCTTTCATATGTATTCTATTAAAAATATCAGAAGGCTATTATGAAAAGTATAGCAAAGGTACTTCTTTCTTAAACAGAAATATGACAGAGCAGCCATCTATTAAAAGATAGTATGACATGAACCATATTTCTAAAGCGTACGGCCAATGACACCTCATTACAGATTGTGTGCACGTATTTTAAGTACAATTTTAAAAATGCATGCACACACCTTGTGAAGAGGATACAGGTTAGAAAAAGAAACCCCAAAAGTAAGGTGAGAAAACTACTGTTTTCATAGACAATAGTTAAAAATTCACGTATTTTCCACAACTCAAAAAACTGAACTCTGACATACATTCTATTTTACCTTTTCTTGTCGAATTTTTCCATACATTCAAGGGGTTGAATGAATTGAAGAACCTCATCCCACTGACCATCAAGAATCAATTGCCTAGTAAAAGAAAGGATCATTCATTGAATTTCACTCGACAAGAACAACCTTTTTCAAGTAAGCAGCTCATTTAAACACAAAACAATAATTTAAATATACAACAACTCATCAGCCTGCTTTGAAAGGCTAATGCAGAGATACCAGGATGACTGTCTGACGTGACTAAAAGCAAGAGCAAAATCTTCTCAATATTTTGTAACAATAGCTGCGTACTAGAAGGACAAATATGAATTACTTTTAAAGGCACATCAAAAAGGACAAAATGGTCCTGCTTTACCTGTAATTCTTATTTAAAAAAAATCTTACTTGAAGAGTTTAAATAAAGATATTGATTCAATGAATACATCTCAAAGAATGGAACAGAATTTAAAAATGGTATATTTTAATTTTAATTGTATAAATACTGCTAGGCCTATTTTATAAAGGGGGTGGGTAAACACCCATATTAACGATGTAAGAGGAACAGCTTGGCAGGAACAATGCCAGCATAAGAGTTCCAACTCCAGGATCACTGGGCTGGACTGAACAGGTAGATCAGTTCAGTTCATATCCTCATATCACACACAGAGCTCCCTATAAAAGGCCCAGACCTACAAGGAAGGGATGAGTTTCTCCAGATGAGCTAAGAATTAATCAAACAAATTGGATTAGTAACTTGCATCTTTCTGTAATTCTTCTTTCATTTCATTTTAGTCCAATATCGATAATTTTAATCAAAAGGGAAGCCAGGTGAGAAGTTTTGCTCAGTGACAAAATGTATTTTTAAATGTTTTAAGAACAGCTGGATAGATTATATTCTCATGCTTCAACAACATTACTATGTACCTTTGGCATGAAACACAGGACAGCAATGCTGAAAACTAGTGTGCATCAACACTGGTTATTTTAAAAAATATTGAGGGCAATATCCTGAATGGTAAATTGCACCAACTCTCATGCCTCGATGATAAAAGATACTCCTTTCACATTGTTAAACTTAGGATAAATCTAGGTATTATTCTGAAATGCAGATAACAGTTTTGGGGAAAAGCGTTGGAAACCACTCAACATTGATCTTAGCACTACAACACTGTAAAAAATATTTTACTAGTCAAGAAACTACATATTCAGGTCCACATGACCTGGTAAGCTGATGACATACCACAGATACCAACAGGTCTTGCTTTCCCATACTGTTCCTGCCTATGGTCTTTCCCCACCTTTCCCTGCACTAACACTGGCACTTGGTAAGACTCCTTCCCAATTAAACTCATTGGTGTGCCAGGAAAATAACCAAGTTAAAATGAATGAACCAGCAACTCAACATATGCTGATGACACCCAGTCACTTAGTCCAAGTGGCTCACAGAAGGGTGTCACTAACTGCAGAGCTGGAACACATTCCAGGGCTGGACCACAGAACGGGATCAGGAGGAAGCAGCGTCAGATGAGGGCACCAGTTAACATGTCCCATTGAGTGGCACAGGGCCGTCCACTGAATCACTGTCCAACTCTGTTTTCATATATGTGGTATTCAAGCACCAGAAAAAGAAGTCCTACCTTAGAAAGAGCATATCATCTGAAAACAAGCCATTAATGACCCCACTTTCTTTCTCAAGTGCCAGCATACTGATATGAAGTTTCCTTGAGTTCAGAAAATCTAGTATTAGCTTAATTATTTCAGCTTCTTTAACATTCACCGTTTCTTCAGCCGTCATGATGGCAGCCTAAAAGGAAAGAATTGTAGCTATGATCAGTATCTTACTTTATGCTTGATTAACAAATGTTGGCTACTAACAAAAACAAAAATACAGTTTTATGGAACAGAATGTAGTAGTGTACAGAATGTAATGTTACAAAAATTAAAGTACAAGGTTAATTAATTGATTTTAAAAGGTTGACTATGAAGCCATAATTAAGACCTAACATTGCATCTGCAACTTTTTTATTTCTGTCCTATGCATACATAGGGCCCATACCAACAAATCTAACAAGAAACCAATCTTCCTGCAGTGTGAAAATATTGTGCTTACCAAGCCTGCAGTATGTAAAATTTTCCTTTCTGAAATGCAAACAGCGAAGTTCAAAGAGCATAACAGTCAGTTACTATGTCATTATCTAGAGATCTCACATTCTAACACATGCAAAGGCACAGAACACTAAAATTGCCTTCCCTCCCTACCTTTATTTTGAAGTAGCATATGGCAATTAAGCCAGAGGCTGTCATTATTCCTTCATAAGGATGCCTATTTCTGTCTATACCCTTCATGAAGAATCTAAAGCTGCAAACCCAAGGTGGCCTAAGGCAGCCTGCCCGCTGGCTGCCAACTCCTCTTCACTCCCCTTCTCCAGCTGCCCGTTCCTGGCCCTTCCGTAGCACTCCTCGCTTTGTCACTGCCTTAGCTTTTCCACCAACTCACATCAAGTGGCTCAGGGGTCTAAGGAGCTGTCCAGCCAGCAGAAAGGAAAAGCAGGAAGATGCAGCTGAGGCCCTGGCAGCCAGCAGTCACCTTGTTCAAAGCTCCCATAGGTACAAGGTCCGAGCTCCTTCACAACATAATTCCTCAAAGGATATGAGAGTTGTAGCATGTTCTCCTCTTAGGACACCTAAATTAAACTCTGCCTCTGGCTAAATCTTGCCTGGGTACTTAAGTCTGACTTAAAGTAGAAGCTGTTGGACTTCCTTTTTCAAACTTTAGAAAGACTTTACAGTTGTACCTCCTAAGCTAACCTGTAAACGACACAGCCAAGCCACAATAACAGGCAATGCCTTATCAGGACCTCTAAAATCAACCAACAACCCACAAAAACCAACCAAACAAAAAATCAACAAAAAAAAACTACCAAAAAAACCCACAAAAAACCCCAACAAAACAAAATCACAACAAAACAAAAAACAAACAAAAAACCAAAAAAGCACAAACAAAAACCCAAAACCAACCAACCAACCAAAACCCCCAAAAAATCACCTAGCAGCACTCCTGTCTGTATGCAAGAGGACGGTTCTGCATCAGGATGATTCCAGTGTAATCCCGTGTTACTACTGCAGAAAAGGGCGGTCCTTGCCATCTCCGCACTCAGCCACACGTTCCCAGCCATCCCACCACACCCCCAGCTGGGTCGTGTGCTGAGCCAGGGGCGGGTTAAACACTTATTCACTCCATGGACACAAGGAACTAACAGAGCTTTGTTTGCTGGCAGTAGCACAGTCTTAACCCAACCTAAACTAATTATGAGTGCACCAAAAACCACAGAAGAAACCAGCGATGAACCCTCAGCAGAGGGCAACATCCCCAAGAACAAGAGACACACTGGAGCATCAGTGATCCAAAAAATGAAGGGAGATGACCACACACAGCAAGGTGTCCACAGCAACAGGTTCTAGTTCCCAGCTTCTTCCTCTGTCATAAAGGGGAAAATAAAAGTACTTCTTAATTCCCTCACGCAATCATTCACTTATGCAGAAATCTAGAAACTAGGATGCTCAGAGATAACCAGCTGTGGGCAACGCAGCTCCCAAGAGAGACTTCAGATAGTTGAGCCTTAGATAACTGAAGCTAATAAGCTAGTTCTCCATCTCATATTAGGGAAAGACACAGAGAAACTGAATAAGTTTGAATAAACCAAATAGAACACTCAGAGTATTAACAAGAAATGAATTATTTACCAAAGAGGAGGGGAAGAGACAAATACTCCAGTGAAGCTTCTCACTGATCACCACAAACCAATGCTAGTTAACTTGAAATGATACAAAAACTTAGGCATTAATAACATGGTTTTTTGCATTATTGTCTAGACTCCCAATATTTCGTCTTTCTCACAGTTGTTTGCCAACTTTTTTCCATGTAAATTTTTGCCAGAACATTTGAAGAGCAAAGCATTTGATTATAGCAGCATAGTTTATTTTGGAACAACAGAGACCTAGTTGTGCCAGATGAAATGGCCTAACTTCTTAAAATGGCTGGGTCTAATTCTCATTTGAGTCACAGAAGACTCCAATCACCAGCTATTTTGATGGGTCTCATGAAAGACACACCCACAGACCACGAGCACACCCTCGACTAGTAAAATCAAAGGGAAAAATTAAAGTTTGGCTTGCAAAAAGCTCTGCTGCAGGAAAGAAAGTTGGACCCACAAATCCAAATCCAGAACTTGTAGAAAGGTCCTTTTCCCCTTTTATTTTAGCATTGTTTCAACTTCCCCCTTTGGCAACTGGATATGGATTTCTGGTCCCAGAGAAAAATCCAACCCCACCCCTATATATTAAGGGGCGGGGGGGGCAAGGGGGAATCAACACAAATTAACCAGCAATTTAGTATTGACATCATCTTAATTCACAACCTCACCTGAAGCATTTGCATTTGTCTTTTATTGTGCTTTATGGCACCAGTGGTTTTTACACAAACTAAATTAACCTCCTTGTCAAAAGACAAAGTAAAACTTAGGCAAAGATATACTGATACTACCCATCAGAAAACTACTAGGGGAAAAAAAAAAATCAGCAAAGACTCCCTTTGAAGAAAGGAACACCAAGTCCAGCTTTCTTTTCAACTGGATTTACTGGACTCAGGTTGAAATAGGAAGCCACCCTACGCAGCTTCAAGCTTGTCTTAAAATTAATCATTCATATGTTGTACGGATACTGAGCATAAAACTCAGTACTTGCTAGATTTTAGTAGTTGTACACTCTGAAGCGTCTGCAAGCAGTTGTCCTCTATTTTCCTTTTTTGATTTTTAAAATAACAGGCTTGTCCTGAACATAAACCCTTTAACAATTCTAACACTTAACTTCATTTACACAGACCAGGGTAAAGAAGGATTGTACCCTCCATATTTGGTACAAGACTAGTAACTTTTGGGTACTGTAAAGAAAAATGTAATACAATATCCAAACCTAGTTTGGATATGGAACTTCTGAAAAAGAGTTGAAGTACACCGATAAGCTTATACATTAACAGTATTATGAAAATGTTTAGTGTGCATTTAGTGTCAGAGCAACACAAATAGCTAGAAAAGAACAGTAAACCCACTAGAGAAGATTTTCACGTAATTGATGTTTTTTAGGCTGATGAGCTCAGACTTCTCTTATAAGCATTATGCTGTCAAAGTAATAAGCAGCCCTCTAACATTACCATGAAATCATAAATATACATAGGCTTACACATCACCCTCTAAGAAATCTATCAGGTTTTCTGACATTCAGTGGTATGTCTGTATGTGTATAAATAAAAATAATAATTAAAAAGCAAAGAACAGCAGGGAAACTCAAGATTAGAGCTCAAGCTGCATCTTTGGTCCATCACACTGTATTGCTTTCTGCCAGCACATATGGCACATAACGTCACAATCTGATCAGCTCAAGCACTAATACTCAAGAATGACTGAGGCACAGCATTAGCTTGAGGTATAAATGAAAGCAAGTGAGAATTAGACCTTAATATTTCAGGTGCCTTCTACCAACCACATTTCTGCTGCAACCTTTTTATGCTACCCAGTCTTGGCAAAACTGCACTTCTCCACACCTGTCCTCCCTCCTTCTTTCTCCTGTTCACTCCCCCTTATCATCTCCCCCTAGTTCTGTATTTAAATTTGTTTTCCAACATCAAAAAAACCAAAAAACTTCTTGCCACAAACCTGGCACATTCCTTCTCTGTAGCTTCAATAGGCAAGACATCCTTTTAAAAAACTCTCTGGAACACAGTACTACCTATTGCTAAATCCTTCAGAGAGAGGCTTCACTCCTGTTCTTACTCATGTTCTAAGAACATGCCAACAGCAAGAATCCCCTCATGGTATTATAAACATAGAAAACAACTCTTACAAAATTTAAAACATATTTATATCCACTTATACATTAAAATACACTATTTCAGGAAAGCGTTTTTAAACTAGAAGCATCTAAACTAGTATTAAATAGTTTTCTCTTTCAGTTATCTTCCTTAGAAAAAATTTAAAATTCATATGCATTCACCTAATGAAAATTTAAAGTAAAGTTTAATATTCTGAAGAAGTCAATAGTGAAATTCTACAGTGTTATTTACTAATTGAAACAGATCACTTGCCCGTAGTATACAATATACATTTGGAAAACTGGGCAAGGAATATAAAATCTCTAACTACTCTCAAATACAAAACCAAAATATTATAGTTCAAATTTTAAGTGTCATACTGTGAGAGCAGTGACAGATTTAAAGTGAGACGTGAAGCCAAATCAGGAGCCTTGGTTTGCTGACTTCACTGACAGCTGCGATGCGTTACCCATCACCTCAGCACCCTGCTGAGCCATGTCACAGAAATCCCGAATGGGAGCAAGTCATACATATTGAAAAAGCTGGCTATTTTGCATTAAGTTATTTCACCTTTTAATCCATCCCACAGCCACTTACATATGACTCTTGTGCCTGCCCAGAGGCCACTCCGGAGTTCCGCCCACACAGAGCCCACGGGGGACTCGGGGCCCGGTCAGTCCCTACTGGCTCCATTTCTGATGTGCCCTCAATCATCTTCCAGTTATTCTATATCAAAGGAATTTACAAAAAAACAAACAAACAACACTATAGGCCGGATTTTGTTATCACAATTGATTCCCGCAGCAGTCAGTGCACTCACTGACACCCACTTCACCTTAAGATCGCACAGTTCATCATCTCAAATGAACTGCATTGAGCATATTAAGCCCTCATAGAAAACCTTCACCAAACTTTGCACAGCTGGACTCTGCGATTGAGACCTTTCGTACCCCAATACACAGCAAATCGGTGTTCTCTTACACACCCGCCTTTCCTGCCTCACACAGATTTTTCACTGGCTTGCCCTCTCGTAATCCATTTTGTTACCCTGCTTAGATCAGCTGTTGCTCCAGAGCCACCCGGTAATCCTGGATCACTCTGGAGGTGACCGCAGAGCCCTCGGCACCCATCAGTCCCTGTTCCCACATGCACACGCCTCACCCAGCGCATTCCGCACCGCGAATGACAAAAAGGTGACATTAAATTATGCAATACTTCACGTTAGAGCGAAAACCGAAGACAGAAAAAAAATTAAAAAGCTCAAACAACTTCCAGAAACTAAGAACGAACGCATTTTGACTGCGATACCCTCACTTGCTCCAATACGTTCTTCCTCTTCACGCAGGATTCCACCCAAAATCCATCTCCGCCGGGCTCGGAGCAGCCGCCCCGGCGAACTGCGCCGCGCCGAGCCCGCATCAGCATTTCGGGAATGTGAGCTCAGCAGCGGGGCGGGCAGGGCCGCACGGCCCCGGCGCGGCTCCCGCGGGCCGGCCCGGGCACAGGGCACACCCGCGGGGCTCCGGCCGCGCCGCCCGGCCCGGGCCGCAACAAAGGGGCGGCGGCGCTCGGGCTCAGGGCGGGGCGTTTATTGCCCTTCGGTGGGCTCTGGTCTCGGCGGCGGGGGTCTTTCCCTAGCCTGGCCGGAGTGGAGGTGGGACAGGGTCGCTCGGGGTGGCT
>JAWMRA010000005.1:21583208-21667738 GCA_035584735.1 Pseudotriccus pelzelni
GGCAGCCCCCACCTCCCGCCGCAGCCCCCGCCCGCGGCCCCGCCGGGCTCCCCGGCCCCCGCCCTCGGTCCCGCCGCTCACCTGCGGGGCCTCGCGGCCCGTTCGCGCCGGCACCGGCGGGGCGGGAGGGGAAGATGGCGGCGGGCGCGGCTGCGCGGCGGGCGGGACCGGCCCGGGGACGGGGCCGGGGTCTGGCTGGTGCTGGCGCCGCTGCCGCTCCGGTCGGTGCCCGCCCGCACCGCTGCCCGCCCGGCGGCGCCCCGGGGCCCTCTGCGCCTCAGTGGGAAGCGAAAGGGGCGGGTCGGGGCCGCCCCGCCGCGGGGGCGGGAGAGAAGGAGAGAGGGAGGGGCAGATGGCGGCGGCGGAGCTGGGCGGGGCCGCTTTGTTCGCGGCGGGGCGAGCCCCGCCCGCCGGGCACGGCCGCGCCCCGGGCTGAGGGAGCCGGGCCGGGCGGGTCCGCGGCGGCCGACCCGGCGAGAGCGGCTTCAGCGGCATCCTCCTGCCCCTCCGCGGCGGCTCCGTGCCCGTCCCGGCGGCGCTCCTGGAGCGGGAACGCTCACGAACAGCCCGGTGTCCCCGCACAAAGGGCGGTCAGGCCCCGGGCCCCCCGAGCCGTCAGGGCACACACGCTGTCACCTCTCCCCTCCGCCGCTCCCCGGCTGCCCAGCGCTGCCCGCACACGAGCAGAGCAGGACGGGCGCTGCCCCTCTGCCACCAGCCTGTGCCACCGCCCGGCTGCCTTCGCTCCTGCGGCGCAGGCTTATGGCTCGCTGGCAGCACCTTGAGCTACTGAGCGAGGTGGTGCTGCCGCGTTTCGGGTCAGCCGGGGATTTTTTTAGTGTGTTCTTGCTGTCTTCTGCTTCTTGAGCCTTGGGAAAAGCACACATGCTTTACTGAAGTCTTACGTATGCATGTGTGATACCTGTGTCTTATGATGTACTTATATATAATTTGACTTTCAGGTACGTTTCTGTAATGTCAAAAGATACTGGCACCTCAGAATCATGGTGAACAGTCAATAAGCTTTCTCTGTGTGTAAATGTAGTAGTGAAATGAGATACAGAAAATCATGTTAATTTGGTAGTGCAGCCCTCAACAAAGCACCCATGAGCATATGGCAGCTCACTGGCAGGCCCTGCCAAAATGGGGACAGTGGCAATTTTCTGACAAGCAGGGACCCGATTTTTAATTGTTTTATTTTTCTTTTTTAATTATGCATGTGTGCGTGTGGGCCACGCATCAGAGATCCAGGGAAGGTTGTCAGGGATTTGACTGAAGCTGAGCTGGATTCTGCGTCACAAACACAAAATGTGAAGAATGACAGTGAATTCAAGTCGGCTTGCAAACTGTTCTGCTGAGGATCTGCTGAAGGGCAGAGGGCAATCATTTTCCTTTGTCTCTCTTTATTGTCTCTGAACAAGAATACAAACATATGTCCCAGAGGCTGTCCAGCGAGGAGTGTTGCCTGGCTGCACTTCAGTGACTCTGCCAGGGATGAGCAAAGACTGTGGAACTCAATTCCCGCTGTTCAAGTCCCAGCATTATTTTGCAGTAAGATTGGTTTACTGGTAAAACACTGAATCCTTCCATTTACTTCCAAAAGTATCACTTGTTGCTTAGTTGCCTTTGGAAGCACTGCTTAACAGAAAATGTAATTATAGAAATGAAACTGTTTTCCAATACAAATGATACAATATAGCTGATAAACCAGAGGGAGTGCAGGAAAAAGATGAATTGTCTAAACTGATCTGTGTGCATAACTTTGCAGAACGTATACTTAAATAAGTCCATTTTAAAGGAGGGCATGAGTTTCAGGATGAAAGAAAGTTAAAGCTTCTCCCCAGTTATGGATCCGAAAGGAAGAGTAAATTATGAATTTTAAATTATCCTGTTTCCTGCTCAGAATGTTGGACTTTCAGAAAGAAGTAGCAAATTCTGGAAAGAGATTTTAAGAACCAACCTCAGGAAGAGGTAGGGAAGAACAGGTAGCAGCAGTTGGTGGACTTGCTTTGGAGGGTAATCATATTACTCTGAAATTTTTGGTGAGGATACATTTAGTACAATTTATATGGGAAGAGGCCAGTTGGAAGATCCTGTTCTCTGGTTGTTTGCAACTGTTTATTCAGGCATGGAGACATGTCTTTGGGATGGTCTCAGCTTGTTTGAACTCCCTACTCATTACTGCAAAGAAGGTAACTCCCATGAATAGCAAAGCTGCTGGGTGTGGGGTTTAGAGAGCTTGAAAATCAGGATTAGTAGAGGACAAGATCTGCATTGCCTAGTGACAAAATAGGGCACTGCAGTCTGTTCTTGGAACTCTTCAGAAAAGGGAATAGTAATTGTGACTATTTTACAGATGTTGCAGGTGGCTGCAGCCAATGTCAGCAAGGCTGGATGCATTCTTAGACTTATTCCCCAATGTCAACCTTGCACAAGATCTGCCAGTCAAGTCCAGCAGTTTGTGCAAAGCACCTTTGTTTTGTCACCCTAAAAATGGACTAATCTCCTGATTTTCAGTACTTGTAACACAGCCATTTAGCTCTTTACATTATATTTACATGTTCTTGTAAAAACCTGGAAAAAAAAATCTGTTTAAAACTTTATTCTGGAAACAGTTTTTACTCCTTTCAAGAAAAGATTTCCAGAACTTTGGGGTGACAATTCAGCAAAATTCTTGCATAATCTATAGAATTCTTTACATCAGCATCATAGCTCCAGTTTCAGGTAGCTTAAACAAGAAAACACTGAGCCAAAGTATAATCTGGCTTCCAGTAATTTAAATAATTGCAGGCTTGTGGGGCCTTGCCAGGTCTTGTACTGCAGACATTTAGATCAGTGATGATGAAGAAAGGATAAGACAGAGCTGCTGTGATGGAAAGCTTCATATTAGCTTTTAAGTCTTTCTACAAAGCTCCATTAAGAGATTAACAGTGACATAAAAGTGCATACAGGTATTACTTAGCATGTCTCCATAAAGTTCACATACCATTAACTGCAAACTTAAACACATCTTACGTGAAAAAAGTTCTTTCAGTATCTTGCTTAAACAAAATTGTCAATAGATAATGAAGTATTCCTAAGCATTTTATACATCCAGTTGTTTGTAACATTGCATAAGAGCCTGAGAGAAGTTTTAAATAACATTTTTCAGTGAATGCTCAACTTGTTTGTACAGTTTTCTGCCCTTTCTTGCATTCTGGTTGTTATTAGCGCTTCTGATCTGAGGCAGTTCTGCCCAGTGTCCCATCAACATTATCCTTGAACTCAGATATTTGATGCAAAACTGATGTTAAGAGCCCCATCTCCCAAAGAGTTTGTACTCAGCTCTGAAAATGTGTATGCTCCATATGCTTCCCTGCCTCTTACGAGGACCAGTTATTCTGAGGGTAAAAGTGTAGCTGGTTTTCTTTCTTGCTAGAAGCTTCCCTACTATGCTTGACTCTTTGCTGTGGTTGTCTAAATAAAGGATGTGTTTTTTATTCTGTATGTAAGCAAGTGAGTCTGCGGGTATATGAGCGTTTGTATGTATGCATACACAAACACACTTCTATTTTTTTTTTTCCTAAATGGAACAGACTGCTTTTAAAAACAAATTGCCTATACACGAACAAAAATGCTGTGCACGTTAAAGATACTTGTTTTTCACCCTGCCATTTATACCTGGAATAACAGTACTTGTGGTGGCTTTTTTTTCTTTCTTTGTCATTTTTCATTTTTTTAACTAGAAAATGTAAAAGCAGCTGAAAAGGGCTGTGGTTGTCAAGATACATCTTTATAGCCACAATTCTTCAAGCTCCTTATTCAGCTCATTAAATTAGTAACAAGGCAGCAAAGAAATGCTAATTTGCCATTTGAAAATATTTAAATAGTTAAAGGTTTAGCCCTTAAAAAGCTGTGTCCTTTTTTTTATTAAGCTATTAGAAAAAAGACATCTGACATCTAGCTGCTCAGTAAAGCTGGATTTGAGAAACAACATTTGTGTGGTGATGGATCCAAAACCTTCAGTTCCAAGAGTAACTCTGCACTGGATCCCACAGATCCACAGTGGGATTGATTCAGAAATTCTGTACAAATTCAGACACATAGTACAGTCATATTCTGTCAAATTAACCAGGGTGTGAGCCCAAGTTTCTCAGGTACGGTGTTACTTGCCAAAGGGTAGAAAAAACAAAGCCTCTTCTAAAGCTGCTCTGTACAAAGACTGTTTTTAGATGAAAATTTTGAGCTGGGCTTGTCTCTGAAAAAATAGCTTTACTGGGTGCAACTGGGTGTTTGTGTCCCAACATAATTCCGTGCTTGTGTCAGCCTGTTTGTGATGCTGCACAGGGAACTGACTGAGCTGGCTGAAAAATAACCAGTTTTTGGGGGGTGGAGGGAAAGCTATTCATTTTCATCCAGCATAGTTTTCAGTTCAGCATTAAAAGCCCTACTATCAGATTTCCTGTGTTCTTGAAGCTGCTCTTTGACTAGCTCTGCAATTTTGAGATTCTTTATCAGTGTAAGTTAGCCCAACAGCTCAGCCAGCCTGTTGGCAGCGCAGTGATGTCACGTCCCCTTTCAGCAGGTCCTTGCTCTTAGTCTGCAAGGACTCTCTGGAAGAGACCCCTCATTTTTTTGATATCATTCCTGTTCGAGGTAGCACCACTAGCAAGTACAAATTCTTTCGCTCTAAGTCACACCCGGTGCTTGATCCGGTGTCTTGACAAAGGTAAGACTTCAGCTCACCTTGAAAACCTTTCAGACTGAAGCAATCCTATTACACTGACCTGTAAGTTTCTGTGGCTTTGCTTCGGTGGGAGCCAACCAGGGTACAGAATTTTATCAGTTGACTTGAAATGGTGAAACTCACTTCTGAAGAGAACAGGGTAACACTTTGTTGTCCTCAAGAATGAAATGTGAAGCCTAATTCTTCAGTAGCCTTCCTCTGGTAACATCAGAAAGCTCGATTGTACATGGAAGCAAAACACATGGTGGGAAACAAAAGAAGAAATTATAATGGTTCATATTTCCTACAGTTGCCACGTTGCTGAAATACAAGAAGGAACCAAGATGTAAATATTAATGTGAACTTTTGATAATTTTAGTTTATACTTAGAGGTAAGCAAGAAAACAAAAATAAAAATGTTCTTTTGGTGCCATGCTTTTATTTAAATGAAAGGAAAAAACTACACTGTACCACATAAGTAGCAATGACAATATTTTACAGCACAGCATTTGAAAAAATATGGAAGCTATGCTCCATAGAAGTGGACAAATAAGCACACAATACACTGTACATTTTTCAACAGTGCCCATTAAATCATAATTAAATAGCTCAATTTGGCTTTAAACAGCCAAATAATAAAAACTAACAGTCATACTAACATTATTTAAAAAAAAAAAAAAAGAATTCAGTAGCCATTATGACTGTTAGAATATGAAATTTTGCTCCAAAAACTAAGACGAGAGTTTGGCAATTCATTCGTAGCAACAATAGTAATACCCCTGATGAAAGCACCAGTGTGTTCTGAAAAGGTCAGTGATAAATACTGGCCTTTATGGAAAGCTTTCTTTTTTTTTTTCCTTTTTCTTTTTTTTTTTTTTTTTTAAAACATGATCCCAACCAAAGATCCACTGTAATTAGAAAATCTGCAGGCTTAAAAAGGAAAAGCATATCTAGCTTGACTTTTCCCATATTAAGTAAAACTTTATACTGCGAGCAATGAAATTTTCAACTGCATTATTCACATTCTACTTTTTGACATTGCACAAATCTTTAACCTGTTGACAAATGCAAATTTCATAATACATTCAGAGATATTTAAAATTACTCAAAGGATTCCTGTCATGTATTTAAGCTCACTTCGATTAGATTGATGCGTGTGTCTTTATGGTGTTGCAAATCTTCAGTTAAATCATAGTACAGATTTTAGAAATAAAAAGCCTCCCATGATAAAACTTCTTTTGAAGTTATTCACCATATGTGTGTCAGTTAATTCCAACCTCCTGGTTTCTTGAATCACTGTATATTATACACAGTTTCATATTGTTATTCAAGATGTTCCTACAATGGTATTTGTAGGAACTGTCTAACAGGCAGAATGTGCAAACCCTCTTCCCCCCCTTTTTAATATTATTTATATCCTATATACACAATATGTATACACTTGAAATATAAGAGTTACATATCCTGGTGATATACATGCAAACAGTAGGAATCAGCTAACCACAAATAGTTTTGAGCCACATACATATTAAACATGTATTTTAAAGTGTTTTTTCTTTTTTTACAGTTTTAACAAATATACATAAATATAAGAACATAAATTACAGTAAAACTGACAGCATTTTTGAGAAAATGTTTATAATCCAGATGCACTGGTGCCTAAGGCCTTATAATAATTTAAAAAAGTACTGTTCTAAACTGCTTAATGACATCTCGTTCCTGTGCATCTTTTCTCTAAGTAAATGAGTACATCATAGTAGTGAGGCATAGTTTCTCTCAAAGCAGTTTACTGAGAGAAATATGAACATAGCTTTAGTCTCCCCATGAAACTGAAAGGACTACATACTCATAGCACAATACTGTCTTATGTTAATGGAGTTGTCACAACACTGAAACAGAACAGAATCACAAATCATTCAAGTCTTTTCCTGAGAATGAGATTTTTTTCCCCCCACACAACAAATTCTCTTGTGTACGTTGGTATCAAAATAGCCACACATTTAGGGGAGGCTTCAAGTTTGTATTTTCTTTTTTTTTTTTTTTTCCCAGAACAGTGCTATGTTGAAAGCAAATTATAAGAGAAACAAACACTGAAACGGAATAATGATTTATAAAATAATCAAACACTGTTTTGAAATAAAATGCAGCCCTTTATAAATAATACTGAAATATGCCTAGAGTTTGGTTTTGCAAATGGTCACGTTACAAATTTACTGAAATGTCATTTAGGCTCTTTTGCCATATGCACTCTAAAATTGCTGTGTCACAAGACATCACCTGTAAGTGTCAAGAAAACAATTTACTAAGACACACTGAAAAAATCTTTTCAGGTGTCTATTGCCTAGAAAATTGATTTAAGTCTGATGTGGCAGATCTGAAGGCAGGAAGTGGCCTGGATCTTAAAATCCATGGGAATTAGATACACAACTTCTGAAAGATCTGTGACTCAGTGAATTCTGTGATTCTTCTGAATATTTAGTGTTCTGTCAGGCAAACATCAGGGATCTAGTTCTGAATGTATCACAAGTTCCTATTCCTTCTTGAAGAAGCAGTACCTGACCGTGTGCTCTCCCTTCAGCTGGGACAGTGCAAAGCAATGAATGCACACTTGCTTAGACTGTTTGAGAGATCTACCAAAGGTTTTTGCTTTGCATTTTAATGGTATTATGAACATGCATGGTCAGTCATTACATCTCAGATGGCAACTCACTGAAACAGGAATAATTGCATCACCTAGCTATACCCTGAGTTGTTAAATAATTCATTTGAAGGAAACTTCAAGCAGTTCAAAGGTTTTTCCTTTACTGTTTAGTTTATAAGCAAATCAGTATTGTTTAACTGAAAAAGAACTATAAATACACAGGGGAATGAATCTTGATTTCATTACAGCACAGACAGTAAGGATCCTGCAGAACAGACCCATTCAGCTGTTATTCAGTGACATACAACTTAGTCTTTACTGTAAGTCAGTATGCAAAGTTTGATGGTATTGAGAATATTAAGAAGTATTTCTTCAGTGAAAGAAAAATATTTCAAGACAAGCACAAATACAAACATGTAAGGCAACAGATGTAAAAAATGTAGTTTGAGTCACTAAAGAGGAACATTCAGTGCTTCAGTGTATCTAATCAAAATACAGAGCAAATATACTCTATATGTTGTATTAGCACATACAAATCTCCACACAAGTCAAACATTTCCGTAATCACTCATAATTATTCACCTAATAATCTTCTGCACTCCTAAACACTGTGTTTACATTCCAGTTGGACATGATAATAGAACTTGGTGTCCAGTTTTAAGTTCTAAGAGTCTTGTTGGCAACTAGAAATCTATTTCCTATAGGCAGTAAAGATGAAGTGCAAGTTTATCATAATTGTCTCAAGCAAATTTTTTCCCATCTACTATGCCTTGGTGGGTAAAAGTTTCTTAGGAGTTACTGGTCTCTTGGTTTGCCACAAATGGCTGTGAATGGTAATTGCATCAACACTGGCAGACAAAGTTTTGGCAGGTATGTGGCTAAATTGCTTCCTGTCAGAGTTGTATTTATACAGTCCCTCTATCATTTTCTTTGTGATAGATTTGGGACCTATTCCCGTTAATTTATTGATTTCTTCAGTATCAGGGCAGTACGTGTACAGAGATCTGAACTGGCAGCCTGAATCCCGGAACAAGATTAAGAAATTATTGGCATCAGATTTTTCCATTTCCTTTAAAAGAAAGAAAGAAAAAGATTTAGAATATGAGTTTTGCATTGTAGTTAGAAAACATTCCAAATCATTGGACTGTCATTTTGAATTGGTTTTCTACCAGACCTAAAACTTGCATCTAACTTTGTCCACTAAAAGACCTCATTTTCAATCATTAGAATTTGCTAAGCTTCAGAATTTTGATAAGGTAGAGATCTTTCTCAAGCAAAGCCTAATTTATTTACACAATTTCAGCTATACTTGTTTAGTTGAACCTCATGAACAGATATCCTAACAGTTTTTTTGGGAGACCAAATGGAAATTCTTTTCCTCATCCATTTCATCAAACTGGTCTAATAGTCTGAACTGAAACTAAAAGCTTGAACTGAAAGAGGCTGTCCTGATTTCTCACTCGGTATTTCCAAAAAGTACCTAGAAAGACACAGAAAGCAGAATCTAGGCATGAATGAAGAAGAATTACAAAGAGAAGAAAGGGCAAGAAATACTGCTGTGAAATTTATTCTGGAAAAGAAATTAAATCCAGATTCCAAGTATCTGTGTTGTTTGACCTGTTTAGTCTGTTATATTTGTCACAGCTGCTAAAAGGAACGGTCCCACTACTCTCAAGGCTCAGACTCTGTGTTATTTCCTTTGCATGGAAACACACTAGTTTCTGAGTTCTCACCTTTACAATATTTGTGATCTTCAGAAAGGTTTACACCAGCCTAAGAGAAAAGACTGGAAGGCACCTTCCCGTAATAGGAAGTCCTGAATTTGCCCTACTGCTTGGAAACTTGAGAAAAGCCTAGAAGGGATGTATTTCATTTCTTTCTGCTCATAAGAGTGTTGTGCTTTAGTTCTCAAGTTCCCAATCTGAGGATCTTTATGAATAAGGGAAAACAACTTTGTAACCAAATTATGAAAGTCTACACACTGAAGTTCCCACATAAAACAAGCAGTAACTATTAATTAACCTGTGAATTAACTTAGCTTCCTGTGCTGCATGTACAACACGACTGCTATTGTTTCTAAGGCCCTGGAGAATATTTGTGCCTACACTAGAAGCAAAAGTTACAGAAGTTACTCGACCCTTTCACTAAGAGCTGCCATAACCTCAGAAGAACCTTTCAATATTTGCATTTATACTTAAGGGTCTCCACAATGCCTGACTGTGGCCTGACTTAGGTGCTTAAGCTTTTAGGGGAAAAATTCCCTTACCTCCAGTATCTTTTTCTTTTGACCTTCATTTACTTTTCCAGCCAGGCAGCAATGTGCCAGTGCATTCTGAATTATGTACTTATTGGATTTAGCACTGGGTTCTTTGAAGAGCTTTGGTCCTGTGGAAAAGGAATGACAAATCAGCTAAGTTAATCAATAAGCCAACAAAGAGTTACTTTAAATGCTGTGAAGCACTTTTGGTATGGACTTTTTGCATGCATAAACCCACAAACCCAAGAATAACACAGAATTAGGCTAGAGACCACAAATTTCATAAACAATTCTTTCAGCTGTCACTGAATTTACTCACAAATGTGTCTTTCATTATTAAATAATTATTATTGGCAGCCATGGTAGATATATTTTCTCTCAGAGGACTGTTTTATGAACAATAAAACATTCTGCTTTTTCCAACTAAAATTTCCGTTGTCCAGGACAGAGCAGAGTCTTTCTTTATCTATACCTATGATTTCCAGGGTGAGTGGTATAACAACGAAGCAGATGCAGTGCTTAGAGTAACTCCTGCCTGTCTGCTTTGGAATTCCAGAAATGTTTTACCCAAAACCAGAGATAAAAGTTTGGGCCTGAGACTTATCAGGTTATTCTGCCTGTAAAAAGACTTGATTCATCTGGTTGAAGGAGAAACATCTGTTTTAATTTCTGAAATATATGTGTACTTGTATTAAGACCATTTGGAAAAAAACAACATATTAGTACCAAGTAAAATTTGGTCTTTGATTTTTGTAATTCTATTTTAAATTGAGCTGAAATTTCAACAGTTCTTGCCTTGCTCGAGACACTGCTGAAGTACACAGTGATATGTGAGCCTGTCTGCTGTTCTGAGCCTACCTGCAGTTAATTCTGCTTATCACAGATACTACAGGGTCAGTACCTTTATTTTGGATCTATAATTTTAACCTTGTATTATTACTCTCTACTTGAAAGGAGGTGAAAGTAACGTTTCTATTCAAGTGTCCTCAATCAAGGTTTAGGAAGCCAAATCAAGATAACTGGAAACTTTTCATGCACAGAACCACTAATAGGCAGGTACTTTTCTGAATATCGTTGTCACTGACCTGTGTACTCTGTAGCAGAGGCAACTGAAGAAGTTGTAGATGCGTTTTCCCAATCTTTCTCTCCGTTACGACTACCACAGCGACTTGGAGATAAAAATCCTTCCACAGATTCAGACCTGAACATTAATTTTAAAGTCCATTAAAAAATTTACAATGTTCACCTGAGAAGCCTTTTAATATGAAAGGAAGACCAACTGCACTAAGGTAAAACACAGTGATTTGAATTGTAGACTACAAACCTAAATGCACGATATTTATTGAAGAAATTAAAGGAAAAATGAGTTCATGTACCATATAAAGTGTTTTGAGTGATGCAAGAACTTGATATTTAGGTGACATATATGTTAGCCAATTTTTTGGGCTACATCTGAGGCACAGAAACCTAACAGATATTCTTGGTTGTGAAATATAATTACTAAGTGGAAATTCGGGTTACTTTTAACATTGGTACTTGAAAAACAATTATCTCATGTAGTGAACAAACCAGTTCTTGATGGAATGATGAATATGAAACAAATTCAGTCCATTTATACTGATCACTGCAACAACTGGCAGTGGGAATGGCTGTATTTAAGATAGCAAAACAATTTCCCTTCTAATTTTTGTTTTCACAAGCAGTAACTTCTGGTGTTGTAATTCTTCAAGATGCACTCAAATGGGAATAGTTTTACATATAAAAGTCTAAGCAAGATTCTTAATTTTTCTTAAATTATTACAAAATACCTAAAACTTTTTTTGATTTTGGCTACTGCAAAAGCCAGTTAAATTTTTAGCTCTTCTAAGTGGAAAGAAAGGCACAGAATAAGGAAAAAATGGCATTATATCAGCATTTGTGTGCACACATTTTCAGTAAAATAAGCAATAGATGAAAACTTAATTTATAATATATCCCACACCTTTTGTAGTTAGCACCTGCATGAAGAAGATCTGAAAGTTATCACTAAAATTCTGTCAGTGGGATCATCAAAAGACAATACTGATGCAAGGACAAGGTGACAGTATGGGTCTGGAAAGGTACTGAAAATTCTTTCAACTCTGTTACTTTTAGCATTTTGTACTGAATTTTAGAATGTTTTTAAAGTCTCAATCCCCTAAACCAAATCCAAAGCCAGAGGAAGGTGTACTGCTCATCAGAAGCACAGTACAGCACTGTACAACTACAACTCCATAGACAGGGGTCATCTCCTGTAAAGTCTGTGTAGGTGAGCGACATCGAGCCTTTTCTAATAGCTAATATAGCTGGAAGAAATCCCCATCTCAATTAAAACTGATAATTTTTAAGAGATGACAAGAGTTGTTAGGCTACTTGGATCATTTTATTAAAGTTTCTTATGTAATAACTGGAAAGTCAGTTCTCAAGACGTCAAGGTAATTAATTGAAAAGTCAACTGAAACCAGCTGCAGGCATGTCAGAGCTGATGAGGAATGCACAATGGTCCTGAAAACATGGCACATGATCTCGTAAGATGCAGTATTCCTTATCAACCCCCTTTTCCTAGTTTGCCTTTCTTCCCAAGTTCTGTTCTAAACCAAAGAATTAGTGTTTGTCTGAATATAATTAAGTAGTTACATAGAAATAATAATTTTCCTCTGAATGATAATATAGGGGTTTTCATGTTAAATTAAAATGTTTCTGTTGTTTTCAGGTGATTTTTAAAAAATTCTGGCATTTGGGAAAGGTTGAAGTCCTAGTGAGCATTCAATAATTCCTGCACAACTGCTAAAGGAAAAAAACAACAGAAAAGAAGCTTCTATGATAAAAAAAAGAAAAGAAGCTATGTAGCTGCACATAGCATACAGGTTTAATAAAATATCCACAAGCTGAGACTTAAGTACAAGCAAGAATTAAAAGAGGCTGTGTGAACAGCATTTTGTTTTGACCTCATTTATACCTGCCCAACTGGTTTACTTGGTAAAATTTGCAAAACAAATTATCATGGCTCAGGCCTGACAGTGGAAGCTCTCCAGGTCTCACATCAGGAAAACATACCTGTTCACAGAGTACACAGTATATACACGACCTCTTTAAAATTCATGCTAGTTTTACATAGCTGATTATCAAATTTTATTAAATGAAATGGTTATTTTAGCTTTACCTTGGTGTTCTCTTGCCTGACTGCACACTCTCATTGTCCCCTGTATTCAGCGATGCCAATGAAAGACTAGATACTGAAAAAACACGATAAAGCTGTGAACCTGGATAAAAACAAAGTTAAAGCTTATAAACCTATGCAAGTAGTAGAGTCTGTTCATTAGACCCAACACCAGCATCTGAAAGTCAGTAGGAGCTTTTACACCTGAGACTAACACCCATACATGATATACCTGCATGCATATGTGCTGCACTTCATGGAAACACTTGTTGACACCCGGCCATTGGCAGCCACCAGGAATGCTCTCAGACTAAGTACTAGTGGGAATACTGGCACTATGCAAATCAAGGAATGCAATCAGAGTTAATAAGTCCTCATGAAAGAGAGTTTAAGCACTTAATTTAAAGCTTGGGATGGATTCTTGGAAGGTGTTAAGGAAATACTTTAAATCACCCTGAAAGATAGAGGGAAGCAGCCAGAGAAAATGCAGTAGACTAACAAGGCTACAGGAGTCTGTAAGAAAAAGAATCACTGAGCAATCTGGTTACTTTTCTCCTAATTGTAAGTTGGCAATACTTCTTCCAATCATTAATGCAGTTCTTTGGTATCTAAAAGAATGTTAAATTGTTCCACATGATTAGTGTTGCTATGTTCATAACTATACATGCAGTAGGTAAGTGAGCAAAATAGGGAAAAAAACATGAAATATGAAAGTAATTTTTTAATTTAAATTTTGTCTTTATTAAGTGGGAGTTTAAGTACTCTTACCCTATAATTATTTTATATTATTTATCGATCTCTTATTTCCCAACTTTTACTCCTTCTTAGCTCTACAGGTGCCAGAAGAGACCAGTGAAGAAAATGTGGGTGTGTGTGAAACTCACACCACAAAAGGGTGTTTCCCCTGGGTTCACAGAGCTACCTTTCTGTTTGCTGACATATATATGCATGCATGCATAGCAGGTAAGTGACATTCACCTTTCCATTTCTATTGGCAAATTTGGCTTTCCAGTTTGGTCACGTGCAGCTTCAATTTAGCATAAGACACTCAAGAAGGCACGTGCTTGTTAGTACCAAAAACCAAGCTGGTGTTTTAGCATGAACAGACTCTTTTTCCACATAAACATTTGTTACCTGGTGGACCTTTGATTGGTGTCTTAGGTGACTCGATATGATCCCTATGAATAGATTTTGGACGTGGCTTTTTTTGTTTGATTGAGAGCGAACGTGGCTTTATGACAGTATCCATGTCTTCCATAAGCTTGAGTTGTTTCCTTCTCATATATTCCTGCTTAATAAATTCTCGCCGTGCTCGCTCATCCTCCTTCTTCTGACGTTCTTCTTCTGTTTTGCGTCTAAACAAAATTATGAAGTAAATGCACCCGAAGGAACTTTCCACACAAAGAATTTCAGTTACCACAGCATGGACAACACAGGCAGCAGATTGTTAGAACTTCAGAGCTCTCAAACACCAGTAAGAGACAATTGCCTTTTTTTTTTTTTTTTTTTTACAATTTTCACAGAGTTCAAATTTTTTGGGATATTGCTACTAATAAATTCAAAGCCACGTTTCTCATCTTCACTGGTGTGACTGAGTGAGTACTGTGCATTTGTGCAGAAAGAAGCCCCGAGGGATGCACTGTCCCTCCGAGTGCCAAGCAGGGCAGGGCCTGCTCTGAAATGCAGTGCTGAGGCCAGCACAGCTCACGTGTTGAGCCTGAGCTGTAGACTGATGCCACCTGCTGACTCGCAGGCCCAGCTGGGCTCCTCAGCACATCTGGCTCTAGCAGTAAATACCTTGGATATCGGGATGCAATGTTTTGACAAGCAAGACATACTTTTAACCAAACCAGACATTTTTACGTTGACTGTTACTGATCATTTGGATCAGGACATGTAGTTTTACCTTGTCTCTTCCTTCTTATGTTCTAGCTCTGCTTCCAGCTGCTGCTTTCGAAGCAAAGTCTCTCTTTCCCTCCTCAAACGCTTCTCCAACAATGCTGCTCGTTTCATTGCCATATCATTTTCTGCCTTTTGATCATCCTATCAACAGTATTTGAAGAAAAGGGACCCAAAAATATTAAGATCTCTGAATTCAGGAAGCTGATGTTGCCAAATCATTAGACACTTAATTCTGAACACTGGGTTGCAATATCCCAACATGTTCTTGTAGTATCTGGAATAAGTGTATGTTAAATGATTTTTCTTAAGACTGTTAAAAACTTTTCATAATGGATTTTTCCTTCCTAAGTCAAACAAAATTCAACACTGATATGAGAAAACTTGCCAAGTGAGGTATTTTTGAGTTACATTGCATGCGACATAAACTGCTGCATTTAGCTTTGAAAGATTCCATGTGTATGGTAACTTATCCCAAACCCCAATAACTATGCAGTGTATAGAAGTAACTTCTAATCAAGCCAGGTGTTTTGGTAGAACTTAGGAATGCTTCCAGGCAAGCAAGGCGCATCTCAGATATGTGATACCGCATTTTGGGGTATTGCAAACGGAAATTCAAAATCTTGATGGCTCTCAGTGTCTAGACCACTCTGTCACAATGTAGTTAAAAGCCTGTCTGAACCAGCTCTTTAATAAAAGTCACTGAGGAGTGCTCCCAAATACCAGCTTCAAAAGGGAGTCTCAGAATCTGACTATGCTTCGTTAGCCAGGCAACAGAGGGAAAAAGGTTCTCCGAAGTGCAATTCAGCAACATCACTCATTTTTAAAAATGCAGGCTGTTACATAGTTCAAAAGCTTTTAGTTAAATTTGGGGTGGGATGGGTAAATGAGGGTAAGACGTGAGCATGTTTAATTAAGGTCACCAAAGCTTATGTTAAAAATAAATCTACATTCAGCATGCATCTTCCTCATCAAAAACTCCAAGCACTCTTCCACAACTATGAGTGGAAAGTTCAGGCATGCTCAGAACTGCAATATTGTGGAATATTTACCACTCTTACGATGCCACATTAATCAAGTGCAAAAGATAAGCTTGTACATTTAGAGTCGCAGAACCTTCTATTTTGACTGCACTCATCACTGACATCCGCGGTTAAGAAGTTCCTTTTCAAACGAAGCTAATAGCTGACATACACATGCACCAGTTCTCTTACCTTAAAAAAGAATCCACAGCACACTTTCTGGTCATCTTCAAACTGTTCTCTATCACTCTCACCTTCGTATTTCTCAGCAGATGCTTCACTTTTTTCTGGTGGCTTCAAATCTGATAGGGAAACTTCAATGAGGTTAGCTGTTTTGGGAGCCGGAGGTGGTAAGATGGGTTGGTTTAGCTGATCTTCATTTGGAGTGAGGCAGACTGTTTCTGTGATAGGCTGAGATAACACTTCAGAAACATTAGACTCAATAGGCTTAATCTCCTTTTCCTCCACCTTCTGTTCACCCTGTTTTGGCAATTTTGGTCCTTCTTCTTTTGCTACCTCTTCTGTAGACTTGGCTTCCTTCAAAAGATTTCCCTTTAACTGAGGTTCACTTACACGTTCACCATCATCTCCAAAGCAAACAAATGATCTAGTCTGAATGGGAACCTGACTTGGAGAAAATCTCCTCAGACGGGGCAGACTGTCCACGGACCGTGGGGCAGTCAAGGTACGATTTAGAGGTGTTATTTTCAGTTCATTTGGCCTAGGAGTCCTTTGCATTTTAATGTGGAAAGAGGCATTCTTCCTGTTGGAAGACTGTGGAGATTGATGCGTAGAGCGAGGAGATTCCTGTGAGAAAGGTGCAACAGCAGGTGGAGTTCCCACTTGCCTTGATGACTTAAAGTCCCGAATCTGTTTCTGAGGAGAAGGCTGAGGAGGAGAAATAACCCAAGCCTGTTGCTCTCTCATCTGCATCAACATCTCCTGTTGAAGGGAGAGACGTTGCATTTCTTGTTGTAGAAAGTGTAGGGAAGAGTTTAGTTTTTCTATAGATTTTGTATATTCTAAGAGATCTCCTTCATTCAAATTTTCTTCTGAGGGACTTGCTAAATTCCATTGTTTTTCAGCATCCACAGAAGTAGCAGGAGATTTTAACCACTTGCTATGAGAATTTTCAGGGTTTTCTTTTATTAATTCTGAAGTCTTACCAGTTTGGTCATCTGATTTTTGAGTTTCTTTTTCTTTCAACCGATTACTGTCGGTGAATACCTTCTCATCTTCAGCTCCTGCTGCTTCTTCTCGGAGAGGTGACACTCCATCACCTTTCTTTTTCACAACGTTAAGAAAGGCTGTTCTCCCCATTTTCTGCCGCTGCTTTGTGAATGCAGCTTCCATTTTCTTCTTCTGTGCTTCAATGGCTCGCCTCTTTTCCTCCAGCTTCATCCTAAGCTGTACCATTTCAGAAGCCAGTAACTGTGTAGTGTCTCTTCCCTGAGGAACAGATGTCTCCTCAGGAATATGAGTCCAAGCAACCATATGAGGGATGTTCAGCTCAGAACCTTCTGGTGTGGTTTTCTGAGAACTGCTACCACTGCTTTTACTATCTGTGTGATTCAGCTTCCGGAATTTCTGCTCTGCAAAGCTGGTCATTTTAACCCCCGAGCTTGAAGAGGCACTGCTGCCTGCCTGTGATTTAGTACTTACTG
Organism: Pseudotriccus pelzelni; assembly: GCA_035584735.1. NCBI lineage: Eukaryota > Metazoa > Chordata > Aves > Passeriformes > Tyrannidae > Pseudotriccus > Pseudotriccus pelzelni. The sequence continues at coordinate 21,600,575 of JAWMRA010000005.1, forward strand.
AGCTGGGACAGGGGCTTAACTGATCTCTGTGATTGCCAGCTCGCATGTCGTAATCCTGGAGAAATTTAGATGGTTCTTCCATGTCAGAGTCCATACTTACAGTATAATCTCTCAAAGAAGAATCCTCATCCATTGTCTCTGGAATATCTTCTGAAGGGACATGTATTCCAGTATCTACTTCTGTAGTGTCAGTCACAGGACTCAGAGCACCTTTAGTGTCTGTGATTATATCTGGGGTAGATTGATTTGGTTTAATGTTTGAATTCAAGATGCTCATTTCCCGATTGTGAAGAAAGAACCCATTTGTAATTTGGTCTGTTTGGAGAAGTCTGGGAGATTTTTCAGTGTCATGAATTATCTGCAAAGCCTCTTCAATGCTTGGTGTCTCAATCTGATTGCCAAAATCATCCAGAACTGCCCTGTTTTGCAGAGCTCCATTTGGAAACCTGTAGTGGCTGCTCTCATTGGCATTTCTTTGATTTGCATTAAGAGACTGATTGGCCTTTGTGTCTTTAAGAGCTAAATTGTCCTTTTCCTCTTCAATGTCTCGATTTTCCTCTTCTCCATTTACTGGTTTGAAGGACAGATTTTTTCTAGAATGTTTTGGCATGCGGTTGATGTTTCCTGTAAGGCCTTCATTACTCACAGATCTAGGAATTCCTCTGCTTGGGGTAGACACTGGAATGCTTTTTTCTTTGTCAAAAGGAATGTCAAATGAAACTCCATGTAATGATGACCTAACAGAGATCAGAACAAATAAAGTAACTGAACAACTCATGGTTATTAGTAAGAGTAATAATGAAATATTCATATTTGGGTTTCAAATTATTGTAAGCAATGTTCAAATTCAATTATCTGAAATTCAAATATCTGAAAAATACCTCTTTCAATGTAAAAAAAAATGATGTATTTCTGAAGATTGTTTCCTGTTCCTTACAAGTTCTTAATCCGTGATACATTTTTCTCTTTCTTTTTTTTTTTACTTTTTAAGTAGCTTACAAGAATTCTTATTACGGGACTGTGAAAACCCAAATTACAATGGAGCATTTTATTACTACTCACAACCAAAAAATAATAAATTTTTAACTGACTCAGACAGAAAGACTACTCACCTTTTTTCTTTGGGCCATGTTCCTACATACCCATCTACATAAGACATTGATGTGGACCTTCTGATGACTCCTAAGTGAAATGAAAACAGGACCCAATGTAACTACCATGAAAAATGATTTTAACATCACCTTCTGTTACTTTAACAAAGTAGTTTGCTTCACTACTCAGAACACTGCAACGGCAAAAAAAGTGTTTATATATTGAAAATAAAAGTAGAGGAACTGAGCCAACTTCATCTTGAATATGTATTATATCCCTCAAAGAATTTACTATTGAGTACAATATTCTACAAATATTACTAAAATATACTACAGATAGTTGTTGTAAGCCATCTTCCACACAACCAAAACAGAAGTCCAAATAAAAAACCCACACACGATATATGAGGTACAAACACAAACTTCCCATTTGTACACTTTATAAATTATAGAACTCATTCATTAGTCTTTCACGTAAAGGTCTCCCAGTAATTTCTGCACAAATAATGCTTGAATAAATATATGCGAGACAGCAATTTAGTCTGAGAACAATATCTTGTCTCATTGTCTCTTCCACTCATTTGTAAATTGTTACCTGGGACAGATGAATAAGGCTGCTGGGGTGTATGCAGTTGCTGAGATGGTGTGTAAGCTGGACTTTCCAATCTATAAAACGAGAGATATGAACTTAGAAGTAATACATCAAAAGCCACATTACGAAAAGGCAACCAGACTTCATGTTCTGGGCCAAAACAGATTTATTTTTTGTGACAAGGAAGAAAGTGAGGTCCATTAACATACTTGTCTCCTAGGGTGTTTTATTTAAATGTCATTATTAGAAAGTTCTCATTTTTTAGTAAAATGTCCAAACATAAACATGCGCAAAATGAGGCAGCTCCTGCTGGCCTCAAAACTGAGTGATTGCAGCCAACATGACATACTTTTCATGCATTTTTATTTTCATGGCTTAGTCTGAAACTTCTGCTTTGTGTCTGGACTGCAATATGCACTAGATGTGGATAAAGAAGATTTTGTGATAGACATGGCTTTATAAATACTCAAAATATATTCACTACTAAAGAGTAATTATAGAGATTTCCTCTCTTTCTACTTACACAGACACTTTATTTTGGTTCACAGAGAAGGTCTGTAATTGAGTGGCTGTGTTAATCCAGAATCGGATTAACATAATTCAATGTTTTGATCAAGGTGCTTCTTCAGCATCAGAACAAAGACACATACATAAAGATGCATGGATTTGTAGGTAAAACACTTCTAAAGAAGCCAGACTTCAAAACCATGCCGGATTAAATCCTTTCATGTTTTGTTTTTTGTCCACTGAGTTCAAGAGCACACTCCCAAATTCACATTTTTCAACTAGTAATTTTCAGAATATTTGTTTAGTGTTATTATATTATATATGCTGTATGATGTACATATGTCTAAATAATATTTGCAAGAAAAATATTCACATCAGTAATGTTGTTTACAATCTATACAAGCATCTTTCATGACTATATATTCAAAATAGGTTCCCATAAATTCCTGGGGTTTTGTGTCAACAACACTACACACTAGCTACATGATGTATGTTTTACATATCATTTGAGATTTCTGTGAAAATTTTAAAATCACAATTTCTATAAGTTATCTTGAGAGAAATGCTTTCTCAGAGTTTCATCCAGCAACTTGTGAAAATTTGCTACCACAAAGAAAATCTATGCACTTAATTTTCCCTCAAGGAAAGACTGATTCTGGCACCAGGACTGCGATTCCATGGCAACCTGAGACATCGTAAGCGCTCACTGCCACAGTCCCACTCCCTCCTCTGCGCTGGAGCTGGCTCTGCAGCCCATGCTCTGAGTCATTTGAACAAGCTGAGGTGACAGAACATCCACTTTTTCTGACTGGGTTAGTTTTTCTTGTCTTCGTGCACTGAAATGGCAGTTCAAACACTCAAGGGGGCAGGAACACACAGCTGGGACAATGGGGAAGGCCAGGACCAGAACGTCCTGCAGTCAGGTCTGTTGTGCCAGAGAACCTGCAAGTCCACGTGTTTGATTCCTACCATTCGAAATTACTTCTTGGGCCCCTCCTCTGTCCTACAATCCAGTCACTTATCATCCAGTTGGATGAAGTACACTGGTTTATGAGGAAAGATATAGGGAATGGCTTTGGGAAACCCTGCTTCAAAAGGTATGTCAAAACTACTGTTTCTTGTTCTCCTGGCTTATAGGCTCAGATCACACAAAAATAAATTCATTGTCTACAAGGGAAACACTTCAGACACATACAGGAAAAAGATTTGGAATCACAGCATTTAATGGTAGTAAGAAATATTACTTCCTTATTAAAGTCAGAGTAGATTTCTAAAGGCTAAAAGCATACTTAGAAATCTTAAACCTCAAACAAACCTCCACAAACCTCAAACCCAACCAAACACACACCCCTTCCTCCAAAAACCTCATCCAAAAACAACAGAAAAGGCTAAAATGGATTATCTGGGTTGGCAATCAATAACTTGTCAAATATTCAATTAAAATGCTAATTTTACCCTTCTTCTCTGTGCCAGTTCAGTCAGTAAACCGTTGCCCCAAAATTATAAAAACACTGTAACACTATCCCTCATTCACTATGTCCAGACCAGATCACTGGAAGGCTTTCTTTACACTGACAAAAGGCAGATTAAAAAGAAGGCGTAATATGCATTTTCTGCCCTTATCATAGAATCCTTTAGGCTGGAAAAGACCTTTAAGATCATAAAGTCCAGCCAGTACCCCAGTACTGCCAAGGCCACCACTAAACTGTGTCCCTGAGTGCCACATCTACACATCTGTTAAATACCTCCAGAACTGGTGACTCCACCACTTCACTGGGCAGCTCAGTGTTCCGGTGTCTGACAACTCTTTTGGTGAAGAAATTTTTCCTAGTATCCAATCTAAACCTGCCCTAGTGCAAGTAGAGGCCATTTCCTCTCATCCTATCACTTGTTACTTGGGAGAAGACACCAATCCCCACCTGTTCACAAGCTCCTTCAGATAGTTGTAGAAAGCAATTAAGTCTCCCCTGAGAAATTCAACACATGTGTGATAGGCTAGAGAACACAAGGGAAATAGGATGCTCTTCTATTGCTTCCAAATCTGTAACAGTAATACTAAAAATAATGCTTCATATTGTCCTGGTTTCAGCTGGGATAGAGTTAATTTTCTCCCTGCTAGCTGGCACAGTGCTGTGTTTTGGGTTCAATGGAGAACACTGTTGATAACACACCAGTGTTTCAGTTGTTGCTCAGAAGTGCTTACCCCCAGCCAAGGACTTCTCAGTGTCCCGCTCTGCCAGCGAGAAGATGCACAAGAAGCTGGCAGGGAACGTGGCCAGGACAGCTGCCCTGAACTGGCCAAAGGGGTGTTCCAAACCATGGATCGTCCTGCTCGGTGTAAACTGGGAGAGTTGGCCGGGAGGGACCAACTGCTGCTGGAGGATGGGCTGGGCATTGGTCAGTGGAGGGGGGAGCAGTTGTACTCTGCATCACTTGTTCTCCTGGGTTATATTCCCCTCTCTCTCATTTTCATTCCAATTATTATGATTATTATCATCATCATCTTTTACCTCATGAGATTTGCATTTTCTTTCCAATTCTCCTTTCCACCAGGAGGCAGGAGGGGTGGGAAGTTCATCATAGCTAAGTATTTTTACCTATTTGACATTCATGGTACTTAAGGAAAATAATCAGGCCAAACTAAAACCATCACTCAGAGGTTTTCTTGACGTTTTCTTAGTTTACTTTCTTTATAATTTGCTGTGAATTCCAGAAAAAAAGCTCTTAGGAGAGACTTGGTCAGCAACCCCCCTTGAAATTGAAGAGGACAAGGCCACGTGCCACTTCTCTGCTGAATGGTAGGGGTTGTTTTGGAAACTGGTAAGACAGCAGCACGCTGTCCAAGTGGCCAACATGATCTGTACAAACAGGAACAAGCAGCCTGCCATGCAGCAGGGCAGTGAGGGCCAAACTATGGGATCTTCCACAAAATTCCACAGATTGTATTTGGTGATTCAACCCTTAAGCATTGCAAAAAGGCAACAAAACTGAATGAAAAACTGTGTTTGCTTTTGAATAGAAAAGAGATTGTGAAACAGTACTAGTGATTCTCTGACATTACCTGGCTACAAAGTCAGAACCAGATGGAGCATCCACATAATTTCTCCTGTTAGCGTTCAAGCTGTGAGCAGAAGCTGCATCCTTTGCAGGTTCAGCTGCCAGGAAGAACAAAGCTCAAGTTATTATAGTTTAGTATTCAATTAAAATACATAGTAGACAAACTGTCCAGAATAAACTGAAACACTGATTTTCAAAGATTTAAAGAATTTTCATTGATTTCATTATTTAGATTAAAACTCAGTCACTTCTCTTCATTTTTACCTCCTCCAAAGGTCCCATTTTGGCACTAATTAGGGGAATGGAAAATGACAAAATATACTACAAGAGACAATGGAAGAACTAATAAAGAAAAGAAAAACTAAAAGAGAATCACAAAATTAAAAGCAAGCAAACAATTTTTCTGAGAAAAATTTCTCCCCAAACCATTAGACTGACTTTTCAGATACAAAATAGGGGTCTTTGGCACATCCCAAATTAGTTAGATTTAAATCAGATTTGTATGTGCTATAAAGAATATAAATGAAAAATAGATACAAAAGCCACATATTGAAAAGCTCTTCCTAGTGCTTGGAGAGCCTATCACAGCACTGCTGTATGAACACTTCATATACTGAGACTTTGTATTCGTTAACAGATCTCAAGATCTACTGGATAGGTGGATATCTAAATTTGAGAATTTGCTGATGGAAGACTGTGCCCTTGCACCCAGGTACCAAATGCAATTTTACAATTAACTACCTATTCACTTTCCCAGACTCACGTTCCTTTCTCTTGCTATCTTCTCAGCAATACGAGTTCTTCAGGCTAAATTCTGTTCTTGGTTCCTTATTATGTTTGTAATCCTTGCATGGGCATAAATGGATTCTAGGCTTGTTTAGGCCAGGAAAATTTGCAAGTGATTATACCACAACAATTTAAATGAGTTTTTGGTAACAGACAACAAAAAAATCTAATTATGATTTATGAGATGAGATGAAGATTAACAATGCAGAAAGAGTACTCTGCTCCTTCTTTAAGGGGGTTGTACATTGCCAAATCCTGTTAACTAAAATATTCACTGCATCTGTGAACACAATGGCAATCTGCACACATACATATCAAAACATGCATATTAAGGCCAATACATAACATAATTACCTTGGGGGTGCACAACAACACGAGGTTGTACAAATGATGGCTTCACCACTTCAAACCACCAGAACAATTCTGCCATGAACACCATGTAATTGCTCTACCAGAAAAATAATAATAATAAAAAAAAAAAAGATGGGGAAAAATTTATTTTAAAACACAAGCCTGCAAATAAACAGATTAAGCAGCATTTGGGAGATGTCTCTGCATTTCACCCAGTTTACAATCTCTACTGATTTCTTAGAAAATGAGACCAGTATAACTGATCTGTAGCACCAACTATCTAATACATATAACTTGACCAGATTGCAACTGATTGGGATGAAATGTTTCATAATAAACATATGCTCAAGCCTGATGTCCTTGCAGGGAGGGCAGAGAGGTGCAGGATGGGTGGAAGAAAATGCCTGACAAACAGATCAGCCCTTTCCATTAAAAAAGTGCAGTGAGAAGCCCATTGTTTTGAAAGGCTAGGCAACGCTTTTTTTCACAGATTTTTAACATGAAAAAGTATGGTAGCCCTTAGTTTTAGCGTAGGAAGTTTGAACCTGATTTAGACTTTCATCTTAAGTATCTGCCTTTGGTCACATGTGTGAAGATCTACCCAAATTTACAAGTCTTTAACGCAAAACAAAAACGAGCAGCAGTTTCCTCACTGCGGGTTAGAACACAGTTTCAGCTCCAAAGATTTACGCACACTCAGTACACCGTTGATATATCTCCCTACTGCACAGCTATGAGAGACATGGTGTGGGAGCCACCAGATTTAACACAAGGGGAGAAACAGGGGAAAAGGAAGAAACATCTGGTGACAAACTGCATCAGCAACAACAACAACAAAAATCGATAGGAAGGACAAGCAGGCAGAAGCAGTAGCAGTCGTTTCTGCTGCAAGAGCATGTAAGGAGTGTAAAAATTTGACTGTGAAGGCTGGAGAGTTCAGAGGCCAAAGCTTCCACACCCAAGTGCTACTCCATATCTAGAAATATCAACTGAAGGAGACCAGCAAGCACCCAGGCCTGAGCTGGCACCAGCAGGTGCACAGACCTGTGTCACCAGTCTTACAAAGTCTGAAAATGTAAACAATACAAACCTCACTTATGCATTAAGCTGGGAAACCATAATTAAATACTTTTTAAAACAGTTTGTTTGAAAAACTCTAAACAAAATGTAATTTTATTGCAAAAACAAACCACAGGGCTTAATGGTAAGAACATAATTTTAAAATAAACAAACATTTATTTTAAAAAGTTAAATACCAAATGGGTAGCTTCAATTCTGTACCAGAAAAATGTGAAAACATAATTTTAAACATCTGTTTGATGCTTCTGCTTCAGATTTTTTCTTTCTAAATATCTCCAATATAGACCAACCTTTACTCCAGCAAGGGGATACTCTTAGACCAAAAGCTGCTCACACGCTTCAGTTTGTGGTAAAGGGATCAGCCAGATGTTGCCATAGTTATTACACACAAGCTATAAATAGATTAGGAAAAACCCCGTCGCTGGTTATTCAGCTCCACAGAAATGAAGGAGGAAAAGTGCATAGCAAAATTTTTTCCATTCAGAGAAAATGTTAAGCACAGCATTTTGGTATCACTCACTGATTTCACTAGGAAGCAAAGAAAAAAAAGCAGATGTACTTCTCAGACAAAATATGATTTTTAGAACTACAATTTCTAAATATTACGATTTCTCTCTTAATATTTCTCCCTCCTCTTACCTCTTCTTAAACTTTTACATTTTTAATTTAATTTTTTAGTGCAAAAATAAAAATTATTAAATGTTCTAATAATAGCTTTCTCCCCATCTGAAATAACATTGCATTTAAATACTCCAATTTCTTATCTTTATGTTGAAATGCTGCATTTCAATGAAAACCAGACACACAATAGTGTGCCTATTTTCTGAAGGACTCAGATATTCCTTCTGAGATTATCTTCGTTTTTCCAAAGCCACTAAAGCAGTGTTTACTGAACTGAAAATGAAAGTGCTGGCTGCACTGCCCACTGAGAACAGAGGCTACTTTGGATGTCTGATGGTGAGCCATCGTGATGGAAATCACGTTTTCTCACAAGTTATTTTTAGTCAGAAAGGGACGTTAAGAACGATCAAAGGGAAAGACTGATGATCAGTAATGCATTTTTTTGGAAAAACAAGCAGTGGGTCTGTAGTAATCCTGCTATCCAGGTTAGAAAGAATGTAGATATTATTACCACACATTTTGCCTTGATTACGGTGACAAAAGTTCTAACAGCTTGTCACATGATTATCACATGCACTTTCACACAACAGTGTTCAGAAGCATAACAGCATTTTAACAGCAATAAAAACTAGGAAAGCTTGAGCAGCTCAAACCGGCTCAAGCCCCCTGAACAGCAGATGGCAGACTTGCAGCTTCAGAGATCCTTTTATTTGTTAAACATTCTCATTTAATTTTTTTAAATTTGATATTTGCAGACTGTTCCTGGTACTGCATCTTCTGGTGTTGTACCATAAAAACCCTTCCGTTTAACAGATTTTGGAAGGTTATCTTTTTTGGGGAAAAAAATTCCCATATTCTCTAGTATAAAATCTAAAGCCATTACTTGCTTCTGTACCAAAGGGAGAGATAAGCAAGCTTGTTGTTTCAAATTTTATACATAAAAGAGAAATTATTTTCTTTAATATCTCTATTTCCCATCCACAGTGTTAAAATCACTATTAATTTTTAAATCAAATTAGCTAGCAGGAATAGCACGTCCAATCTTGCCACTTAAAATAAATTATAGCCTCCTAATACTTACAGGTTTTGTATCTGCATATTTATAGAATAATAACTACAAGATCATATACATAAATGATACAAACAGTTTGTCACCAGGCCTGAACCCACTAAAACTGAATGTGAGAGCAGCCATAGAGGCTTCTGGAAATTTTTTCAAAATTACCATAAAAATACACTGTAAAATTTATATCATAATGCACATTAAAATCTCTGTTCAGCAGGCCAGGAAATGTCACCTCCTGTGCAAGTCCACAGTTTTTATGTTATAAAAGTGCCAATATAAATGCACCAAGATTGCAGAAAACTGGACTGTACAGAGAAGGCCAAACTGCAATTGTGTTTGATCCATGCACCACCAGTTTGTCCTATCTCCTGCCACAGACTAAGAAAAGCCACAACTCAATTTTAAAACACCAGTTTGTCTTGTTTCAGACCAGAACAAGAGGCAGAACTGACCGACGAATATCAGTGAAAGCAAAGCACACTGCTTCCCTTTAAACAACGAGTCAGGAATGGCTGCTCCCTTTCAGGGGAGAAATCGTCTCTTAAAAAACTGTTCCTTGGTTGAATCTTACTTTTCATTCCTGATCCCAAATCCTTTTAATGCAGCCAGACGGGAATCAAATCCCTGGATGACTCCCACCATACGTACCCAACTGCCTCACCAGGCATAGCCAGCTGCTCTCCCAGGTCCTTAAGGAATCTGCGTTCACGCTTACAGGGCTTCAATTGCCAGCTCAGGCTCAGGTTGGCAGCCTGACTAGCAGGGGGTTTTCCACTGAGACTGGAGGGTAAGCTGTCCAACACGTGTGGACATCCTGCAGCCCTGAATTTCTAGGATTTATCTATGTGATGTACTTGAACACAATTTTTCACATCTCTGGTGCTGATGACAGCTTTTGCTCATGGTTGTTTACAAAGTCACCATCAATATTACATCAGAAAAGTGCAAGTACTCAAAACTGCTCAAGTGCAATAAATATTTTCTAGTATAAATCAACCCTTCAGATATCATAAGCTCCTGTTCAATTCACCAGTGAAGAGAAATAAAAAAAAGTTCTGAAGGATCTGAATCGAGAAAGATTTAACAGTGCAAAAGTTTTTCTGCCTCTCTGGTTAATAGCCAAGCGCAAAAATAAGGTACTTATTCCACGTGCTTAGCTGTGATTCTGCACAGTTTAGAGTGGCCCACATTTAGGTCAGAGGAACGCCCTTTGCAGACAGGAGACAGCAATCATCCCTCAGATTTGCTTCATTTCACATTCTGAAAGCTTTCACTCTGAAAGAAATATGCCTGCTGTATGAGCTTGGCTGAACAGACTCTACAGTTATCAGCACACAGCAGGCAAAGAGAAGAAGCTTCCATGCTGAGAGGCAGCACACAACAAACAGCTCCCAGGAACTGAGGAGCTGCAGAGATTCCCAGCCCTGTTCAATGCCCAAGAACCCACAAGCTCAGAACAGCAGGACTCAGCCACATCTGTACACACCATCAGCACATGCCAGAGCCAACAACAGGTTGTACAACTCCAGTGTGCCCACAAGGGCTGTAGTTGTTATATGCAGATACACACCCCAAGAGACAAATGAACCCCTCGAGAAACTTTCTTGGATGTGTTCCCAAAATTCACTGGTGGGCCAGTAGGACCCCCAGCTTCTGGGAGATCACTGGGTTGGCCTCCAACCCAGTAAAAATGACTGAGTGTGTGGGTGTATCTGCATGAACTCTGTGAGCAAATGAATGCATTGTGTGAATAGTTATCTCTTACTAATTAATTAATTCTATTAGTATTAGCAGTTGAACTAATAAAAGTTGTTCTAACATTGACTGTGACCTGTGTCTCACCCTCTGTCCCCTATCAGTGAAAAGGGAATGTAAAACACATGTAGATTAACTGAGTAGCACAAGTTTAGGATCACTATTTAAAAAAACAAAACACAAACCCCACATTTTTGAAAGCTCAGGTAAAGGAACACTTACAAAAGACAATCATTAACTGCCTATCAGTTGCCAGGTTCCCACGTAAGCTCTCAAATAATGGGAAATATCAAATGATTCAAGCTGTCTGTCAGTACCCTCTTTGACAGTTAACCTCATAAATGACTTGTACTTAGATTTGAAGCCTATGGTCCTACTACAATAAATTGAAAGAGTATGATCTAAAAATATCAATACAAGCAATTACAACCAAAGATTTGTTTTTTCCTGAGTTAGAAATACTTTCAACTTGCATCTCATGTAACAAACGGAACAGGTGAGATACTCTTTTTTTATTTCTTTCTATTCAGGGACTGTACATGCCCCTTACAAAATCCTTTAGGAATTATACATTCCATAAGACAATGAAACCACAAATGCTACATACCTCCCATTACACACAGTGCTAATCAACTGTTGGGACAAAGCAATAAAGAAGTCTTTACAGTTCTGCAGGGTGGTTCATGCTTCTTGTGATGGCACTTCATGCTTTTCTATTTCTACAGACTTGTTCTTTGAAAGGGCAGAATAAGTGCATGTCAAGACACAATGAAACAGTTCTTTCAGTTCCATGTACTTTCCCAGATACAGGTGAAGAACAAGATGCTTGAAAAATAAATCCTGTCTGAGGATAAAACTGCTTGCGGGAGAAGCAAAAAAAACCCAAAAAAGCAGTCTGCACAAGTAAAGAGAGATCCAAGATTTTCTATTATTTCCTCTTGTTAAATATGCAGGGAAGATTCAGAAAGCATTGTGATTATTTTTATGTAATCTCTCTGTACTTGTGTTTGTCTGTCTCAAAGGAAAACAACCAGGAACCAGTATTCTCCCTTGTTGGTGCCTCAAGCATTCATGGAATGTATTCAAATATTTTTTTCTTTAATATCAGCAGCCTTAGTAAACATCTTATGAAGAACTTCACAAATGTATTTTTCTTAGAGGAGGTAAAATAGGCAAGTGAGGAGTAACAACACTTACTTTCTGCTTCCTTTGATTATGATGCATTAAAGCTGTCTAGAAATCCAGACAAAGTGTATTTCTCCTCAGTGCTAAAACAGAACTAAGCCAACAGTTTCATCTGCTGCAAAATCTTGAGAGGCTGTATCAAAGACATGTTAAGTGAAGTTTTAAATTAATGTGACTGTGTTTCTGTCCATTTTGATTGGAAGCCAAAAGCAGGCACAGTCACCTCAGTCAAGTCCGGCACCAAATTCCTGCATCATATCGTGTCTCTAACATGCCTGGATCAAGTGGGACAGCACAGTGCAGTGAGCCCGGGCAGGAATGCAGGGGTGGATGCACTTTGTGCCTGATTGCTTTAGGAGAGGCTCTGCTCCCTTCCTTCTCATGAACTAGCATGAGGCCAGGATACCTCGTACAACTGCTACGACCGCACAAGGCACAGCTCTGTAATTCCAAAAATACTGCTGTGACTGTTTTCTGCAGGCTTTTTCCAGTAACATATCAGCAGTTGGTTCTTTTTAATTTTTCTGTCACTGCTATGAATGTAAGAGACTTTTAGCCAAAAGCACAGTGGCACCTACTGTGCCGTACGAGCCACCCTGAAAACAGACAGGAATTTCTGCTGATTAACAAAGACACACTTCTATAAATCCTGAAACTTCATATTATGTAGATCTTGTAGGCCAAGATAAAAGTGACTTCTGCAAACCAGTGTTTCAATGCGCAATATTTGAAATATCCATTTACAATACAAGCTTTTTCAAAGTGACAATAAAATTCTTTGGAGAACATAGGCATTTATGAAAATTTACTCTAATCAGATGCACTGGAAAACTAAGAAAGAGCTCCTTTAACTATGAGTTTATTTTAAAAGAAAATTAACTCTTAACACTGGAAAAGCAGAGTTTGTAGCACTAGCCAAAGTTTCCATGCCAAGTTTTAGAAGAAAAACTTGGCAGCCTTGCTTTGTAGCATTTACATCTAAATAAGCATCTACACCACAGCAACTTGTAAAAACATGATCACAAAAAGGCTTTCTCAGCTCTAGAAATACTCTAAATCTTTGAAAGAACTCTAAATCCCATCTAAAAACAGTGTTCAGAAACAGCAAAAATCACTGAGTCTGTAGCACTTTAAAAGTGTAAAGTCTGATGCATCGGGATATTGGCAAAATATTTACTACAGTTACTTAGTTAAAATTGAAACTTCATTTCCCAAGCCAGTGTGAACTATAATTCAAGCCACTGCTATAAAAACGGTATTACTGATTGGTACAAAGCAGAACAGGAATAATTAACCCTGTTCATTCCATGTATGTGTAAGCAGAGAGGAACAATTAAAATGCAGTGAAGGAGTCCCACTCGAGATCCTCGTTGTTGTACGACTGTGAACTACAGACAAGACAGACTGCAATGCAGCAGACTTCCCAAGTGTGTAGGTAGATTAGTGCATCTGAAATTTAAGAACACCAAAAGCTGACTGAAAGCAGTCACTACGCACCTTTGCATACACAAAATAAACCAGCAGCTGCTAAGCAGTCTAGACTTAAGTCCTACTGCCTTTACTCACCCTGGCAGCTCATTACTTATTTGAAAAGGACTGGGTTCAACCCTACAGGAGACAACAAAGCTGTATTCGAGCTCTGGCCTCTCTGACTCTGCTTGCAAGACTGCTATAAAGATCATAAAAGCACTGAAATGACCCAGATATTTAGAAACCAATTACATCCCATCTGCAATGGATATGCTGACTTCAGAAAAATAATATTTCATTCCCTAAAGGCAACCCAACAAGAATCTTAAGCAAATGAAGAGTGTTTTATATAGAAGAAAGTCTTGGTGAGACATAATAATGAAAAATTTAAGTTATAATTAGGCATGAAATCATTCAGTTGCTCTTTGTTTTCCATATAGGCTTAAAAAATTATAGAATATTGCTTTTTTTTTCCTCCTTCCAAAACTGCAAAATTTTAGAATGATTGAAAACACTTGATTGCTTATTCAAACAAATGTAGTTGCTGGAATTGTGTTCCTGCTTGTGTTTTGGGCTACAAACCCCTGGATTTTCCAATGAAATTAACTCATAAATTTACACTTTTACAGAAGTGAAAAAGCTTGAAGGTTAAAAACCATGAAATTATTGTGTACACAGAAATAAGTAAGAACAGTGAGCAATAATTCCATAAACTCTTCAATATTTCCTCCTGTAGTTAAAGTCTCAATACATTTAAACTGATGCAGATCACTATTAACATTTTAACAGAAATATCACAGATCAAAAGCTTTAAATAACAAGTAATTAATAAGAAAGAAGATAAAGTGTGAAATAGTTTTGCACGAAATTAAAGTTTTTACAAATCCTTTCACAAGTGCTTTTTAAAAAATACTTTGAAATTAGTAGGAAAACAATGGCCAAAACATACATTAGTAGAATAGCCCTGAGGATGTTGATCACATTTTTTTTTATTTTTTTTTACCTTTATGGAAGAAGCTGCATAGAGCATATCCTCAAGACTGAAATGGCAACACTGGTTGAGGTATTCCTGACAAAATTCTTGAATCAGTTGTAGATTATACAGGCTGTCAGCCAAGGACATCGTCTCTTTCAAACAAATATCTAAAAAAGAAGAAAAGAAGCAAAGATCAGATACAGTTAGAGATTTGCAAGGAAGTGCTTTTTGGTTTTGCTGGATTCTGAAGCATTTTCTGGATTCAGACTTGATTTCTGCCCCCAGAACAAGGACAACCCAGTCCTTGTAAAAAGGACTGAAGAAAAAAAAGAAATATACTTCCAGAGCATGCATCAGATTTTATTCCTAAAGCAACAGTGTATGACAGAGCTTCACGTAAGTTTTGAATTGTTTAGGATAAAAGGTTTCTTCAGACATGGAATCTACTTTGATGCTAGCAGGATAAGGATTCCCATACTGAGGAAATCAGACACAGTCCATCAATTCAACCCCACAGGCAATGATCAATAGAAAAAAATTGTTTGACTAAACTGACTGAAAGGAGATTAAGTTTAGTAATGCAAAAGGTGAAATCGTGCATTTGGATCTAACAAAATTTTAATGTGATACAGAGCAGGAAGTGATATAGAGCAGGAAGTTATGTTTTAGCCATTGAAAACATATTTATGTGCCCTTGGCATCACGCAGCTATGGAAAAAGCAAACGTGATGCTAAAATGTCTCCGAAAGTTTCTTTCCAGTAGTGACAAAGAGGCTCTGTACAAAGGTAATGAGATGACAAGCTGGAGTTCTGGGTACAACTATCACCACCCATATTCAAGAAAGATAAACCAAAACTGGACTAGTTGCAGAGGAAGACTATTGAGGATAATAATGAGCATGGAAATCTACTTCATCAGGGGAGGCTGAAAAGGCTTAGTTCAGTTGCCTGGTCTAAAACAAGAGAAAGCAAATAATCAAAAAGGTAGGCATCCGATTAGGAGAAGCTATTCAAGACAAAGGGTACTGCTGGAACAACAAAAGCATGTAAGACAGGCTACAGGCACACTTAGGTAGGAAGCAGGAATGAGACTTAAAACTCGGTTAAAGAAAATGGGTAAGAAGAGTACAGATTTTCAAGAGCTTGACAGTTTTAAGAGAGAACAAGATAAATTCACAAAAGGGATTATGTAATTTTGTACAATAGCCAATTTCTTGACTCACTGACACAGGAAGTCCTTTCTAGTTCTGTATTCCTTCAAGGAAACCTAGATTTGAAAGTTAAATGCAGCCTTAATGAGAAGTGATCTATTTCAGACTACAGAGAACTCTAGAATAATTTTTTCTTTTTCGTTAATGCATTTTTAAGCATTTTTGCATATGCATTTTTGTTACCTTCCTTTTTTCTGTGCCAATGCAGAACTAAAACTCAGTAAAATTCAACATGCACCAAAATTATGTTATCTAAATACAGGGAAGATGAGCAAAATCCTTAAGTATTTCTAGTTGCTTTGGAGCACCCTTGAATTTACTTTGGAGACAGTGACATTTATATATCTTCAGGGAAGATGATGTCAGGACACCTAACAAGAACATTAAAACTGAAGTTCCAAAGATGCCATGTGCCTTATCCTGTTTAAAGTCTGTAGGAAGATGCTGGGAAGTACTTACGTGGTTAATGCAAGGTATACGAGGTCCTTCAGATTGTGCTTTCAGCCATGCTAGGACAGTAAGAAGTTCCTGGGTGTTACTCTGTTTAACACTACCCAGGTTTTAACTCTTCCCTAATCAGACACAGCAGTATGTATTTGGCTGCCATATTTATGTAAATTAAAAATTCTATTTTCCAAACCTCACAAGCTGAAGGGGAATGGTGAACGAACACATCTTCGTGTCTTTCATCTTCAACGCCTACTGTGCTGGAAGCTCCCTATAAAGTGCTCTGTATATGAATTCCAGATTTTAGTCCTCAGCAAGCTTTAAACCCTTGTTCATATTCCTGGATTTCTCAGAATGTTTCTGTATACGTGTTCCCACGACATCAAAGGTATAATAGCCAGAACACAGGCAGAAAATGATGGGTGTTAGCTGCCAAGACATTTTACAGCTACATGAGCCTCTTAGTTGCCAAGAGGAAGATATAACTTTAACCAGGGTACTGAGGAACAAAACGAAGCTGCTCCTCATCACAGACAATTGCTATTATAGAAAAGAATGACACCAATACCTGCTAGACTGTATTTTTTATTTTCTCTTTTTACAAGTGATACAAGAGCTCTCAGGTGAACTAAAAGCCCAGAATACAGAGCAACTATTTGCCATGAGTGGAGCTATGCAGAGTCAAACTCTAACCTCTTCCATGTTTTGTATCTATAACCACTCAGATTCACAAAACGCACTTACGGAGCTTCATGAGTAAGTTTTGCAGGTGGTTTCAAGTTTCAGAGCACAAAGTACAACAATGTGTTGCTACAGTCAGATCTGTAATAGTACATCTTAGTATGTTTATATCAGTGTGACAACATACAAGCAGGCACATCAGGGAAGGACATCTTGGTTCCTTTTATTTAAATGTAAAAATAAATAGGCACAAAGTTAATATTAAACTCACCACGCTCAAATGATGCCTTTGGTCTATCGTATTGAAGCACCTGCCCTCACACAGTTATCAAACAAACATTTAAACTTTTATGGACATGTTTCCAAGCCGAGAGAAGTGTTAGACATACCCTCCAGTTTAATGATATCTGGACAGTAGAAGTGGATCAGGGCTGCTAGAGCACAACCATCTGTACCATCTTTCAGCAGATTCTCTACCAGGGGAATGCAGGGCAGCTGTTTAAGCAATGTTTGCTCCTTCCTGTAACGAGCCTACAATATAGAATGAAGAAATTTAGAGAAACGAAGGCTCTGAAACATATGAAGAAACATATTCATATTATAGGCTTTACACCCTGTTAGTGAAAAAGCAGTATTCAAGAAATAGCTGAATATTCTCAGTATTAAATTTCCTACAACTATTCACATGATACTGCATTTTGAATGGCATAAATCATATCTGAGAGGAAAGGAATGATACTAATTTTGAGCCTTTCCTTCAAAGTCACCAAGTTTTAATGATCTCTGTGTAGCACACTGAACTAAATAGCATTATATACCTTAATTAAAATTTAACACTCATCATTATATGATCAGAAATTACCTGTGTAAACACAGTGAGACAAACCCTTAGCTAGTGAAACTTCAGTTTACTGGCAAGTCATGGCTCTGAAGTTAACACACCCAAATACTCTGTCCAAAATCTCACTCATATGTAACTGACTTCATGACAAATTCAGAAACAAGAAAATAATGGAGTTCATCAAATGCAGAGTATTACTAGCATGTGTCACTACAAGCAGTCATAGACATAAAAAAATATTAATGGTCAAGTGTTATGACCATGCAGTAACCCAGGTATAAAAGGCAACATTTTGAAAGAACAAGTGGGCGTATGAAGAGAGCATTAGTTCAGAATACTGAGATAGCATTTCCCTGCAGAGAATATATTTTTAATGGGTTTCTTTTTTTTTTGTGATAGGAGAGGGGGGCTTACTTAAAAAATGGACTTATCGTTCTTAGGTTTTTTTCTCCCTTCTTCCTGGGAAAACAAATGGAGGTGGAAGGAAGTGGTATAGATTTTAATTTGTTAATATTATATACTAAGACATTTTTAAAGCAGTAGTGAAGGATTACTTTGCCATTCACAACACAGAACTACTTATGATGCCAAGAGTGTTTCTGAGTTAATTTTATGCTATTTAAATTTGTCTATACACACTAAGCAGCAAGTCTCCCTGTAGGGATTCTAAGAAGTCTTTGTGAAAGTTACTTTTCCCAGCAAGTCCAAAGCTGACAGTTCCTATCTCCCACTCTCCATCTTTTGCCTGTGCTGGAGCAATTGCTGATGGGACTGCACAGCAGAACCATTAGTCCAACTACAACAACTCTCCTCCTTTGTTTCTGCAGTGAATGAGAGAGCAAAGAAGGAGATTTTATGGGTGGGGCAGGAATTGTTTAAGTGAGCTTTGCGCGCAAAAAAGTCTGTGGAACCACTGAGTAACCCTGAGGGCTGTGCTTACTGTCACTGGATTTATGTCCAGGATCACAAGGGATTATTTCAGTGAATGTCAGTGTCCCCTAACTGGCATAAGAAGTCAAAGCCTAATCTGGCAACAGCAGCCACATCCGTTCTAGAAAAACAAAGGGCTTGTACTTGACCCAGAGAACTTTTACTTCAACCGATTAATATTTAAGAAAAACCCCTGAGAGTTATTCTTTACTACATACTTCTAGTGTAGTGGTATTTGTGTGTCAAATAAGCTGTACAAAAATGAAAATCTCATTTTTGCATGCTACAGGAAAAATTCACTAACACCAAACAAAATCATGCTACTGTAATGCATTATTAATATTCTTTTCTTCATGTTCTTAATATTCCCTAGCATTTCTGATCAAATGGGCCAATTATGCTTGCAGTGAAAGACTATTCTTTTTCACTGTGGCAACACGATTCACTGTCCCAATATGATGAAAATCCTATAAATTTCAAATACCATGTGATTGTGTCTGTGCATGTCCTCCTCAAAATGACTGAAATTAAGTCTGTGAAATACTACCATTTAATCATGATTAAACATGAGTAATTATAACAGATATAGGATACAGATGGACTCAACACCACGGTCAACAAGCTCTGTGTAATTTATATATTCCTTTGAATAGCATCTTTTAATGGAGTATTCAAAAATACCTGAAATTGATAATACAGTGGTCTTGCACAGTAAACCCTGTGAAGAAGTATACTGCCACTTTAATAAGGCCTTCACTGGCCTTATGCACAGCTAGAAACTGTGTCATATCTTTAAAGTGGACCTAGAAAGAGGACTTAATTCATTGTAGTGTATGCCAGACATGTTACTTCAGGAAAAATAAACTCATATAACCTGATCTGCTAGGTTCATTAGGGTATAGCAGGCATCGTGTTTCAATTTGGTTGAGAAGAGAAATTATACTGAAAAAACCAAAAGATACTGGTAATTGTGCTGCATTTTTAATAAACTTCCATTTGAAGAAACTCTTCTCATCAGTTGCAATGCTTGCTACTATATATGGATGCAATAACGCAAAAGATTAACCTCTACATTTATGATGAAGCTCTAGTGCTAATTAAAACATAAATGCAAATACAGGCATCTTACTTCTGAGATCCCAAACCATCTTCATCTAGCATCTTTGAGCTTATACTTAAAACAAGTAGTCAAGACACTTGCCTACAAACAAGCTCAGCTAAAGATGAGCCAACAGCACAGCAGCTACTCTGCTGTAAGTGCTTGTGCGTATTCAGAGTTAATCATTAATAATGAAAGCTCTAACGCATTTACCAGGCAGTAGATAACATGTTATAAATTTACTCCTTCAAGTAAGTTTTTAGCTGCCTGTATGCTCAGGAAGCTGTCACTATGAAACATCTACTCTAAGTAAAGGGAAGAGGCAAAGACTGCCAGAACTGTTAGAGCAGCCAGAGCCACGGCCTTCCTACTGTATTATCAGTAGCACTGGGGTTTCAACTGAACCAACAACTCAAGGTAACATAAATACCACTGGTTCAAGTTGTCTACAGACAACTGGCAGGCAAACTGGAGTTAGCTTTTCAATAGATTGAATGTTCTATATTAGAATATCATTTTTATGCAAAGGAAGAGAATCATTAGTAAACGAACACCCTAGACAAAAATGGAACACAAACATATTCCAAAACCGCTTTGAAGTAGCCACCTTACTTTATGAAAATGAAACCCCAAAAAAGTTCTTAAATCTCGGGTTTGGGGTTTTTTTTTAATTATTATTTCCTCATTATTCCCTCCATTTAGTTACACTATCTTAATTCCAAAATAAAATTAAAAGACTGTACTGTGAAGAGCAGTGTATCTGTGTGCCACCACCGTAACAGATAGCACGACAGAGAAATTGCCCACAGAGACTGTTAGGAATTTGAATGCTGATAAGTCTGCTGAAGACAGTACTTTTAAACTGGTTTTCCATATACCAAGTAACTTCTGTTGTTACCTTTATTATTATTTTCTGCGTCTTTACTAGTTATGACAGCAGATATCTGAGGGACTGCTATATCAGTTATGTGGTAATCCTTAGAGCAAAGAAAGATCAGAATTAATTCCTTGGAATTCAGACTAGAAGTATGCAATTCTGCATGTACCTAAACAACTCTGCATGTACCTAAAGAGCTGATTATTTTGTTCCCAGCAAAACCTGTTGCAGAATAAATAATCTGAATGCATTTCAGGGCTGAATTACTGTATGATAGAGGAAAGTAATGATAACACCAAGGTGACACAGCACACAGAAAACAAACTTGATTATTACTGCAGACATGAACAGTTACTTGTTATTGCTTTTAGTGAAATTATAGTCTCACTAAAAGTAGACTGCTTTGGGTTACTTTGTGTGGGCAGAGATTAAAGCAGTCTTAAATCAGCTGAAAAAATAGGGAATTCTAGACAAACGGTGTAACGATTGCATATAATAAGATTTCAGATTCCACGTAGCATCAGTAAACAAAAGCTATTTCTGCAAGTCTCTTTTTAAAAGACAATTGGTATAAAATAGCATGTGTTTACTGAACGCTTATGAAAAAGTAGTTTGCAAATACTCCAATCATTTGACATGAGTTAATATTGGGCAGCACTGCCTTGTACAGACCCACTGACTGCTTGAAAAGTAATTCCTTATCCAGCATTTTATCTCATTTCTTTAGCACAGATTACCTTGCAAAATAGGCCTCTGCAGTATGCATACGTTTGCAAGGCAATCTCTTATAAAATTGTCTCACACAGATAAATGAAATGAATGATTAGACCAGCATGACATGGACAAAGCCATTCCCAAAATAAGCAATTTGATCAAAGTGAAGCAGTTGGGCAAACTTACAGGAACCAGTTTCCAAAACCATTTGGTAGGAGACTTCAGAGGAAGCAGTAGGAAAAAAGAATAAAAGCAAAAAGGCAAAGGAAAAAAAAGGAACATTTTATCAGATTTCATAAATTACTTTTACAAAGCAATTTTTTTAACATTCTCAGTTTTGTATAACAGTGAGTTGTAATTTAATGGTAAGCATTAGTGCACCGTAACCTCTGCGTATTGAGATAATTAGCAGCAATAACACTGGGGAAATATGTCTGCACTCTTTGTAGATCAACATTATAATTTTCTCACATGAACAGATAAGATTGGCAGATCAATGCAGTTTTATGAAATGCTTTCACACATCTAATTGTACTCTACATATGCAATCCGACTGAGGAATTCATTTGAGACTTGAAGTCATGATCACAAGTATCAAAATGAACTCCAGCAGCACACATGGGGAAGCAGAGGAGCTAAAGCAATGAAAAAGGGATAAACACACTGTAGTACAGTACAACCAACTGCAGTGAAGCTTGGGTTAGTTACTTCAAGCCAAACAGTAACATTCAACAGTATTTTTAAACAATCATATGACAGTTTTCAGAACAACAAGAGGTACAGGCAGTTATATTTTGGCAATGACAAATCACATTCGCATCAGCTGCATGATGTGCAATGACCTGAAATGCAAATGGAGCTCTGACTGCTGGCAGAGTATGACCAGAACTGGTATGTGCAACTCTAAACTCATACGTGATCAAAAAATACTCATCTGAAATACACTGAAGTAATTGACTTCTCTGTAACTCTACACACTAGTTTGGCATAATACTTCTACTATTAAGAATAAAAATATTGTGTACCAATACTATGAATACACACAGAAAACTTCATCACTCTATGGATTTCATTTTAGGAAATATAAAAATCAAACCCATTACCAAAGTACAGGAAAGACTTTTTTTTTTTAAATGAAGATAAATATTTTATAGGAATGGTAAAACCTTGGTTTTAAAACTACTATGGAAAAAACTGCTATGGAACCTTATTATTTTATGTAGTTGTTAAACCTTTAAAACAACTCCAGTAATGACACAAAGCTTTTATGCAAAAAAGTTATTGGGCTAAATGGTGTCCATTAGCAGCAGAGCTAATCCCAGTATTCTTCTCCTCCATTTAAATGGATTGTTGCAGTGGAGAATCCCAAAGGCACTTAGAAAAAAATTAACTACAAGATGCATGTTCATGTGTGGCTCTGGACATTTCTGTCACACCCAACTAAAGCACTTTCCATAGCATTCAGTAACTCTTTATATCACTGAAATATAGTTAAAGTATGGGAAAATATGTGAATTTGAAAACAAATCATCTTAATTTTCAACTGCAATCAGAAATTCTAAACCATATCATAAAACAAGGCTTTAGATAAATTGACTGAGAACAGACCTTGGCTGCCTATTATTCTGCTTAACTCTGATAGAACATTCTTCTTGGGTTTATCAAGGTGGAGTGTATTTCAGACTTGGACTGAAAAAGGCCACCAATGCCTGTTTAATGACAGGTTGAAGAACTGCTCTTTGGAAAAAAGCACACATTTGTTTCAATTCCCAAGACTAGCTCTCTGTAACATAACTGAACTCAAAACTAGTAAACCAATATATATTTTTATTTATCCACTTGGTTGAAATTATGGTTGAGATGACTATGATTCAAAGGGATAAAAGACTGAAGATAGTCAAATTTAAATTAAAAATTACCATAAGGTTTATAAATATGCACACTTTGTAAAGCCACTTAAAGGAAAAGAGATAAAGAAAAGCTGAAATCTCTTGGACAACATAATGGGAATTCAATGGGTGTTGAATTGTCACTTTTGATCAGCAAGAATAAACTATTTTCCCCTGGAACTTTATAAAAATCAGTCCCTATAAAACAAATTAAGCAGAGAAACCTGGCTGATTTCTCCCAATGTTTAAAACTACAACAACAAAAAAACCAAAATAATTCCCCACAAAACAAAACAAAAACAGAAAGGACAAAAAGTCTTCTTTGCAAGGAGACTTTTTATCCCCCCCCCCAGCAAGGTTTTAAATGTGCCTGTGATAAATTGAATTCCTCCTATGGTGCCAAAACATGGCAGTGCTGCCTTTCATTAAACACTTTTTTCTGCGTCTTCCTTGCACCATCATTTGTGTTCATGCAGCTGTGCATTAATCAAGAAGCTGATTCCGCTGCAAATTTTTCTTCTTGACAGGTTAGCTTTTGCTAGCAGTGTGGATTTACAAAACATTAAATTGGAAGTGGAACTACAGCGTTAGTGTTTTACCTTCACACAAGAAGTTGCACTGTTTAAACTAAGGTAAAAAAAACTTCTGAAGAATGCAGGTACTCAATGAGTACTCTTACATTTGTTTCTCTCATAGGATTTGCATTTACTTGTCTGAGATCTGTTAAGACTGACTCAGTCTAACCCACAGAAGCAGATGGAAAAACACCAGGTTTTTGAGAAAGCTCCAACTACACTGAAAATCAATAGTTTAACCAGTGCAACTGTACAGTCACTACATATTACTCAATGGAAGCCTGAAAACCAAAGCTATTTACTACAAAACTTGAAATCCTAGTTGTGAAAAAAGATGCAGAGACTCTACCAGAAACGGATGAGGTTACCACAAATCACCAGCTGATCAAGATCCAGAGGACTACCTGGAACTTAAAATCATACATACATACTCCTTCCTCTCATCTTCTACAGACAGGCAGTAGCAGAATTAAGTGAAAGAAAACAAAAGCAACCTCATAATGTGTTAGCACTGTTTTTATCCATCCAGAAATAGAAAACAGATATATTTTATTAGTTGTATTATCTACTAATTTGTTTATATGATGCTTAAAAGTTTTAGAAACGTAGAGATTTATTATTTACTGCAAAAAGGTTCACTACAGATTTGTAACAAGACGGTAAGGCATTAAATTTGGCAGACTTGAGGGTTACACTGAAATTGTTTTTCAGAAGTGATTATGAATTTATCACAGTAGGAAACGATGAAATTATTAAGAAGTCTACTTGTTATTATTTTACCTTTTAGGTACCTGATTTTACTGCTTCTTGGCCAGAAATTAAAACTAAAGGAAAGCTTTCCTGAATGACTAGAATGATCTATTCTTCCCATGTTTGTTTGGCCATCTCTTTAATCAGCAGAAGAGGCATTAATAATTTAAATTTAGTTCCGAAACACTCAAATATCCAAAGGTGTTTGTCTAGATCAGAAGGGAAATTGCAAAGTTTCTTACATTTTACACTGGAATCATCACCTTTTGAACTGCTAATTGTGTGAGTCACACAGAGAATCTAAATTACATAACAAACCTCCAACCTGAAAAGGATGGGGGAAGACAGAAAAGCTGCCCAATGGAACATTCCAGTTCCCCCTCATGCTAAGTTTTAAGATATGAATAGAAGCAGCAATTAGGAGTTAAAAAAAAAAGGAAGAAAATAAAACAATTGAATTCAGCTACTGAGAATTAAGCTACAACTGTAATATGAGCATAAAAATGTTAAATTACTATACAGACGTATAATTTAACCTTTTTCCTTAAAAATGGAAAAGAATGTTATATTGCTTTAGTTAAAACAAAGGCAGAATTTAATTCTTCCACATTTTTAATCTAAGAACATCTACTGATACTAATAACTAAACCCAGAAACAGCACGAAATGAAAAATGATAGTTATTTCAGCAACACTCAAACCTGGTACAGGAATTTAGCTACAGTTATGTCACAGCTTTGCTGAGTACAGGTTGCAAGGTCAATGCCATCATTGATTCTGAGCTCTTAAAAGAGAAATGCATGGACTGATGCAATATGGAGACAGATAATCAGGGTGAAACACCTGGGTACCAGGGAATGAAGACTAGGAGATGTTTGACAGGACCATTTTTAAGTAAATGTGTTATTCCACTGAATCCATTTATAGGATCAGAGTTATAAACCATACAGGTTTTTCAACAATTGATTCAAGAATGGTGACATTGAAGATAAACTATAAACTAAAAATTGTATCATTTTACTCCTAATATAAAATGCAAACTATAATATAAGTGAAAATAATACAAATACAGACAATGTTATGGCATTGCTCTGATATCAATCTTTTTTATATATATTTGTTTGTCATATTATGATTCTAATTTTAAAAATTATTCTCTTCTTTCCAAGTGACCTAAAAACTACGTAAAACTTCCTACTATTATTTTCAGGAGAAAGAAAAACCACCAGAGGACAGAGTTATCTCCCCACCCTCTGTTTACTTTGTTTTATCTAAATTTGAGAAATGAACTTGTCAAGGACATTTTATTTTCCAGATTTCTAATCTACTATCACTATTGAACACAGCTTAAATCTTCTGTATCAGGGTATATGCATCAGTCACACTACTATTGCAAACCCCATCATTTTCTTTTGCTGAGTCACGTCCTAATTAGCCTTCATCATCATTCCTTATATTTTAAAAACCCCACAAATTCGAGGATATTCACTACATTCGTGTTTTTTGAAGCTGAATATCTAATCTGGCCTGGTAACCCACAACTCCTTCAGAGCAGTACTGAAAAGGAGACAGCAGCTTACATGACCACAGACCAGGAGAGGAACAAGGATTACAGCCTTGCAGTAGCTCAGAAATCTGTTCTGCATTGAAGTGCAGGGATAATACCAAAGGGTGTTCAAACTGATTACCCAATAATAATTATATCTCAGTTGGATAAATGATCTTGCTCTGAAGCAAGCAATTTTACCTACTCTGGAAGTGAATGCTATCCCTCTGTATTTGGGTGGGTATATAATGCTACTTAATTAACTGAGCCCCACAAACAAAAGAAAAAAATTCCTGTTAGGACAGGGAATCAAACATAATCTGTTTTTATTGTATACACAATAAAATATATTGTATATTTTATACATATATATGTACGTAATCAACCAATATGTTGGATCTTAGCCAGAGCAACGCTCCCCGTGATGTTACATACACATCTCTCATTTGAGATTCAGACAATACACAAGGAAAAAAAATCATTAAAAATCATGAATAAAATGTGCTATTTTTTGCATTTCAGATCCAACTGCAGGTTTAATTAATTCAAAAGTATTCATTAATCTTAACAAATTCCTTATCACCAACATAACAGATGTTTCCCTGCTATCAAAGATTTATTTGTCAAAAGGAACAACTGGGAATAAAAAGTGCAATTCTATTACTTGTACTTTAAATGGGTATTTTGATGGTAATGATAAAACTAGTAACAAAATGAATACTACAAGTTTCCTTTCTTTAACAGGTGGTTAAAAGTTTAATGTCTGCTAATGTATATTTACATACTATGTGCAAGTAGTTGTGGTTTACAGATAAATGCTTATTGTAGTTTAAAATATCTTAGCTCCTACACATACCTTTTGACCTCCTGCAGATTCTGCACTGTGATGCTCTTTCAGTTTTTGTTCCTGTTCCATGATGTCTTTCAAATGCTCATTTACCTAGAGAGAAAACAGTTCATTCAGTTGTCTAAGAAACAAGTCATAGAAATTACAAGTTTTCAAAAGGCCTACAAATCATGACCACGGAGTTAACTAAGAAGATAAAACAACTATTTCAGACCAAATCCCTGAAGCAAAATCAGCCAATGTCAGTCTCAGATACAGTCTGGGGTCACTACTTGTTAGCTTTACATTGTACGAACTACCTTGCCTCTTATTATGCTTGATCACATTTGATTAACGGTGTATCCTTGTTATTTGATTTGATTACAGTGAAGGTAGATCACTTCAAGCGAGATGTGCTCAAACACAAACAGAATACCTCTGGGTTTAGATTACACAATGAGATGACAACTTCTAAAGAGCCAGAAAGAGACCCTCAAGCAGCCATCACGGCACCTCGACATGGCAGTGACTGCTAAGACGTCATATGTAATGTATATTACAGTAGTTAGTCAGCCTTCCCTTTTATTTGGTTCACAAAACATGCTTAACTTATTTCTGCAAACTTCGCTTTTTATTATCCATAAACAGGATAAAGGAACGATCTGTATCAGACACAGTCCTGATACACCTACACGCATATCCTGCCCTCTCGTCCCTAATCAAATCACACAAAGAGAGTCAGCCTGCCTTTCCGGCACTCGTACCTTGTTTATCCAGTACATGACAGCATCCTCAATATCATAAGGTACATCTGTAGCTTGGAGGAAGGTTGAATACTGCTGAGTGCAGGCAATCACCTTCTCAACGCTGACCATCTCCACAGTATACGCCATCATCAGGGTATCAATCATGGCCAAGTGAGCACTCTGCAACGAGGAGTAGCAACACCGAATTAGCTTGCAAATCAAAAGATCATTTTCTTATTTATTGCTTGTGAACGCAGCCACATACATTAAAAGATCAAAACTATAGTTTTCTGTCTGGTTGTCAGCTTTTGGCAAATGAAAACCAACATAACAGATTTGAGGACACGAATTAAATTTCAAATTAAAATGTCTCCTGTAAGAAAATTAACACAAAAAATTAAAGAACTGAAAATGAAAAGAATAAGAAAATTCAATGATTCAAACATCTCTTCAGCTCTGTTAAAGGTGATGTGATCTTTTTGTCACCATAGGAAAAACAACCCCCCCGTCTGATCAATGTTATTTGTCCTGGAAATACAAGCTGAGACTGCCTGCTAAACAACCTTCATCATCACGAAAATGCTGCATTAATATGTGAAAGTTTATCTGTATTTAAAGTCATAATCCAGGAAGAAGACACGATTATACTAATCTTTAGCAAAAACCCCAACACGATAGAAAAATATTTTTTTTTCTTCTAGTATATTAATTATGTTATGCAGAGGCAGCTATATAAGCTCAACTAGGTTTAAAACAAGCTTGTACTGATAAATAAAACACAGCTTCTTTTAAAAGATGAGGTACAGTTCTCCCGGTGTTATGTATGGAAAGACAATGGCTATTTCACAGACTGTAATACTTAAACAACTCCCCCTCCTCCCCCAAAAAACCCAAACACAGCAATAACAAAAAAAAAAGAGGATGACAACTAGGATTTACATTAGATTCTTGTGACTGAATAACAAAATGACTGTGGTTTGTAGAGGCAGCGCCTACAGCTAAACAGATTTCCTTCGTCTTCATGATAACAAAAACAGAAACAGTTTTCTAAGTATTAAGCAAGATTTCCCACGGATCAGAACAATTTCTAAAGACAGTATTTTTTAAAACATTGACTTTAAACCCAGCTCACAATGCAAACAAAAATCCCCAACACTTGCTAACACCATCACTTCAATGCTATAAAAAATATTCCTATAAACACCTCACAAGGTAGCTGTGACAGCCATGGTAACAGCAGTGAACAACATGAGTCACACAACAATATGCTATCTAATCATCACAGCTAAGGTACTTCATGCACATCATTTATTTCAGAATTTCCAGCAGGAAATTAACAGATCCAGACTTCGTGCTTGCCCTTAGTGTTTGCATCACCAACGAAAGAGAGGATGCTGACCTCAGAAGTAGGCAGCAGCACATACCCATTTTTTTAATGCAGTTAAGTTGCTTTGTTTGACAAAAAAAGGGCAAACTACACTCACTTTATCTACTAAAGACATTCACAAAACTGTTGCTGACAGCCAGCCTTCCTGGGACGAGTTTATTCTCCTTGGACCCCTGCTGCATCAGGGGATTGTTTTCATGCCCCGCCTGCAGGAGGACACTGCCTTCCACATGAGGTCTGCCAACCAAGGAAGTTGCAAGCAGGTGTGGAAGCAGCATCTTCTTCCCCAGCTGTTGATCTACGACTAGTGCACTGGGCACTTACTACATCCGTGCTTTGAGACTGGCCGGCAAGAAAAGCTGTCCCTAGAAACTCTCCCAGGGAGATTTGATAGCCTTCACCTCCCTTGCTGGACATCAGCTGCTCTGGAAGACCTGTAAAGTGGGTTGCCAATGGAGAGAGAATGCCACGGAAGTGTTGCTAAAACTGATAATATGCTCAATACATTATAAATACATTAGGAAAATTAAGTTGTTTACATTTAGTTAGTTGAGTCAGATTTTTAATGTTTCTAGCAAATCATTAATGAATGGCAAACTCCTTAAGCAAACAGAGGGAACAATGAAGGGAACGACCTTAGATAATACTTTGTCCTTTTGAAACTAAGTGCAATAAACTTTTACCCACACTGACTAGATTCACGTCACAAACTTTATTTTATATAAACAATCAAATACAAGCATATTTAAAACTAGTAACATATATGGATTTATTCCCCCAGAAAATTGCAAGCAACTAAATAAACACACAGGATAACTGGTATCTGAAATAGCTGGTTTTTAGTTTGGTTTGTTTGGGTTCTTTTTAAAAGGAGGTACAGAAAGAATGAGAAAATGATTTAATTCCATATACAGTTCTACTGGTTTTCTTCCACTTATTCTGTAAAACAGTAAGACAAGCTGCATTCTTTTACATCTCCTGATCCATTAAGTTCAATGAGAAAGAGTAAATTAAAAAGGACACTATAAAAATAGTGCCCTACTGTTCCAAATACAGGCTTTGACAGCATAACTGCTGAAGTTCTCTAAAAAACCCCAATTTTTAAGAAATTCTATTGATTTGCCTTTCTCACTGAAAAAAATCAAGTGCGAGAGTTCACTTTTACTAGTCAGATCTGCAATTATGAGTGAATTACACATGGGAGCAACTTTTCATATCTGAGGTGGGCAGAAACTAGGATCAGCACTCAGCAATGTCCTCTTTCTGCAGACAAGCCTGTAACACAGTGCCTGAACGAAGTCCTCAGGAGCTGCTGCTGACTGCTATCAAGACAGTAAGTTAAATGCTGATATTTCCTCTGAGATGGCAGCATTCTGGTACACAGCATAGAAACCCAGGCAGGGTTTCATGCTGTCACATACCTCCCACATCCAGAATTGCAGCAAGGCATACATGCATAAACGTCACAGAATCACAGAACGTGCTGAATTGGAAGGGAGCCACAAAGATCAAGTTCAACTCCTGGCCCTGCACAGGACCAAGAGCATCGTCCAAACACTTCTTAAACTCTGTCAGCCTTGGTGCTGTGACCACTGCCCTGGGGAGCCTGTTCAGTGCCCAACCACCCTCTGGGCAAAGAACCTCTTGCCAATATCCAACCTAAACCTCCCCTGACACAACTTCAGGCCATTCCCTCGGGTCCTGTCACTGGTCACCTCCAGGAGAGATCAGTGCCTGCCCCTTCTCCTCCTCTCACAAGGAAGTTGTAACTGCAGTGAGGTCTCCCCTCGGTCTCCTCCAGGTTGAACAGACCAAGTGACCTCAGCCACTCCTCACACGGCTTCCCTTCAAGGCCCTTCACCACCTTCATTGCCCTCCTTTAGACACTTTTATGGCTTCATATCTTTCTTGTACTGCAATGACCAAAACTGCTCACAATGCATGGTTCTGAAATAAAACTCAAATTAGAGAAGTAGTAAAAAAAAAAAAAAAAAAAAGAAATCACACAGAGTAGAATAAAAGACCATTAGAGAAATATCTTTAAAAAAAACCCCAAACCTAACAACAAACAAGATCAACGTGGCAGCAGTAAACAACACAAGAAATAACACACTTTTCACCGAAGTGTTATGCAGAGATTTGGTTGAAGCCAATTCAAAATATCTTTTCATTCTTTGCTCATTTCACTACAACGGTACAAAGCACTGAAGACGATATATTAAAAAACACAAACCCTTGGATTCTTAGAGGTATTTTATTTTCTAAGACACAAATGTGGTTTTTTCTTGCCCAGCTACAGCCTGCACAGAGCACAAGAGTTTTAACTTACTAATCTTAACAATCTCATGTAATTACTAGTTAGTTTCTGCCCTGCAATGTAGGTTCCACAGCTTTTCTTTCTACTGCTGCATGCTTCAATAAGAAGCTTACTGAACTATAGAAGAAAAATTATTCTGAGCATGACTGTTAATGCCTTCCCTGTCTGCCTAACGTTTGATTACAGAGTTCACTTCATGTCCCTTGAAGAACTGAAAACAACTTCATTAAAAGCGTACTAAGCAAAAGGTGCCTGTGATACTGTACACACAGGTACTCAGGGATAAATATTGCAAATTACAGACAGCTCCTATATTGCTAATAACAACTAAGGACATTTCTCATATTCCATTAAAAGATATTCAGGTCAGGAGTTCTCTTATGGCCTGCCTCTTCAGGAAAATCATAGACAAACCCATTTCCCATTACTTGGCTTGAAGAAAGAGGCAGAAAGAAAAAGAGGATATCATCGTTACCCTCATGCTAAAAATAAAAGTCCCCTAATCTCACTATGCTTTGGACAGGAGATTTGATTTTGACAGAACATGGCTTTTCTAAACAGACATATGTAGTCCTGTTCTTACTCCAGTTGGTTGTGCTTCAAGAATTTTTTTGCAAGAATTTTGTGAAGGAATTTGGTAATATTTTTTAAAAAAGAATCTTTACACTGTAGTTATCACTTGCACAACAAATACATATATTTCTAGCTAAATTCCCCAAAGATTTTGCCTAGACTAGATCAGGCACTTGAGCAAAGAGCAGATGAGATCAGCTCTCTACATTTGGCTGGGAGAATTTTTATATCACCATTGCATCAGTAGTTATGTATGTAACTAACCATTCCTATCTTCTGAAAACAGAGGTCCACACACTTCTCACACAACAGTAAAAAACAGTAATTCCAACAATTTGATGAAACTTACTCTGATTATAAAGAATATATACGGAATAACCAGTACAGGACCTACTTAGGGAGAAAAGACAGGTGAAAACAGAGTTGCTGATATCCAGAGTAAAAGACACATAGTAACAGCAGGCAAGTAAGGGATTAAACACACAGGGATTAAACCCCTCCTGTACCACTCTAACCCACGTCTCTGAGTCCAGCTCCCTTGCAGAGTCTGTGCACACCACTGTTTGAGAAGACTGAGTAGCTTTAGCCCCCAGACTCCCTTTCCCAGAGACCCTCCCCCAGATAATCCAATCTCAAATGACTCTGCTAGCATAATGAGATCTCATCTAAATTCCAAGTCTTAACTAAGAGTGGAAAATTGCAGAATTCCAGCTCAGGGTAGGCAGAAACCAAGGCTTGATACTGCAGGAGGTGAGGAAGGAATTCATGAGCAGTGCCAATAGGTGATAACTATTACAAATTTCACCATCATTTATACAGCAAATTGAAGAAAATTCTGATACTACAAAGGAAACAAATTCTAAAATATTTCAATCAACAAAACGGAGCAGTCTGAAGTAGTCAGTTCTGCTCTGTTTGATGTTTTGGATGCAGTTCTTCTCTAGCCTCACACAGTACTTATGCCTAAGCACAGTCCTAAAATAACCCCAGTTATCTAGTTAGTCTTGTCCTGCAAGTGAATGATCATGTGGAATTACCTCCTCGCTGCACTATCATGAAGAACAAGCACTTGACTCTGATAAGATGCTTATTCAGCAAAAATGGGCATTACTGAGTCATGCTAAGCACATCGAGGCAGGTTCTGCAAGGTAGAGGGAATGGTTTTTACTTTCAGTATTTTTATAGCTTTCTGTATTTGGTTAGTTTTTTAAATTTAGCAATCTCTTATATGAATATAAATGTTAAAAATTCATTATTGGACTGACTATACACAGCTGACACAGGAAATGTAATTCACTTCCATAAAAAGGATGTGTTAAGTACAGATACTTGCTGAGTTAAGCATTTTGATAGCACTTTTAAGTTCTACCTAAGGTTTCTTCATTATGCTTGTTAGGGAACTTAATTTCATGTACTAACTCAACCCTAACTAAATATATACCAGAGATTGCCAGATTCTTTCTGGATCACAGAACCAAGTGAGACCTTGACCTACTCCAAGTAATAGTGAAACAGAATATCTGCACAACATGCACTGGAATCAGGAATCAGTAAATAATGTTCATCACATTATTTTCATTTTGTCATATTTTATAGTTTCACACAACCTACTTCAACTTTGTTTTAATATACTCAACAACTACAGGTTGCCTGTATCTTATCTACTGGAAGAATCAAGTGCCTAATGGTAAAAAACACAAAGGCCCTTCAATGCCTAAGTCCTTCATGTTTCACAACATAAAACACTTGCAGCTGGATAGATTAAACTAAACCAAGAAATTAATGAGGATAACTGATAACAAGACATTTATACACATTTAGACAAGTAAATCGCAAGAGTCTCAGATTTCCCAGAGGATTTAGTTTTTGCAGATAATTCAGGATTTTTCTAGATCATACTGTCAAATCCTGACCAGATAAACCAAAAGCAAATATCTCTTACAAATATTGTTTATATGCTCTGTCTCCTTGCTCTCATGTGCTGGATATTTAAACCAGGAGCAAGCAGTAATTATACAAAATACCACCTGAATTTCTTTTGTCACAACAAGCTTCATCACTCTTTGAAGAACACAAGAATGGGGAAAAGAAAAACAAGTCTTTGTCTTACCCACGTATAAATAAAAAGTAGTTCCTTCTTCCTGACTCATTCATACCTGCATAGTAATGACATTAAAAGCACTGGTTTAACTTCTCTGGCAGCTTAGCTAAACCACCTGCAGAGGCAGCTATCACCAGAGAGTATCAAAGCACATTCATCTCAGAACATCTGCTGAAGGAACACGGCAGTGCTGCAGAACTACCACAGAACTAGCACGGAGAAGGAAGAGCAGTGACAAGACAAGCCAGATTTCTACAGAATTACAGGCGAAGAGTTCAGGTTTGGGTGATGTGCTGAAGTACATAAGAGAGGAAGTTAGAAAGGCAAAGAGAAAAAGAGGCAGAGGTTCCAAAATAAAACATATACGTAGGGCTGGGATAGTAATCCATGGAGATGAGAGTGGAGAAGGAAACAGAGGAACAGAGGCATGTCTTCTCCAGTGCAGGACTTCCCCTGGCACTGTGCCTCAGCATGCTGCAAGTCCCACTGGCAAAGCCTCCCAGAGCCACTTGCTTGCATGTCATCAGAGCAGACCAGTTCTGAAACTTTACAACATGGACTTCTAGTTAACCCATTTGACAGTTACATATTGATAGCCATTTCTGAATGGCAGCTTTTGTAGCTCAGGTAACTGATATAAAATGCTTTCCTACAAGCGGAGAGTTAGCTGTGGTTCTTTCCCTCATTTCTCAAACCAAAAGAAGATCAAAGTAAGGTCTAGTTATCAGTGGAAACCTCCAACTAAATTCCACACAGTTCTGGGCCTGGCCTTCCAGGCTATGTTTTTAACGCCTACATTCTACTCAGTTTCCTCAGGAAATGTGCCTCCCAGCTGGAACTCATGTGAGACACTTGCCAAAATACAAAACTGGAAATACAGACTTAAATTCTCAGGGTAGGCATTTGAAGATTAACTTTTAATTAAAAACAAGAGATCTGGGGTGTTTTGTTGCAAGACTCATCTTTGGTTTTGAGAGTGATCATCCTTCCTGGTCCAAATTTGTATTTTTACCATATGTGGAGGAAACGTGTATCATTCGGCAACTTAGATAAAACAAATAAATGTAGTGTTGAAGCTAATGCCTCTGAAATGTAAGCATCTAAGACCTAGGGACAACTTCATCCCGTCACATGTCAAATATCACCATAATTTTATTAAGCTGCTGCTCAAGAACCTACGAAAAGTTTCTGTGGTTTTTGGTTAACTGCTGATACACAAAAATTTATTTTTCGGAAAGAAACATGAGAAGCTTTCTTTGGGTTAGCTTTCTGTGTTGATCTAGCAAAATACTGGCTTAAAAAATCAGAACATATATGGTCATTTCAAAGATACTATTTGCAAAGAGAAGAAAGCTAGTTTCAATTTTTATAGGAAAACATAATATGAAATCTTCCTTCATTTGCATATGAATAGGCTCCTGATAATTTCCTTCCTGTTTCTTTATTAACCATACAAGGGCAGAGAAATACGGTCATCACACTCCTTACAGTAATGGCAATTACATTAAGAATAGGAGTTATTTTACCTTTTTCTCAAAGCTTTATAGAAATATCACATTTATAGACCATAACACAGCACAGTAAGACATGGGAGGGAAATTGACTTTGTCAAACATTTTCTTCTAAAAATAACAGCCAAGGTCAAAAGAAATTTCCCAGTCTCCTACTTAAATGAACTCTATCAGCAGTGTTAAATAATTAAAACAGACACAGAAAATTATACTGATCACAAGAAATCTGTTTCTCTATGGCTGGTAATGTAGTAAAACCTTGTAAGTGACAAGCTGCTGACTAATAGCATTACTAAATCAGACAGCTGACCAACATTTTTTCGTCTACTATTAAAGGATTATGACAGGCCAGCCACAACAGTGGTCCACAGTGATGTTACAGCACAAGTGGGAAAGGTGCATTATGGTTGTTTTGACAAGCATATTCAAAAGCCTTTCCACTTGGTTGGTTAATCTGGACTAAACATCAAACTTTAAGACAGATCTTGAACCTCTGAAGTAAAGTGTGGGTTCTTCAGAGAAAGACTCTCACATCTGCGCTCATGGGCATAAAATAGTTACTTTACCGTAAGCTTTATGATCTGCTTTTTCATCTTCCAAATCAAGTCTGCACTCAGGAATATACTTTATACTTTAAAAAGAGCAATCTGCGTGCGTTCACAGAGATCCTGCTGTACCATTAATCCTTTTTAATAGATTACTTGCACCCGAGGATGTCCACTTCATCCACTGCTGGAGATTTTGGCAGGACATATGGCAGCAGCCTCCACTACCATAAGCTTCTGCTGAGCACAGGGTCATACACAGGCTCTGCCAGCATCAGGAACTGCTGCAGAGCAGCAGGTTGTTAGACAGAAAAGGCTTGTGCTGAGGATGGGATACCTACAGTATGGGCTGCTCCAGTCAACAATCACGCCACTGAAAAAATTATCTGGAAATCAAACAGCATACCGGTAAGGCAATGGATTGTCTTCCTATTAGCTTTTCACAAAAATGGGAAGATCAGTGAAATAGTAACTAAAGCCTTCCTTAGAAGTTACTTTGGTAAAAGCATAATTAATATGGCACCATCCTCAGGAAGAACATTTCCTTCAAAAAAAACTTTCTTTTGAAAAATGAAATGGTTAATCAGCTTCTGTCCTATCCACAGAAAAGACTGGAATGTTTTATCCAAAGTATTAAGATAGGAGACCACTGTGAACTAGAGACTACTTCTCAGTTAATGGACAACCAAGGTACAACAATGGCCATTCCCATCTTTCACAAGCATTTGTTTGTAAACTGATACTTTTCAGAGCACAAAAAGGAACTCAAAAGCCTTATCCTCCACCTCTCTTTGGTAATGAAACAGTCAGTTTGGTAATAACAGCCAGTTCATAAGTCTGTTTAAAGATTAAAACAATAAAACACATGACTTATCCTCAGTCCTCATGCATTTTAGGTTTATAATGTTATTATTCCAGGAGATGTTGCTTCATTAGTAGTTCTCGAAACAATAAAGTCAGCTGCAGCAGTAGCCTATTCACTTTGGAGTAAACAACTATTTTCTTTGGCAAAACATCACTCCTCCTTTTCTCCACAACTAAGACAAGCTAAGTAAGAGGGCATGGTGATAAATGAAAAAAACACAAAGCAGCTGAACAGAAAATCACAATACAGAAACAGGAAGACTGGTAACTCCAATTCAAAATAATTACTTAAGATGGCAATTAGTAGATTTTAAGAATTTTCTGTGCTTCCAAGAATAGCAGTTAACATCAATAGTATTATTTGAAACCTCTGCTACAAGCACAAGGTACTTCAGTGCATGCTGTCCAGAAACCACATGAGCCCTTCACGTAATGATAAAATCTTTCCTTTGGCAAAAGCAGTTACCCATCCCCACATATGAACGTTAACTCTTAAATCACCCTGGGAATTGGGAAGAAGAAGGGAGATGAAGGGATGAAGGGAGGGAAGGAACAGGAAAGTATTTTATGGCTGCCCTTAAATGACCGATTCAGAGCCCACCAGCCGTAAACATGAAGTCCCATCAGCAGTGCCGTGGAAGGATCGGTGCAGGTCCTGTACCAGACTTGGGCAGTTTGATTCATTGGTGACACTGTTCTGTCAGCCAAAAGCCTAAAACCACAGAACAAAAATCTTTGCTGGGCAGTTCGGCTGTGGAACGTTTGGAGGAACTGAAAACAGTTTTGTTTGGAAGAGCTGGAAAAGAAGGTAGTGTAAGCATTAAGGACTGCAGAGGAATTACATCAGGCCAGGCCAAAATCCCTAGAGAGGTACTGCTGCAAGAACTTAATTGATGGTTTTTCTGATCAGACTAAGTAAAGCAAAGAAAAGCAGAAATTGTTGCTTCCCAATTTTTTCTCAATTTCTGAATTAAGAAAACGCCTTATTTTGCTCTGAGTTTTATGTATGTGGTTTGTTTGGGTTTTTTTCCAAACCTCCTTCTCATTAAAATTAGAAATTAACTGACATCTGTTCTTTCTTTTCAAGCATCCAAACTCTGAAATCCTGTAATCCGTAAATGGGAAAGGATGATTATTGAGAAACTTGGCTGAACTACACGTGAGACACATTACTGGCCGTTTTAGCAATCAGTTAAAAATCATTGGCTTCAAGTATGTTATTTCAGAATAGAAGGCAGTATCTGTAACTCACGTTACCTAAAACACCCAAAGGAAAATTTTATCAAACCTAAAAAGCTGGCTGTCTGCATAGGCAAGTCAATCTGTAGTATCTGAAAATGAAAAAAAATCAATACTGTAATAGTACCAGATGGCATGGACACTTTTTGAAAAGCTGGTATACAGTTCTCAGCACATTTATTGGTCACAGGTAACAGGAAGTTCACATTTCAGTGTCTGCCTGATCATCCAAAGAAAATGTTTACAGTATATATTATAGATATGAAAGACTGGGCAATATTTAATCTATATTAATAATGAAAACTTGTCAATATACTCAAATTTATTTTTAAACATAGCTTAGACAATTCAGGGTTTGCTTAGTAATGTTAGTTATTCATCTTAAATACACAACAGTTACTATTTTGAGACTTATTACTTAAGAACAGTAAGTCTTTTTCAAGTTCCATGTTGGATACATATGGACACATACCAAGCAAGGCAAGAGGCACCACAGAGGCCCAAGAACCAACACAGGCCAGACAGATGCCAAGCCTAGAAGAGAATGTACACAGGGTTTCTCCCTGAACAGAGGATTTTAATTTCCAGTTATTTTAACTCCCAAAGTAATGTGTACCTAATGTGTATATAATGCATCTGAAGTGAATACATTGATTTAATGTGTTGTTTTATCATTCCACAACAGATGAAAGAAACAGGTGCGGAAGTGAGGCATCTCAGATGACTGAGGAACTATTTCACAATCTTATAATTATTAATGGAGAACAATCACACATGCACCTGTAATCATCACTTGAAATAAAGTTTCAAGTCATAAGACAATTTCTTATGTTCCTACTGTCGCAAAAAAAAAAGACAAATATTTAAAAAATTTGCATAAACTGACAGAAACATTCACATTAGTACACGTGCTTTCTACTGTGTCTGCACCTCTTCCCATTCATCCCCTTTGCCCTTGGATGCAAAATAAATACTAATCATCAAAAAGCATACGGTATAACACTTGCTATATATTTCAGGTAGTTCAAAACGACTTATCAAATCCAAAACACTTTATTTTGATTGTGCCTTCTGCAGAGGAGAAAGTAGCTGTTTAATGCAAGTTATTCATACCGAAAAAAAATAGACAAACTCAGTTTTGCACATCCAGTGACCAAGCCCAGAGAGGTTAAACCAGAGCAGCTACTGCAGACGGGAGGAACAGAAACATCCCTCACTCCTTTCCCCTCTGTGCAACTTCCTTGCGCCATCCCAGGACGTGCAGTCACAACAGGAAATGTGCTTCCAGCTCCATCCTTGAGGCAGGCCGAGAGCAGCAAATGGGGCCGTGTGCCAGGGCAGGAAGCTCTTGGAACGGAGCTGCCTGCTCACGTACCTGTTTGCCACATCCACTGCAGAAAGGCTGCGGACTGGCTGGCAGCCAACTGGATTGTACTGATCTATCAGAAGGCTTCAACTATAACCATGAAATGGTTCAAAATAAAGAAAACTCATAATAATAGTGATTCTTCAAAGGTTTTACGGGATACTATTTAAAATACTTCTATAATTCATTAACATGACCTTGACAATGATTTCTGAACCAGTCCCTAACTGACTATACTGGGAGTCTTTTTACATAAACTACAAATTCTTTTGGCAATTCTAGGTAAATCAGTGATAAACTGTAAAAAATATTTTGAAGGGTGTCTTCATCTTAACTCTTTACATCCTTAATGTCTTATTTCCCTACTTGTAGATGGCTCAACAGCTCTTATGTGTGTTTATTTATATGCATTTACACACACACATATATCTATAGGAATAGGATGTCAAAGCAGCTCTGAATGCACATGGGAAATAATGTTGCAACAGGACTTAAATAATCAGAACGAATCAGTCGTTCAAAGAGCATTATCCCTTTGAGATGTGAACAAGACAGATTTTCACATTTAGAGACTCACGTCATGCTTTTGCCAGAGTTCCAAGACTGCAAATGAAAACGTCACTTTGGCGTTTCCTGGCTTTCCAGTATTTGGCATTGCCACTAATTTTTTTAACTGGTTTTTTTTTTGTTTGTTTGTTTTTTGTTGTTTTTTTTTAATAAACAGTAAAATATATAAATAACATCCCCAATTCAGTTTCTGCAGATACTGGTGTCCGTAATAACAAATCCGGGGTTTTTTAGACAGATTATTTTTATAGAGCAATCAACCATTACAAACATCAGACATTTGCCTAACAAGTCTTGTTCAGCTATTTATAAACTTAGAACCTTTTTATTCTTCTATTACCGTGATCCAACATGAAAAATTGCCAGTATGCCCTAGTATTTCAACAAGACACTGGATGAAACAATTTAAACTCTCTCCTAATTACTGATAATGATTGTACTGTCTAGTAGTCGTCAATGTACTCATTTTTGGAAATACACTGCCATATTATTATGATAAAATATGCTGCTTGGTGATATGAAGACAAACAATCCTTGCACATAAATTAATAATTAATCTATACATATACAGGCCTGATGTTTCAGTCTTCTCACTCAGCCTCCAGGTTTTATTCTGCGTTTGATTAATTTAATAAACATTTCACTAAATAGTAAGCAGCCCGACCTTAAGCACTATCTATTGCATACAACGTTTACAACAATCTAATTCAGGGAAAAACAAGTGACCTACTAAGCTTTCAAATTTCACCTCAAAACTTCATTAAGCTTTTAATATATAATCAGGTTCAAGCTGCTTATGCAAATGGAACTAACTGCATCCTCTAAAAAGGCATCCGAAATATGTAAAAGACTGCAAAAACAGTTTCTGTAAATATATAAGTCTACTGTAACGTGCTCTTTCACAGCAGCAAGAACAAAAGTTACGTACTATTTTAAAAGTTCAATTATTATAATCCATCCTTTTCTTTAGTGTATTTTCCCATTTTAATCACATCCATTATTTTGCCCTCAGAAATTATGACAATAAAGTAAGAGATAATGGCATGTCTAGTTGCCAACAGATTAGCAGTGCATTATTTTAATCTGTAGAGCACCAGTACATTGATGGCATTGTGAGCAGCAGAGGACGAGAGGTGGGAGTTATGCTGTGGGAGGCAAAAAAAAAATCATCACCACTCTGGAAACAGATATTCCTGGCAATGGGCTTTATCATGCCATGCCTACACACAGATCTGGAGGGCTGACATTGGGGTTGTCACGGACTGATGGGGCCCTTTCAAGAGCATAACTGAAGCACTTTCAGGAAGCACCTCCAAGCACTTGTCACTGGTTATCTTTTGGTAACAAAAAGGAGCACAGTGCAAAGAAGTTAAGCTGCTCTATGTCAATGAAGCTTTGTGGATTGAGGAACTGTGAGCGCCAGCCACTTGAGTAACTTCAGTTCTTTTCCCATTCTGACATCACTAAGTTTTCTGAAAGAGCCAGTTCCCATTCTAAATCCTCTAATCTCTCACATTCTTCAGACCTACATTCTGAAGGCCTCCTTGAACTATTCTCAGTATGTGCTGGCTCAGGAAGGAAGCTCATCAGAGTCCAGCTATTTGGTCTGCACTTCAGCCTTCCCTTTGTCCAAGGAGTGAATTTGGCTCACTCTCCTCTAGACCAGCAGCTATCTCCAATATGCTTGCAAGAACTTGTACAAGAAAGAATTTGCAAAATAAATAACCAGAAGATAGATATAGGCCATCCCTAAGTGGAAGAAAAGACAAAACCAAAACATCATTTGGCTAGGATTAAACTTGCAAATTCAGATCATATTTTAAATTCTTTTCCAAGAAGATTTGGGAAAGGTACAGAAGCAACGCAAAGAACGAAAAATCAAACAGCCTCCAGGAAAACCTAAAGGCAAATGTAGCCAGTGGTTATCTTGGAAGAATGGTATTTTTCCAGATAAAATAACTACCAGGAAAAAACCACAACCCACCATCTAAAAGACTACAATTTGTATAAGGCAACATAAGTGACAATACAGTCAAGATATAACATATTTAAAAACAATATGAAAGAAGTCTTGCATGATTTTAATTTAATCAACATGGTAGCTAACATGAATATTATCTAAAAGCAAATATAAACCAAGAACTTCATACAGGGAAAAAGTGATGTAAGTGGCAGGAGAGACATGAATGTACACATTCATCAACACAGTACCTTTTGAAAGGACAAAGTGCTGGCAGTCTTTTGTGCTGCTGTCCAAGGTTTCAGCCTTAAAAAGCTGCCTTTTAGCTCATTTCTTCAATGTCTGACAACAGTCATTGTGTTTAAGGATAAGAAACATCTCAATTCGATTATGAGTTAGCATATTGACCTGCAAGCTGATATTTAGTAGTATCTTTCACTTTTTTAAAATACAGTTCTAATTCTGTCTTCTGGAAAATATATTATTTTTTGATAGCCTTTGTATTATCTACAAGTCTGACAATTCCATGTTTAACCTACATCTTCATCTCAGTCTAGAGCAAACAAGGAAAGAAAAAATACTATACTTTTAAAACTACAGAAGGATTTCAAGAGGAGTAATCTGTACACATTGAGCTATTCTTTCTGTAACTCTTAAGAACTCTGGGGACATTCCAAAAGATTAGAAGAAATTAAACAATGGATTATTTTTTTTGAGAGCCAACAGACAATACAAATAATTTTAATACCCCATATCCTTCTTCTAATCTCATGCAAAATAATATCAGAGTCAACAAGCAGCTTGATTTGTATATAAAATTAAAACGTGCCAATTAAAACATGAACCAACAGAACATAAGCTGCTTTTTAAATTCATTTATAAATATAACTGAAAAGTGCAAGATTCATTATGAGTGCAAGGCATCTAACTTGATACTGACACACTCTGATTAAAGAGACTTTTTAAT
This sequence comes from Pseudotriccus pelzelni, assembly GCA_035584735.1. Taxonomy (NCBI): domain Eukaryota; kingdom Metazoa; phylum Chordata; class Aves; order Passeriformes; family Tyrannidae; genus Pseudotriccus; species Pseudotriccus pelzelni. Next base: position 21,643,640 of record JAWMRA010000005.1, read on the forward strand.
GCTGGATACATTAAACTGATTTATAGTCCAGTCGACTAAGGTGAAAATGCAAACTCTGAGCAGAGAATCAGCAATGAATCCAAGAAACACCACACAGATGAATTACCAGCTCACCATCTCTTAGAATTTTTACCAAAGGCCTGGAAGGAAAACTCATCACTGATTAGGTTTAAGGAGAATGCAATACTTGTGGGAAAGGTAGCTAAGAAAGAAGATGAATCAGAGGAGTAATTGGTTCTCCCTCTAAATTTTGGAGGGTAAGAAGAGAATCAAATAAGCTACATGGAAATAGAAGGGCCCATCTCAAATGGGAAAAAAAAAAAAAAAAAAAGCAAGCTACAGTAATCAGAAAGGCGTTACCTTCTCTAGTAAAGGAAAGATTTAAAATTGTTTAAGAAAAGGAACCTAAAACAATTGAGACAAGAGCCATACGTAGGATAAGAGTATAATTGTGTTAAGTCATTAGGACATTAGATCTTGTTAGAACAAGCAAGGCTGTATTATCCTTCTCCCTCCCCCACAATCCGTACAAGCCAATAATACCAAGGTACATGTAGCCTCTTACATAAATTCACAGTTTCCCTATGTTCTGGGAAAACCAGATAAATTATCCTCTAATGCTTGGAGGCATATGAATATTTTTGTTGTTATTGAAAGTACATAGTACTTTGGGAGGATTGGGGTTTTTTCCCCAAAGCTTTGACCTGGAAAAATAAGAATTTTCATACATATGCATTGTGCTGACTTAATTAGAATTATGACTTGTATTTTCTCTAACAATAAAGAACAGAAAAGTACTGGAGAGTATCCGGAGACACCACAACACCTTAAAAGACACTGGAGTAATTTGAGCAACAGCATTGTTGTTTAGATACTATACTAAACCTGAGAGCAAGTTCAGTAAGTAATTTAATGGAAGGGTCTTTTGGCATCAGGATTTGATTCTCTCTAGCAGTTCTTTGACCGTATGTACACATTCATCAACTCCATTATTACCATGATGTTTTACTTCCCAGCCACATAAGTTGAGTTTTCTCTGTATTTCTTCCTGATGATGAAGAAAAGCTAAAAGCAGGAGTTGGAATTATTTCATCCTTTATGTATTAGACACACCCAAGCACAAAGAATTCAGCAACATGGAAATTATAAGACTTCCTGACAAAATGATATACTGAACTACATTAGTTTACAGTATTTCTATGGTCAGTCACAATATTATTATTTTTTTAACCTCACATACACAAATGTCTTTACAGTGAACTTCTAAGTATCATTGGATAGGTTTGGGTTTGCTTTTGGGACTGGGGAAGGTAAGAAGAGGGGTAAGGAAAAGAAAAAAAAAGAAAAAGAGTAAAATCTGTTCATAATTGTGAACCAAATTTTCTTTCCATCAACCTTCCATTCCATTGTTTCCCTTCCATGCATTAGGATGTAATAGTCCTGTATTTCACTCTAGCCCCTTTTCTAAGTCCACACTTCAAAGTGAATTGAGCTCTGCAAAAAGCTGGCAGCCTACACAGAACAATGCCACAGAAACAGCCCAATGGGGTTTACACAACTCTTTCTGTGTAACACACCAGGAAGATTTCACAAGTGTTTATTCCCTCACAAAATGCCCATAAGAAGGGAAATTAAGCATGAGGTATTTTCCACCAAAGCCTGCTTCAGCAATGTATGGTACAATCAGTCTTAAAATAATCTTAATGGGACAGAGAAAAGAGCTATAAAAAAGTCTGTATTAACTTTTTGCATCAGAGTAGAGGACACCTGAGCAAACTGCTGATCAGCAGACATGATCTGAGGTTAGAGAACACCAGCACCTGAAGGGGAGCAGGCAGTGAATGCCACATGGCCACAAAGAGGGGGTGACACTTGGGTATGTGTCACCTGCAGCCTCCGCTTGGCAAACAACACACCAGCATCACCTGCCCTACGGGCCTTGACAAGGACAGCCGGAATCCTGGGCCCAGGTCTCAGCACAACCTGTCAAGAAAGACAGCCACCAAATGGAGGACATTTGGAATGAGGCTAAGGTTTGGGAAACAAAGCGCAGGAGAGACGTGACCTTCTCACACGTAAAAGTGCTGCTCCAGAAAGGAAGGGAACAAACTGTTCATGTTCTCAGTAGACATGTGAGAAAATAAGGAGCCAACACTGCATCATAGATTTTAGAAAGAAATTTAAGACAAAGGAGGCTTTCTGATGGTAGGGTTCTTCTGACTGCTGATATGGCAAAAAAACCCCTCATTACCCCCAAACCCCAGAAATTAATTTACAAATTGCAGGTCAGCATCAGTAAAAAGACAGTAAGGTGATACAAGCTCTGTAACTGAACCTCTGAACAAATGCTGTTGATAAACAGCAAGAAAATGCCACCTGTCTTTTGACAGCACTTAATGGGCACCTACTGCAGTGGTTTGTTGCCTAAACACCATTGTGCAACTGACAATATGTTAGTATCCTTTAATAATGTAACAGATATCTCAATTTCACATTTAAGAAACATGTCCTATATGAGATTTCATATTACATACTATATACATTTAATAATTACATCATGCAAAATTAATCTGATCCACAATTATATGCTTACCCAGTATCTACATATTCTCTCTGCTTTTCTTGTACTTTTTCTTCTTTTAGAGGGCATAATATTTTTAACCTGCCACTTCTTTATCAAACCAATCAGTTAAAACAATTTCAGGTATACACAATGTGAAGTGTGTATTAGTTCTTAAATACTTACTTCTAGGTCTTCTAAATTGTATTCCAAATATCCAACTTAAGGCTTATAAAAGCTCTTGCCATTTCAGCTTTTGAAGGATGTGATCAGTCTTGACAACTGGCTGATTTGGATCCCTGGCTATTGCTACGTGATTATATAAATTGTGCTAAAAATAGCACATTATTCTAAAAATTATTAAGCTGTAGGACCTCTTTCTGACATACACTTGACTGATTTATCCACTGGTCTTAGATTTGTGGTTTGGGAAGGCAAAGAAATATACTGGGAGACATCCTTCCTAATGACCTTATGACAGATGGGGGAAAACTGAGAATATCTGACATTTATAGTGGACAGTCAATTTGATAAAGAGTAGTATTATAGTAAATTTGTAACAAACTATTTAACAAGTTACCAGGCAATGTTTTAATACAAGTATTGTTTTCTTTACATAGAACAAATTCTATGGGGTTTTGCTTTGGGTAATCTGGAGATACATTTCTGCAAGGTAACAAAATTCTTACTAATTCATATAAACATAATAGTTCAGAGAAAAAACCTACCAGTTCCTATAAATGGTTTATAGGAATTTATTATAAATCTACTGTTTACTGCATTTCCCTAAATGTCAAACAAAAAGACCAGACATAACATGGAGACTTGATATTTTGTTCATTCAACTTCAGGGGAAAAAAAGAAATCTCAATGACGTTAAAATTCCAGAGAGTTTGCAAGAACAAAGATTTTGTTATGATACATCTACTGTGCTGACAGAGTGTGTTCTCTGCTGATAAAGGTGGGCAGATTGCCAGGACTATATGTGCAGATTAACAAATGCAGATTCTCAGTGTTCTTTTGTACCGTAGGGGAGCAGCTGCTGCATTTTCGGGGAGTACAAACTGTATTCCTTCAACAGTCAGCGTGGTTTTGTCCCCTTGTTGCTGTGTGTAGTACCACACAGAGCTGGTAGTGAAGCTCTCCTTATGTTTACATGACAGACCCACACCTCCTGCTAAAAGCTGCTCACTGCTTTCCATAATAGGAAGAAAGCAGTGCCCTTCAAGGAACTGCCTGCTACAACCATGGAAGATTTTTAGCTTTCCACTATCCAGCATAAGGGTATCAAGAAAGATTTCCTTAGCATGATTCAAACAAAGTGATGAAGAAACATCTTCTAGGTAGTCTGTAAAACAATTAATAGATACATCTTTTCCTAATAGCTCAGTTACTGTACTCCAAAATATACTTATCCCAGCAGAAGAATGACCATTTCTAAACATTTACTTAAATAACCTTTTCACATATTTAAAAAGATACAAAAAAAGCTCACAGCAGCAAACCAGCAGCCAAAATCTGAACTGCACTACTTAACAGTGCCATTGGAACAGGAAGAAAATGTTCTTAAACTATGTTTAACAAAATAGTCTTTCTTTCAAGGTTAATGAAAATACTTCCTGACTTGTTTAGAAAGCATTTCCTACACGGTATCTGGCATTCTTTATGGATATTAATTCATGACATATTTTTCTCATAAAATTTATTTCTCCTTTTAACTGGTTTTCATTTTGTGCTTCAGGAGTGGGGTTTTTTTGGTCTGGCTTTCAGGTGGTTGTTTTGGTTTTTTTTTTTAATTAAATCACCACCATCACTCCTTTTTTAATTCACCTCTCTCCAGGTTAACAGCAGCACAAGAAGGAACAGTAAGAATACAATCAGAAGCTCTTGGTTCAAAATTTTAGTTTGCTCAAGGCAGAAAAATACCAACTATTTTATTCAGTCCTGACAGCACTCAGTGTTTCCCAATTAGCGAGGAAGAGAAAAGACAGACAACAGTCCATAATAATGTACTGCTTTATTTTCTCATGAGAGGCATGAGACCTGTCTCTGGGAGGAACTACTTTCTCTTGAGGTTCACTTCATTTCCTGTCATCATTCCAAAAGCAGCAGTTTTATTTAGTAGATCAAGTATCTTGATTGGAAAATGAATGGCAATATTCTCTCAACATTCACCACAATTTTACATTAGAAAAAACATGCTGCTATTTCTAAACATTTCCTACTACCTTCAACTGGCAAAGGCAAATGTAAAGCCAGTTTTGTATTTTATGGTCACTCTGAGACACTTTCAGCACAATAGAAGCAGCACAGTTTATTCAATAGCTCTGCACAACTGAAATCAATCCTACAAGATTGTTAAAAAGAATGATCAGATTTAGTTAATTTTCTATGCAGTGATACAAATTCCAGCTACAGTGCTGGAACTGTGAATAAGACCAGAACCCTGCATAGGTTTTTGTACTGAAATTAAGGATACAGGATTAAAAACAAAAACAAAAAAAACATAAAAAACACCCAAAGAATTAAAGCTAGAGAAATCATAGAAGGCTCTTGATTTTTTTTAGCATTAGAGTTGCTGAAAGGACCAGCAAAGCACCCCTTCTCTGTGTTCTTTATAGACACAACTTTGGTGTCAGTATCTCTGCTACCTTCTGCATTAGTTGCCACACCTGATGCACAAGTTGTGCAGACAGCATTCCATGAAAACCCAAAGGCTGTTGCAGAGGACTTTGGGGTTATCTATGTCTTCCACAAATTTCTGATATGGACATACATAAGTAAAACAAACCCTATTATAACTAACACTGATAACCTGCACGATTTGCACGCACTAAAGTCTGGACAAACATACTGTAGAACACATCCCAAGTCACTGTTTCTATCTACATGACATAGAAACAAAAGCATTTTCTACATACAAGACAAACATAATTAAAAAACGAGCAGCAAGAGAAACAAAATCCCCAGGCTATGAGTCAACATAAGCTGCGTGAAAAAAAGCTCATAGGATACTAAATTATAAGTTAAAGTGGTAAGAGCAGAATGAACTTCATGGAGGATCACAGTAACCCAAGTGTGAGCTGGCACCTTGTACTTGAGGGAGCCTGGTATCCACATTACAGTGTCAAGCAGATGTCTGTGGCATGCTGACTAAAGTGTGATGGTATATTTGACACAGTGAGACCAGCAAAAATACTGGATCACGGTTTTCAAGCAAATGAGAACCTTACCAGGAATGCATGTGAAGAGATGAGACTCAAAACTGAGCAAAAAATATAGAACATCTAAAGATTACATTATCCCAGCCCAAAACCACAGCAGACTGGTTCTACACGGCACGTCAGACTCACTAGACTAAACTCAGGTTCTGTTCCACCACTGTATTTGCTTATTATTTTAATCCTGTGTGAAACACAACTATCAAAGACGCCCAAATATCACAAGGCCTTTACTACTAGAATCTGGTGTTTTAACTAACAAATTCTAGTATCTATGGGTTCAAGTCAAGTAACTGCAAATTCTTTTTATGGGTCCTCATCCAGTAAGTAATTTACAATAGCACGGAACAGAAACTTGTTGCATCATGCCTAAAACCAGAAAAAAAATTCTTCAGGGCAGAAGCCACATCTTACTTCTTTGTTCTATCAAGTGCTTAGTGCCTGTTGTGTTGCTTTATAGAGTTAAAGGAATCCTAGAGCACGAAAGAGCAGAGGCTGCAGCACGTAGCTGCGAGGAACCTGGTGAGCTGCTGCAGTCCCTCCTCAAGGAGAAACACACCGCTGATGAAAGGCACTGCCACTTCCAATGAATGCAGCCTGTCAGAGACCAAAAGTCTGGACTGCAGGATGAGTTAACCACTTACTGTCTGCTATCTCATCCAGAAAGAGATCCAGATCCTGGCTCCAGGTGTGCACGTCACTGCCACTATCAGCACCCCTGCCTTGCACAGAAGTTTCGCTGGCTGTGATTAACTCAGCAATTAGGACTGCACAACAGAAAAGCAAAACTGCTGCAAAGGTCCCTGGTCTCACCTCTACTCCCTTCTCAGGGGATTCACTTCGGTCAGCTCTACTCCAGGGCTGTGAAATGAGTCCCCCTTGGCAAGTGGGCTACCGTAGGTGTGATCCTGGAGAGCCCATCCTCCAGTTTATCTGCTGAAAGAAATGGAGTTTGTGCTCCCAGCAATGCCCCCACATTGCAAACCACAAATGCAGTAACTGGAAGAATTACAGAGATTTGCCTCAAACACGTGCTCCTGCTCACTACTAAACAGCTAATACAGGCACAGCTAATTACACCTCAAATATAGCCCAGATTCTCAAACTGCTACAGAGGAATTATTGCCAGACTTCTTCACAGCAGACATCTTCAAGGGAGGAGGTAATTTGCAGTTAAATGGATAAACAGTTTGGATGACAGAACAATACTTTCTATATTAAAACCCCATACACAGAAATTACGTCTCAGAATTAGGGAGGTAGCAATTTTTAATCCTACCAGCTATTATGGACTTACTCCTGGGGTTTTGCAGGAGCTTCTCATTCCCTTCCCATCTTGGCTGAAAACTGTAGAATTGTATGGAGGATTTAAGTGTTACTTGATTAATGACAGTAGTTCACAAAAATAATTATACATGGGTGTAAGTTTAAAGTAGCTATCAGCTGGTTGACTTTTTTTTGGCAACAGTATTTTTCCAAATTGAGAGTTCAACTTTTAATAAAAGTTATTCTTGTTGATTACATTATGCTTAGCATGGTTTGTATACTTTCCTATACTGAAAACACGACACAAAAAATATTTTTATGGCATATTTTCCTGGATATAGTATTTATACAAAGGGTATTCATTAACCTTCTTCTAGTCAGTAAATTTTATTTAAGAGCTAAATGCTTTAAAATGCTTTGCAAGTTAGCAACTTTTTTTGTAGTCAGCTGAAAATATTCTATCAATATACAACAATGAACACAGGAAAACAGATTTTTCTGGTGCAAATTTGGCAAAAGTCTGTACACCCCCTAACACAACACTGTTTTTAAACAGGTATTCCAGACGTGACATTATTACTCCTCCAGCTAGAAATTCAGTTTGCTTTGGCCCTGCCACACTGGGGACAGACAGGGCAGAACACAAGTCCACAGCTGGGGTAATTATGCAACTTCAGTTTCCCTGCAGAGCGTCAGGCAGCAGAGAACCAAGATGCTGATTCTTTATTCCTTTCCCCACATGGCAGAAGTGCATTGCAGGGACTCGAGGCAAGGAAAGAATTTCTTAATTCCTCTCTGAATCTGTTTATTCTTCCCTCCACTTGAGGCAAATTGAAAGAGACCATATGAATACCAAATGACCAGCCTGATTAAATATCAGAATTCTCATAAAATGATTTGGCTTGGAAAATACATTATTCAGTTGATATAAAATTCTTGTCATAATGCAGAAACTTGTCTAAAAGCCTCTGACTCATTCTGTAGGAACAGACATGTATGTTTTTAAAATAAATAGATACAACACCTACATGAGAAAAAACAAGAAAAAAATCCAAATTGCCTTCCTTTACCTGCCATTTTAAGGTTTAAGACAGTTTGGGTTATGAATACATATGAAATTTAAGTAAGACAATCAACAAAAGTTAACCTTGACTTGAACAGTGATCTATGTCTGTTATAGCTGGAAGATCAAAACAAAATTATTGCATCATTATCAGAACCATGCTGAATTCTTAAGCTATTTCTGATTTCTACAGCTTGTCAAAATCTCACAATTCCATATGGGAGTGCCTGCTTCAGACAGATTTTTTTTTTCTTTTTAATTAAATTGGAGCTTGCCAACTAAAATAAGAACCTTTGCAAATATTTTTGCAACTTAGCTTCCATAAACCTTTAAAACATCCAATAGTTCCTTTTGTACTGAAGTATAATTTTCAGGAGAAAAATATTCTGGTTCTGGGTTGAACACCTTCAATTCCAAGCTCTGGACTATTCCTGCACTGTTGGAAGTCAGTCATAGTGGAGCCAAGACCATATAAATTTCAACCAGAAGAGTGACAACATGGTATTTGATTCTTTTGCTTCCCCACCAAAAATAAAGACAACAGGATGATCCTTTCAAACACAAAGAGTTAACAAAAACTAACATTGAATTAAGTTTTAATACCTTGCAATACATGGAGAACAAAAATAGAGGCACCGCTGAATAAACCAGCTTTTGGTTTTAACAGAGAGCAAACAGGAGATGTGAACAAACCAGACCTAGAGAAGGACTAACAACCAAATCACATTCCAGAGGGACTTGCCTACCCTTACACAGGGGAAGCTTTAACAGATGCCTTGGCTTCTGTTCCTGTGTGTTCATTTCATAAATGCCTCTTTCCTAACCACATTCCACCAGAGGAAACTGATTTTTAAATATGCGTACATGTAATATACATAAATACACATGTATGTGTACACATACAGAAACACACACAAACACAACAATTTGCAGCCTCTCAAATTAGATCCTAATGCAGCCAAGTCAGTCATGACTAACAAGGAAACTGCCATCTCTCCTGACCCCAGTGCAAAGAAGCACATCCATTTCCTAGACTTTTCCAGGGAAGACTTTAATATGTAAGGTGCTTCCTAGAAAAAAGTTCAACCTAAGAAAGAGAGAAAACCAAAATTTGATATATAAATAGTAAATAGTCATACGTGAAGTCAGTCAACAATCCCCCCAGACATCACTGCACAAACATGCAGTACAAGGAATTCCAAGTAGCTGACCACAAGCAAATATATTATAATGCACGTAAAATTAAAACATTCCATACTCAGATCTCTTTTCCATAGTTCCATTTTATAACATAACTCATCTCTTTTCAGCTAGAGAAACTCAGTACATCTGAGCTGATAACAAGAAATATCCCCTAACAAACATCATCAATGTCTCTGCCCTGTTCATGGGGAAGACAGGCTAGCAAAGACTATACTATTTTCTGTTATTTACTCAAAATTACATTGAATATGATTTTAACACAATCTGGTCTACTAGAGGAACATATGAATTAATTACATATGAAAACTTTCTCTTCTACATAATTGAAAAGGAAAAAATTATTCCATGCTCTAAAACAGGATATACATTTAACTTTGTAAGGCTTGTAGAAACTGTGACATATGGAACACTAGGAAAAGGTACTGGAAGGCATCAAGGGAAAAGACTCTGTCAATACTGCAACAGCCAGATTTGAAGTTTTCTGCCAACTTTACTAATTGAATAATAAGGACAAAGGTTGAGGCTTTCCAACTAAAACACAGTGTTGCTGCTAGGACTTGCACAGGAATACGAGCATGGTTTGACAAAGTAAAATTCTTGGGCTCAGAATATTAGCACTGGGACTACCATTTCCCAGCCATTTCTTTGGCAGCAGTTATTTTGGTAATGGCTGCATTTGTGCCCAAGGCAGTTGTGTTCCCTCTCATTGCCACGGCCCAGCTGCCTGTGGACTAACTCAGCAGCAACAACACTCACCCATTGCTGGGACTGGAATGGGGACCAGTGCCCTGGGCAGAGCAGGAATCTGGGGATGTCAACTGTTAGGACGATGTTTGAACAGCTACTTGCTGGACTCTGCCTCAACAACGCAGGAAAGAAAGGCACAAACACCCACACAGGCACAAGAGGAAATAAAAAAATGGCTATTGAAACGCATTTTAAGCCATATGAATTAGTAAATCGAAGATCAGCGCACCCAACTAGATAATACTGACACTTTTTTTTTCCAACTGACAACTCTGAGAAGAGATGGCTCTTACAACTACTCTAGACAGAGGTTAAATGAAAATAATTAAATGAGAACAGCACAAATGCAAGTCAATAACCTTATCTTCCTTCAGAGACAAGAACAGAACTAAGTTCTATACAACATAAATAGAGAGTTTATTTTTTAAATGCTTTGACTCCTGTGAACAGTAAAATCACTTAGGATTGTTTAGATTGGAAAAGACCTCTGAGATCATCAAGTTCCATTGTTAAGTCCATACTTCAGACTGGCTTATTTGCCATCCACAGCTTCTTTTACAAAAATGCCCTTTGCGAGCTCACCTTTTAAAAGGGATATCAAAAAAAGAGACTGGCATAATTTCAAGTTATCTGCATTCACGGATCACAGTTTAATCATAAGGAAAGAGTGTCTTGACTAGTCTTACTACTATTGTTCTTCAGACCTTAAGCATCCTATGAGCAGGATAGAATTTTCAAATAAAAAGTGGAGATAATGAATTCAGTGTTTACGTCGCAGTAATTCACTACTCCCACTTCTTAAAAAACATTTGTGCAAACTAAGAGGCCTAATGCTTCTTGGCAATACCATATGGAGTAAATCATTAATTACTCATTACTAGCTTTCATATCACACCTGTAAAGCCTCTGCAACTTATCACTTGATCCCAAGTAATCAAACAAGACAGACTCTCTAGTTAAGTTCTGCCAAATACTTGTTTACCTTCTTACATGTTAGTAAACACAAGTTGCTAATATGCTGATGATAAAACCATAGCTCTATTAATTCTCACCCTCCTTGTAGCAGCAGCTACAGGTCACGGACCATAAACACTTAAATTTTATGTAATGTATTCTCTATATTAAATATTAAAAAATAAAAATGTGAGAATTTTAAATATTTCACTTTAAATATAGTAGCACCTTATTCTATCCTACTGTCATTTGCTAAACAACCATATGTAGCCATCCTTTTTACAGATAATTTTTTATAACTCATCTCCAAACAAGGAAGGAATGACTCAGGATCTTAGTAATAGAATCATTCATCAGTTGAACTAATGTTTTAATTACCAGTTCTATAAAGCAAAGACATATTATTAAAAGTCTCCATGAAAAAATACCATTGTTGTGAGCTTTACATTGACTTAAAGTGATCATATTGTCACTGCTACATTTAAAAATGGAACACTTGAACTAAGCAGAATGATAGGTGTATTCCAGCATTAATACAAAAGAAATACACCCATATTTTTGACAGCTGAGAAATACTGACAGCTGAGGAGATGAAAAAAAACCCCAAACCAAAACAATCAAACTTTCCAGCAATGAATCACATTTAACTCTTGAGAAAAATGCTTCAACGTAATGATGCATGTTAAAAGACAGATACGTAGGTATTGGGAGCACACAGACCAGGAGAAGAAATGTATGACACAAGCTCTGAAAACTCACCATCTGAATTGGTTTTTTGTGAAGATCTCGTTCAGTCACCAACTTTTCTTGGTCAGTGACATAAAGGCCTTTTTGTGCCAGGGCTTGTATAACAGCATCATGACCTAGAAGTGGTTTTGCAGCATCACTCTTGAGGATAAGGCTCCCAGCACGACAGTAGAGCTCAGCAGACAGCAGCAGGTTAACAACAGGTGGTTTAATGTGCTCCTGGTCATACTGGTCTGTGTAAAATGGTTCTCGAAGTTCTTCTGGGACATTTTCTGCAAAGTAAAAAACCCACCAGTCAGTATCAGAAAGGACAGATACAGTATTAGGGTTTTTTTTTTTAAATATGTATGAACTCAAAATTATGTTAACAAAAACATAGTCAAGGAAAGGCCAGAGTCTTTACCAGGTGTCATGATATAAAACACTAGGAAAAATTTCATACAAAGGTAACATTTGAACTATAAATAGCAACTTAAGAAAAATTCAAAGAGCTTCCCACTGCCAAGGACACAACAAAAGGCCAACCTGTGGTTTACAGCATCATTACTTGAAAATTTCTTGGCTTAGACAAATACATGCCCAAACAGTCTCATTTCCTTTGGCATAATATTATATAGGTCAGACATATAAAGGCAGAACAACACCCATTTAAACACAAACCCTGGTCTGTTACAATAACAAAATGGAACTGAAACATTGTATTTCAGTACAGAATAATTCGGGACAGAAATCAGCCTTCTAGGTTTTATATATGCAAGACAAATTTGATTACTAAACTATCTATTTCAAAGGCCATGCATCACAGCATGATGACAATCCAGCAGTTAAGCATGGACACATGGATGTTTTAGTGAAATTAAAAGAATGGAAAAAGATGAAAAAATATTACCAGTTTCCTTCTGACAAAGTACTGAATTCCTGTTTGCCTAGTTGTGTTACTGACTTCTCTTAAAATTGTGGCTTTCCTCCTTTTTCAATGAGCTGGTTTACCACCCACAGAAAGCTATGCAAGATTCTGTCAAATTTATGCTGAGATTTTAACCCCAAAATTAGCATTCCAAGACAAGCTAACAGTGTTTTCATATACTGTACATAACACCGTACAGGCAGACTACATTTATAATTGTCTACCACAAAAGTAATAATAATAACTTAATTAAATATGGTACTATATCAAATGAAATTAAATCACAAGTCAAGTGGAAAATAACTTTCACATTTTTAGGCACACACACTGCAAGATGCTCCATTTTCCTCCCGTAAGAATTTCATTCTCCATTGTTGTGAAATTAGTTAAGCCAACAACACTTATGGGATCAAGAGCATGTGATTCTTTCCCTGAGTCCAAATGGAAAAAGCCCGTTTAATTGCTAGAAGAAAAAATAATTGCGCAGGAAAGCAGTGATGCAACTCCAAGTTCCCATCCCCTTTGCCTTCAACTGGATAAATGGCTAAACAGCCAAGGCTGGAAGCAGAGGCTGGAGTAAACAGCCCAGTAAGGGTGGAGCACAAGAGAGAGAAAAAACAGAACATGCCATCACAAGATAATGACAGGTTATCTCCTTCCTCATACATATTCCATTGCAGTTCGTGGGCTTCCATTATGGGTTTTGGAAAGTGCCAGCTGCCTTCTAGTTGGGGAAAAAGATACACCTTGGAGAGTGCAAAAAGTGAAAGAAATGTTAACACACACTTTGAATACCATAAGGATGGTGCAAAAAGGGTAAGCCATTGCTGCTTCTTTTGCCAATTCAAGTGAAAGAGAGGTATAGTTTATAATTTGCTTAAACCATGAGCCTAAATTTGGCAAGACAACTGACAGCTCTGCTTTAGAATATAGATCAAAATATACTCTCAGCACAACTACTTTGCCCTTTAAAACACAAATCTAATGCCTAACAACATTACTTTTTAACAAGAAAATAATAAAATTGCTAACAAAAATATCTACCAGTTTCAGGAGATGATATTGCAAACTTCTCTCCCCAACCTCACACACTGACTCTGTGGGACCTGGAGTCATCCAGTCTTACAGAAAGCACTTGTACTTGGGGAACTCTGACCCGCCAGGTAGTGGCTCCCCAGGTATTGGCTCCCCAGGTATTGTTTTCATCTATCTCAGTTCCAGCTGACCTTCTTTCTTTTCCCGGTTTGTCCACACGTTGTCTATTTAAACATTAAGCTTATTATTTCTAAAGTCCCTGACGCTCCATCTCCACCTCAGTATCAGAAGCACAGTCCTGATTATCAGGACTTTATCCTCTACAGTTCCAAATGCTGATTTTTAGAACATCTTTATGCTATTTCCTCAAGCTAGAGAGGATTAGAAAACAGCAGATTTTGCTTTTGGAAAGAAGGGAAAAACATACAATGAAAAACCCCAACCCAAACAAACGAATAAAACCCCAAAACAGAAACAGTACACCCCCTTTTTGAAGCAGATGAGAAGTTTGATGAGGGCAGGGGGAAACAGGGAGGAACAGAGAAAGCCATTTGTAATTTCTTCTTAATTCTCATATGAAAAAAACACCTCTTGAGGCAGGAGTAGTTAGCCACACACAAACAGAAATCACATACTCTGGGGTTCAGATTCACAGAAGACAATAACAGATTTCAAGTCTGAAAATTTGAGCCCAAAGAAAAATTTCAAGACAGGAAACAATAAACCCATCACCTCTAATTCTCATCTTCTGTATCACCAAAACAGATCCTGAAGTGACAAGATTAAGATGCAATAAATGCATTTATCATGAAAAAATTATATCCACTACTAGCATTTAGTAATTAAAGACTCAAGACACTAAAACCCCCCCAAAAAAAACAAACAAAAAAACCAACCAACCAACCAAAAAACAAACAAACAAGACATTAACACTAGCAAAGGCAAATAGAACTATTTATAAACGTTATTTCTGCTTCTGAAAGATACAGAAAAAGACAAAATGAGATGTATGCTGTTTCTTTAAACTCACTGTTCACAAAAATAAATCTAGAAGAGAAACTTACTGGTGTTCATAAAAATAAACCCAGAGATTTATCAGAAAAAGAGAATACAGAAACAAGAGGCCAGAAAGAGAGACTGTGGCTACAGACATATTCTGAATGTATAGAAACATGTGACAGTGCACAAACAAGGCATCCCTGCTGCAACAAGATCAGAAGTCTTTATAAAAATTCCTGTCAGAGTTCCCTCCACACACAGACATTAACACGGGCACTTTGCCCCACTTCATAACATGTATTGAACTGTTTGATATCAGAATAGCTCTTGATAGTAGAGTCAAACTGTGTTCCCACGTTAGCTTTTTGTTAAAAAAAAATAAAACAAGGCCAGCAGATAAGTAACAGACAGAGAAAACTCTCCTATCTCAAAGCAGAAGTCCTTCCAGAATTGGCATGTGCTGCCTGTGAAATCCCGTGGAAGGGAATTTCAAGGCTACATCCAGTTCTCAGCAGATTACCCGAACAATCAGCAGGGTCAAAAGCCTTTATTAACAATTCTGGCAGGACTGGAGGTTGTTACACGGGCTCTGTTAGAGAGAGAAGAATCTTAACACTAATCCCCGATATGCCCCCTTTACCATTCCCTTTCCTTTGCCCAACTGACAAGTCCTTCAAGATTAAACTCGGAGGTAAAGCATCAGTTTTAAAATAAATACCTTGTTGCACATATTGTCATAAAGTACCATCTGAGCATGAAATCTGTGGTCATTATGTCAGAGAGGTATTTTGGAGACACCAAGTTCAGTGAACTGAATACATGAAATACAGATGAGATACAGATGGGGAACTAACTGGGTGTATTGTGAGAGGGGTGGTGGAGGATCCACCTGCATTCTTCCAGCACCCAACAGGCAGGTTTTGGAAACATGGACTTGGACCGTGCAGTGAGGTGCTAAAAGGCAGTGGTCAGAGCTGACACAAGGAAAAAAGTTCTCCAAAGAGAGACCACCAGAGCACAGGCACAGGTTGCCTGGGGACCCAGTTGTGAAACTGCCATCCACAGGGACTTTCAAAACTGTGGACAAGGCCCTGAGAGACCTCTTCGAACTTTGAGGCTGCTTTTTCCTGGACAAGGAGACTAAACCAGACGATCACCACATTTTTTTCTGAAAATTGTGAACAGCACCACAGATCACAATTTTGGAAGCAATTCTGGTATTTTGAATTTTGTAAATACTGAACTGTGAAGAGAATAATTGAAGCTAATGGATAAGTTCAACACCCAGGGAAAATCACAACAAGGAAATATCACATTAGCCCAATACAGTAGCACAGATTTCATTAGGCCAACTTCAAAAAAGTATTCAACACATCTTCAGATAATTTTTCATAAATTATAACGGAATCGTACATCCTGCAGATGTCCCCTTTAGAGAAGAAAAAATAAAAATAAATAAACTAAAGGCCTTATTCCAGGCTTTAAAGGGATTATTATTGTTCCCTGCTGGGGTTAGCCCCAGCTGCAACTAAGAGGCCCAGCAACTTGCTCCTTCCCCTCCTCTCCCTGGTGGCATGGGAGGATAGGGAGAAGTATTGGGAAAAAGTAAATCCTGTGAGCCAAGAACAATTCAATAATCGAAACAAAGTAAAATATTATAACCACAACAGTAATAATAATAAAAGGGAAAAAGATAGGCTGCTGCCTACCCCCAAGCCGGCCAACTCTCCCAGTTTACACTGAGCAGGACGATCCATGGTTTGGAACACCCCTTTGGCCAGTTCAGGGCAGCTGTCCTGGCCACGCTCCCTGCCAGCTTCTTGTGCACCTTCTCGCTGGCAGAGCGGGACACTGAGAAGTCCTTGACTGGGGGTAAGCACTTCTGAGCAACAACTGAAACACTGGTGTGTTATCAACAGTGTTCTCCACTGAACCCAAAACACAGCACTGTGCCAGCTACCAGGGAGAAAATTAACTCTATTCCAGACAAAACCAGAACACTTCCCACTATGAGACAGAAATGCAACTTAATTTTCCATTTAGACAGATCATTTTAAAGGCAGGAATCATCTAAAAATTACTCATGGATACCACTCCTGAATTTACCTTTAAAAGCTGTTGTAGAAACAAAACTCTCTGCTCAGATAAGTGTGAATTACTCCTTGGAAGCCTTTACTTTTTGGTTTGTTGAATCAGTCTGCCACTTACATAGTTCTTGGCTAGCAAGCAGTAGGTGTATTTCTGCCTAGGGTAAGTATCTGAAAGGTCAACCTCTATACGTTTATGGTAGACTCAATTTCAATATTACCATTCCTAACTTTGTTCACCTTGCTAAGCTGAACTTGAGCGATTCTTGGACTTACCATCACAAGAAGTACTATGAGTAAACAGACTCAATCTCCTGCCTCTGGATGACACAAAAATAGACCACCATCCACTGTTTCAACAGCTGTTCTGCGCTTCCAAGGGATTCCTTATTAAAAACAAAAACAAACCCAGAAAACCAAAACCAAACAACAACAACAAACCCAAAATATCTAAGGAAGAAATATGCACAGGCTTTACCCTCATAGCCTAATAAGACTTCAGTTGTTTTTGAACACCGAGAATCACGCAAGAAATGCTCTACTGGGTCACACTAATTGCCTGTCCCATCCAACATTCTGTCTTCAGTAGCACAACAGGAAGCATTCCTCACAAAACCTACAGAATGTCTGGTACTGGTATTTCTCATTACAATGGGAAGATTAGCATCTATCTTATGAAAATCTGTTTATTGATTCAGGTTTATTAAACAAAAGAATGACTTAGAATTAACCCTGGTAATAAGAGGATCAATTCTTATTAACATAAATGCCTTCAGAACTTATTTTTGGGAGAGGCAAGTTTTGAGAAAGGTAAAGATAATAGTTTAATTATAATCCTATCTCACCCAGCTAGCACCCTGATGTTATAGACAAGTTATGATTTAAATAGCCTATTATGGCTATTTAAATATGGCAATAGACTGTTTCAGAAATCTGAAGAAAAACGCTTATTTCTTGAACTATTGCAAGACTTTGTTAAGCCAAGGAAAACTTTTTGCCAGCCATAACTACATAGACTTGAACAGACACATCTGCTTTGGTGTCTGGTTTAGAGGTTCTCTTAGCTTAAGATTGCTTCTAATTGAATAAAACACGAAGGAAACAGCTAAAACTATACAACTCTTACATTTGGCAATTATATTTCAAATACTACATTTCAACTCTGTAGCAGAAAGATTTATTACTGCCACCTAATCCAGTAACAACGTATTGTCCAAGGGCACAAAAAAATTAAAGAAAAAGAGGGGGGAAAGAAAAACTCACTCTACTTTTCCTGTGAAGTCTTGAATGTTTTCCACCCCCACCATCTTCCAGAATGACCAGCAAAAACACTCCTTCAGAGCCCTGGGTTTAGCAGAGCAAGTAGTTGAAAGTTACTATTTCAGGAGTGGATTTGTACCCAGCTGTGCTCCCTAAAATCCTCCAGATATTTGTAGAATGGAAGTGACCCAACATCCCATATTGGAACAGTGATACATTCCTGATCAATAGCATATCAATACTCTTCAAGTTTGAATGTGAGCCACCTTTAAACAGGGAGCCACTAAAGTAACCAACAGATTACCCTAAATCACAGGGGCAAGGGGAGGAAGCTAAAATATATCTGCAGTAGTAACTGCGGGGATGGTCAAAAACTATAAAGAGAAACCAGGTACAGGTAGAAGAAATCTATTTCACCTCATCACCTGACATTGATGAGCCCTTGGCTACAGTCTCTTGGCCAGATCTATTACATTCCACAGACAAGCACTTCAAATTCTAAAGGCAAACAGGCTCAATGGCATGAAGTCATTGAAAGAACAGATTCTAAACTATCCGCTCCAAGAGAGGT
Organism: Pseudotriccus pelzelni; assembly: GCA_035584735.1. NCBI lineage: Eukaryota > Metazoa > Chordata > Aves > Passeriformes > Tyrannidae > Pseudotriccus > Pseudotriccus pelzelni. Next base: position 21,662,260 of record JAWMRA010000005.1, read on the forward strand.
ACACCCTGTACTAAGGATTCTGCCATTTTAACTTACTAATCACCTGCTGCAGGTTTGTACACGCGCAGCGAACGTCAGGTGACTGCTGAGCCCAACATGCCCAGAAGCTCATACAATGTTACATCTTTAAGTGAACTACAGTCAAACTATGTTTCAAGTGTGTTCTACAGAAAGGAGTGATACAATCACCTTCTAAGCAGAACGTCCCAGTAGATTATTAGTCTAATCAATTGATTTTAGTCGGACTGACTGAGGTTTCGATTTGTCAGCAACTATCTTAGAGCTGTGATGGAATCTAATAAAAAAATTTCTCTCAAGAATCTCAAACATTTTCTTTTGTACTCCAAACCCTTGCACAGGGTTTTGCTTATTGCCACGCTGAACAAAAGCAAAGAAATTAGGTCTGCTAGAAAAAGATTAAGCTATGTTCTGGCCTGCAACACCCAACATAACAGATGAGAGTATTTAGCTACAACTTGTTTCTGTCAGATACACAGTGTTCATTTCCTCCCTTCTACTGGCAACATGTGCAAACGGCAGTAAGTAGCCACATACGAATTCTGAAAATATTAATCATCAGGAGAGAGCTATTTTTAAATTTCTTGGGTAACATTTAGTTGCAGATGATGCAATTTGTAACCTATTGCTTCAAACACGTATAAAGGATAAATTTAGTGTTAGAAGGTAGATGAACTATTCTATTTGGATTGCAAAAAACACAACAATGTTTAGGACAAGCATTCAGACTTGTGCAGCTTTTATTTAGCTTTTAGTTTATTCTGGTAAAAAAAAAAAAAGCTCATGCTAACCAGTGAAATTACTACTGTATCAGGATAACATGTTGTATGGACAGCAGAAGAGCAAAAAATTTAACTTAACTTTAAAACAATTTTCTTAGAACAGAGGCATTCTTAACTTAGTAAATAAAAATTGGATGAAAAGATGTCTGAAAAACTATTTTCCAAGAGTACTCAGAAGTCTCCTACCAAATGGGAAGAACCTGTTCAAGAATTCCTCTCTTTCTTCACACTAGACAAGGTTCTAGAGAAGCGATTCCAAGCTACAAAAGCATTGGAAGCACTTTGGAGGACAAATTTATAATTCAAGATAATTTTGATTAGTGGAAGAAGTGGTTTGAAAATAGGATGTAGTTATGTAAGTATAGCTGCAAAGCAGGAACCTACAACGGTACAATTACAAGATGGGAACAACTGAGTAGGCAGCAGTTCTGCAGTGAAAGATAGAGAGCTACAGTGAATCACGGACTGGATGAGTCAACAGTTCTAGGCTGATGCAAAAATGACAAACATCATATTTCAGTGAATAAACGAGAGTATTATAGACTGGAAAGATGAAGTAATTTTTCAAATTTTACTTGTACTGGTAATGGTTTAGCTGGACCATTAGATCTAGATTTAGGGACAGAACTCATGCAAACCAACCACAAACAAACAAACAAACAAACAAAAAACAACCCTCGAAAAAAACGAACACCAAAACACAGGGAGCAAAAAAGTTTGACTTACAAAAAAGCAAAAAGTCCGTTTGGTCTAAGCAACACAACAGAGAGAAGACATTGCTTTTATTATAAATGGTAAGGTGCCCCCATTCTCACACACACCAGGAAGAGGTTATTGGGTTAACAGTGTAGCAAGAGACATCAGGATTCTGTTCAAACATCTAGAGATAAATAAGGTTCAAACTGACTAGCAAACATACTGTGGAAGCTCTATAATTAGAGATTTTCAAAAAACAGGCTAAACAAACATCTGTCAGGAATGATGTATATTTAGCTCAGCCTGTCTTTAGGATGGCAAACGGACAACAAATTTTCCAGGCACATTTTCTGTGACTATAGTAGAGTAAGAAGGCAAAAACTTCACATTCCAAAATAATGAAATCCACTTCTGTTTTGGGAAAAGGGCACAGAGTATCACAACATCAAGACCTTTTTCAACCTATTCCTACAAAATAGGCCCTGTTATTCTTCTATGTTGAAGGATATAGTGTCTACACAGATCAACCAGTTCTTTGGAAAGCAGCTTTTCTATACTGAAATGGTCAACTCCCAGCATTAGAAGTCAAGGCTAAAATTAAGTGGTTGCAGATTTAATTTCTAGGGTCAAATATTCCCCTGTCATACTTCACACTTCTTGTGAATTCCTCACCCACCTTCAGTTACTGCAAGTCCTGTCTCTTAAACAATTTGGTTGTTACAAAACATTTAAACTGACATATCCTAACACTGATGCATTGTCTGCAGCAAAACACCAAGACACAAAATCTTCCACTCCCTCAAGACTTAAAATATGAATTCTGCCTTCAATTAGTGTCTCTTTAAAAATTCTTCATACAAGAAGCCTTCAACATGACAGTTATCATACTTACTCTCTTAAGACACCTCACTAATAAGACATCTTATTTTGACCTACCTGTGTTGTGGGCCAAATTCTATACTGGTAGCTTCACCAAGAACAATAGCAATAAACAATTTGTCTCCTAGGTTTTGCTCATAGGTATCAATCAAACACCAAAAGTCACTAGTAAATGCTAATAAACAGTACCTATTTCAAAGTCTTTTTTCACATCATGTAGCCAAGCTGTAGCCACAATTTTGATTGTATTTAAATACGTACTTGAAGGACATGCCCTGAAAGATGTGCCCGTTTGATACATAAAGATGATTGTAACAACTTATGCTTTTCATTACTCAAAGCGAATGGCACTACTTTGTTTCGGAAAGGTTAGAGAGAAAAAACCCTTCACTTCCCCTGCCCACCTAGGGAACTCCAGTATTTTAGGGATAAAAAAAGAAATAAAATATGGCATCTATAAACACACTAATCTTCCTTTGTATAAATGTATATAGCAATAGGCAGAAGACATGACTGAGGCTGTGATTTACTCCCAAGAACTAAAATAATTTAGCAAACCCAAACTTCCTTCCTTCTTGGAAAAGGTGAAGGTCAGTTCTTCTATTTCACTCCAAGTATAAAGGAAGCGTTTGTACTGCAGACATGCAAATCCTGTATGCTGTTTTTCCCTACTTCAGCCACAAACTCTTCCTTGAGGTTTCTAGTTATATTAACCCCAGTGGAAGACCTGAGAGCAGAAACACTACAATTGTGTATGTTTACCTCTCTTCCTACTATTACATTACTGCAGTATTTAGAAAGCAGACGGAGCAATTATCTCCTCTAACCACGTTTCATTTGTGCAGCTCAGAACAACCCCAATAATGAAGAGAAAGACTAAAGGAATTTGTTTGGGATCACACTTTTTACTGCAAGTGGCCTTACACATCCAACAGAAACTCAACCAGTATAAACTAAGACATTTCAGCCATAGGTTGAGAATCTGCCAAACTCCAGTAGAAAAGGTTTTCAGGTTAGAATGCTGGGTTATATAATTGCATAAGCATTGTACACTCAGAATCCCATGAGTAGAGCCTATAGAACCAAGCTACCAGAAAATATAATGACCTCTGAAAATGCTGAATTAAGTATTTCCAAGAATTTCTACTACTATTTTACCTCTCATGTCTGCATAGCTAATAAAGCCATATATAAAAACATTACATACTCGCCCAGATTTCCCAAAGAAAACTAAGCAGAGTTTATTGACAAATCCTTTTATGAAAACAGTATTTTGATCTTTTTTTGCTTTCCAAAGTGATGAACATGCATTTCATTTCAGTAGCTCCTGCACTTACTTCACTAGATTCAAGTACTTTAAAAGTGGCTTTTTGGAAACATCACATCACATCAAATATCACCAGTTCCCAGAGGCATCAGAAGGGTATGCCTTTCACCCTGTCCAAACACATAACAAAGCCCTGGCCCTAAACATAAAAGGTGCAAAATTCCAGAAGGAGAAACCTTTTCCTGCTTTTCTACGAAAAACAGGGATAAAAATATTGACTGTTAATATCTAACTCACTTTTCAAAAAAAAAAAAAAACATTGTTTTTAATTCACAGAAAATTAAGTGATTAATATATTACAGCTATACAAAACCAAACAAACAAAAAGAAAAGGCAGCAAAAAAAGCAGCTTGGTGAATTTTCAAAATGCTTCCCTTACAAGACCTCTGCAAGTCTGGTATTCCTCAGAGCCCAACAATATTTCAGGCACAGAATAATAGGTCTGGTATTCCTCAAGGCCCAGGTTTTCAAAGACAGAGCACTGATGCCTTTTGGAGGCATTACAATCAATTCCATTTACACTCACAGACAAGGAGAGCTCTCTGTATTGTGCAGGCCAAAACCTGGCATTAAATGCTCTTTTTTCTGAAACCGTTCTTTTTGCTTAACCACTCAAATGGCTACAGGCTCCTGTCACACATGTCAAAATTAACAGCATTCATCCATTTCCACTGCTAGCCCCCAGTTCAGCTTCTAAATAATACCAGGAAAAAATTTCAAGACGACAGACAAACGTGGACTGCTCGTGATTTTTCGCATTCTAGAAATGTGACACCGGTAACAAATAAGACACCATTTGCAGAATTTGATTCCTCAAATAAAATTGTATTAGCGCCAATACACAAAACATACTCTCTAATGGAAACAGTGGGAGTACTCCAAAAAGACTAAAGGTAATTAAAGAAAAACAAAAGAAAACAAACAAACAAAAAACCCCCGGCAAGGTGTAAGGGATCTTAATGATATGGGAACAGACCGAAACCATTTCTCACACATCTCCTACCCCCCCTTCTCAGCTCCTCAGGGAAGGGCTCGCACGTCCTCAGTAGCGAAGCAACCAAGCAGGAACCAGCATCAAAGAAAGGGAAGAAGGAGACGCCACCTACCTGTCCCAAAGGCTTTGGCCACCAGCCAGGCCAGATTACAGGCGATTTTCGCTCGGGAGAAATCATAATGGTCAAAGGGTTTGATGGCAGGAACAATGAAAGTCTTCCTCATCTCCTTGGCGTCTGCGGCATCCCCCATCTTCTCACAGGACCCCCGGCAATTCGGAACTTACATGGTTGTTCCTCCTCCTCCACCCGCGCCCGGGAGAGCGGGCTGTAAATACGCCGGCAGCAGCTGAGGGCAGCGCCGGACCCAGCTGTCCGTAAAGGGCTAACGCCGCCTCCCGCCTTCCTCTGCACAGGAATGTAGCCGAGCCCGAGTGTCCTCTTCTTCTTCCTCCTCCTCCTCGCTCTTTGTCTCAATTCACTCACGCCGCCGTCCCCCCGCCTCCGAAAAAATGTCCCCGCCGGCCCCGGCCCCGCGTTCCCTGGGGACACTCCGCGGCCAGGGCTGGGAGCCCCGCGCGGCCGCCAGCCCCCCGGCCCGGGCCGGGAGCCGCCGGCAGGGCCCCCGCCGCCGCCGCAGGCCGGGACGCGGCCCTTCCCGGCGCCGGGATGTCAAAACGCCGGGCACCGGCCCCAAAACGCCGCGCAGCCCCGCTCCGCTCCGCGACCGCGCCAGCGGCGCCCGTGCGGGCCGGGAGCAGTGCGGGCTCCCCCGGCGCTGCCCG
>JAWMRA010000005.1:21667765-21690737 GCA_035584735.1 Pseudotriccus pelzelni
GCCCCGGCGCCCCCCGGCCCCGCTCCCGCCCGGCGCGGCCGCTGCGGCTCCGGCTCCACACCCGCGGCTGCCGCACGGGACGGGCGGAGCGCGGCTGCGCATGTGCCGCCACCGCCTCCCCGGGCGGGCGGGGCGGGCCCGGGGCCGCCCCCAGCCCACGGGAGCTCCGGCGCCGCGGCGGGCGGGGGCGCGCGAGGTGGGTCTGGCCGCGGGTGGGGCGGCCGCGGGAGCGCGGGCAGGCTCAGACGCGGGCTTAGGCTCGGCCCAGCCCGGCCTTAGCCCGGCGGCAGCGGCAGAGGGCGGAGTGTTTCCCGCGCTCAGGGGGCGCCGGCGGTGCCCGGCGGTGGGAAAGGGCGGTGTCCCTGGGCCGCTCCGGCGTCGCCGCTCTCCACAGCGGGGCCGGACGGGCCCTCGGCGGTGGCGTCGGGCGAGATGGGGATCAGCCCCGGCGCGTCCCGGGTGTGAGGGGGCTGAGGAGCCGCCCGGCTGCGGGGGAGCCCCGGCGGGCCGGGTGGCGGTGGCCGGAGCGCGGAGCGCTGCCGGGCAGGCGGGCTGAGCATCCCGCCCCTGGGCGTTCGTCCCGCCTATTTTAAATCGCGTCTATAAATAACTTCGCGAATGCTCGGGTAGAAAAATGACAAAGCCTTAAAATGGTTCAGGGCCTGGTCACGTAATCACTGTAATAGCAGGCAGGAGTAGCGATTTGCCCCAGAGACCATCTGCTGTCGTGCTCACAAGTAGCTGGGCTTTTGTTGGAAGTACAGAATCATTTTAAAAGGGGCGGCGTGGAGAGAAGTATTAGTCACGGTAGGAGCAGTAACTGGGCGATTAGTGACTCAAACAACTGGATGGGTTGGCTTTGAAGTGCGGGTCTGAGGGTGCGGCCGGGTTGGTGAGGGAAGGCCCGGCACGGCCACTGTGTCATCGGGTGACCCGCAGCGCCAGCGGGTGGTAAATCTCCGAGTTTTGGCAACAAATAGTTATTGTAGCTTATCGTGTATATAATTATTGTATATATTGTATGTATAGGCTGGTGCGATGTCGAAGTGTTCCCTCCTTCCCTGCCAGCTTGGGTGCTCAAGTAGCTCTGTGGTAAGCCAGTTCAAGAAGCTGATCTGGCCAGAAATTATTAATTTCTTTTTGTACTTTTTTTTTCCCCCCTTTAATCTGGTTGAGCTTTCTTGAATCGCTAAAGGACCATTCCTGACTTAGAGTAATTATTAGCTGACTTGCCCCCCTTCCCTTATGGTAATTCAGTGAGTGTTTTCCCAACCTCTTATAGTGGAGGGCAGGTGAGTTGAGTTTGAGGTTTTATGTAGCTCCCCTGAGTCTGGAAAAGAATATTTAGACACAGTCTTAGCATGACATTTTAAGGTTTCAAATAATATTCTGGTGAGACTGTTATTTTTTCGTGTTTCAGTTGGCCTGTGAATTGATCTGGACAGAGATTTTTCCATTGCTGTGCGGCTGTGTGTGCTTCTAGCACTTCATGTGCACGATGAGACAAACATCATGAATATGGAGATGAAGCATAGACATGTATCTATATTTATTAGTACTGAGTAAATGAAAGGGTTGTGGAGGTCAACATTTGAAGAAATTATTGCTGAGTATCTCCCCATATGCTTCCTGGGATGGAATTCCCAAACTCTCATGCATACCGCTCAAAAATGGTACATAGCGAGCTACAAAACTAGGAGCTGCTGTGGGGAGTATTCAGCAGAAGGGAGGGGAGGAGGAAAGTTGAGAAATCCTTGCTTTAGCAGGCGTAAGACTGAAATTCCCCGATCCTCTGCAGCAGAATTAGTAATAACAACACCAAATTAACATACAGGTGTGACTTGGGAAAATGTTCTCTATTCAGAAAGTACATGCTTAGCTTTCAACAACTAAAGTAAGAACTACATTTGCACATTTTCCTGAATTATTTTTTATACATACTTTGGAAATATATTAGAAACTTAATGTTATTTTGACTAGTTTTTTATAGAAAACTATTAATTCTTCCTGCATATTTAGCATCAAACACCTGAAATTTATAAGCTTTACAGCCTCAAATATTGTTTCAGAGAATACCTCTCAGAAATTGCAATAGATACAATTATGGGTGGGTACGTATATAAACATTGCTCCAGCCTAATCTAAAATGCAGACATTGTTGTGGGTGCAGCATTTATGCCGATGAAACCTGTTCAGAGTCACAGAACAAAATCTAAAATACCTGTCTTGTGGTAACTGCAATCAAAGTGGTTTTTCATTTGCTTAGTGCTCTTAGAAGTGAATGCATGAATATAAAATCTAATACATGTAAGTGAAAAAGAAGACATCACCACTAGTTGCTGGAGTTCTTGTGCTAGTTCTTCTACTTTTGCAGACGTGCCAAAGTGTCATCTTGCTTATTGCATTATCAAAGATATCAACAGCCAACATGGAAAATTATTAAAATTTGCCCTAATTGCCCAGGGTAAATAAACAGGAAAACTGAGTGGGGAGTCATGCCTCTGCTCCTGTTTATCCATCTTAAAATATTTTAAATAGTGATAATCTCTTCTGTGCACAGTCTTTCTGCTGTGGAGTATTTAATACTTTAAAGTTAATTCCAAGTGGAAAGATAAAGTATTGAGAATTAAAACAATCAGGTCACAGATTTTTATTTTTTTTACCTTATTTCTCACTTCCTTTCCCCTCCCTCTACCCCAAATTAGAAACCCATTTGACTAGTTTTATCCTGTGATTATGTCATAGGCCTGATTCTTCACTGTCATGTGTCTGGCCATCTATGCAGTGGGTGTACCATGCCTGGAGTCAGCATCAGGCAACAGGAACAAATATGACCATTAAGCTGTGAATAATGGTGTGGATGGCAGTTGTTGCTCGTAGTTATAACCTTGCAAGATAGTGGAATGAGTCCTGACTAACAATTTCACACCGTTTTTTTCGCTTGGTTTAGGATTCACTCAGCTTCCGAAGAAGTTGTGTCTAGAGTAGAATGCTATAGATTAAATTCAGGCTAGTGCTGGATAATAGTGTTCAAACCGGAATAATATTTCATGCAGTTTCTTCCTTCCCAATACTTGATGATAAAGGTAGAGTAAAATGTTTTAAATTAGCAATAGCATTACTATTTTTGCAGTGGCACTGTCTGTCGACAGACTTGGTGCTAGTGAACAGCCAGATGATCAGGCTACCTATGAAGGGTAGTAAGAACATTCCCATTTCAGATTAGCTGGAGCTATTAGGGCAAATCCACAAACACAGCAGCTCACAGCAGCTATTCTGCTGGGTAATGCTTCAGTCTCAGTGTTGGAAACAGACTTGAAATAACACCGTGGGCATATTGTCTTTAACTGCTTATATCAAATTTGCCTAATTAAGATGATCCCATCTGTTTGCCTTAGCTTAGAGGATATCAGTCATGATAGGAATGGTTTTGGCTGAGGGGAGGGACGCACCCTGTGGTCTGTAACCTCTGGCAAAGAGGCAGCATGCACAGCTTGATGTGGTGCTGCCAGACTGTCATCATACAGCCCAAGAACCAGTCATGTCCCAGTGTGATCCTTAAGGAACAAGCTTGTTGACTTCAGCAGGTTTATATTGCGTGTGTGAGGTTGAACAGGCAATCTATAAGTCATTCTGTGAGGTTATTCCAGCCTAAAGATGCCTTGTGAAATGAAATTACTGATATTCCGGCCTCTTAAACTTAAGACCTTTTATTAAATATACTTCTTTATAAGCAATGGTAAAACTGTAATAGTTAAGAAATTATATTTTTCAGTCTTAATCCAGCTGGCTGTAAGCAATCCAGGAGACTCCTGGAGTGTGTAGGCGGACAATTTCCTGGTCCAGGTATTAGATGAACCAGCCAGAAGAGAAGGATTACTAGGTCTGGCGCTCACCAATGCAGAGGAGCTCATTAGAGAGGTTAAGATTGGTGGCAACCTGGGTAGCAACCACTCCCTGGTGGAGTTGGTGATCTCAAGGAGCATGAGCCTGGTGAGGAGCTGAGTCAGGACCCTGAACTTCAAAAGAATGAACTTCCAGTTGTTTAAGGAGTTGCTGAATGAGATCCCCTGGGAAGCTGTCCTTAAGGAGAAGAGCTGACCAGAGCTGGCAGCTCTTTAAAGCTCTTCTACTTAGAACTAGATGATCTTTAAGGTCCCATCCGACCCAGGCCATTCTACGACAGTCAAGTGAGTGATTGTTTGAATTATTAAACTTCTTTGGCATTATTACTGACATGCATGGATGTAGTTTCTGGAAACTAGGAATTTTCTCAGAGCACGATTTTGGAAGGGAGTCTGTTCTTCCTGTTTCAGGATGATACAAAAGTACAAGAACAGTTACATAATTACCATCTTTCGAATTCTTCTAATAATTTGTCATCAGAAAGTGCTGAGGCATTTAAGAGGGAATAAAGCAGTTTACCAGCTTTATAGATCTAGCGGAGTCATGAGTCAAAGGGAAAATAAAGGTTTGTATGACATTTTACTTGAATTGTTGTTGATTTTTGACACAGTTAAAAAAGGAAAAAGGTGGAGTAATACCTACCTTAACTCATTTACTGCTACTGAAATCTGCACAACCAAAAAGCTTCCTGATGAGAATCAAGTGTGGTACCTAACTGTCACTTCTCTTAATACTTGGATGCCACTTGTTTCATTCCCTCAACTTGGCTTTGACCTGATGTAGCTCTGCGAACGCAAGGGTGGGGGGAATCTACATCTTCCCCCCTAGTTCCACTGGGTCCCCAGTCAGGCAATAGATCTGTGGGCTGTGAGAGGCAAAATCATCCCCCCCAACACTCAGGGCTGGTTGGTTTGTTTTGTCTTTTTCCCTGGTTACTTTGGTGCCTTCTTTTCTCAGATTTTTAAATTTAATTTTTTTTAATCTGGTTTTCCCATTGGCTACTTTTGTGTTCTTCCCATCTCCTGGAATTGCTGTTGTTCTAGGGGATTTCAGATGAGCTTTCTTCCCACGTGTGCTGTGCCAGACTCCCTAGTTCCAAGGCTTTCTCCTTGATGCTCTGCTGTTCCCAGGTTGTCTGTGAAGAAAGCAAATACCCTGCTATAACTGATATGTTTTACTATAAACTTTGTACAAAACTAAAATGCCATATTTAGTACCATTATGGTAGTTGTGAGATAATGCTTTATTTGCACCCAAGTTCAAAGGAAAATAGACATGACTTTAGTTTTCAAATTGTGCATTCGTGTATAAGAAGTTGAAATCAGTTATTAGGACTTTTTCACCAAGTCTGAATGAGAGTGAATACAAAATTGTGCACTTTTTGTGCTCTGACTGGCTTTTTTCATGCAGCTTCTACATGTGAAGAAAGATCTGAACATTCATAAAAGCTCATTTGTTTTGAGCATATACATGATTTATTAGCAGAGAGCATGAATAGACTCAGTTTTCTGTGTTTTGGCCCTGCTTCCAGTTTTCACTGAAGCTCATGTGTGTCTGAATGAGACCAGCAGTGAATACTGTGTTTGAACAGTACATTTCTGGTATCATTTCATTGCAGTGAATTTTTTTTTTTTTTTTTTTGGAAGGGGTGGTAGTGAATATGGAGGGGTAAGAAAGGTAGAACAGCAGACTACCCAATGAAGGTGGGTTTTTTTATATATGTCTTCTTTGAAACACCATGCTCCAAAATGTCACTGTTTTTTTAAGCAGTTTCCATTTGCCTTAAATTACTAAGAAATTGTAAGTTTTTGAGGATTTTTATTTTCTTTAGGGAGCAGGTATACATAGCTGGTAACTGTTTAAAAATTAGATGTGGAAAGTGTATACTAAAGATTTTTATTGTAACCATTTATACCTAGTGATCCTTGATGGTGTTGGAGCTTTTGATTATGGTAAGGTCATCACAACCTGAGTGTACAGAACTCTGTCTTTTGGCATAACTTAATTTGTTTATGTTCAAGATAGAAAAATGTATGAGATGTTTAAGCTGTGTATAGAATAATTTGATTTAAATACTCCCCAATTTCAATATATATTAGAAACATGGGGAGAGCAACAATTATTTTAATAGTTGCCTTAAACTAAATGTGTGTGTGTGTGTATATTTGGCTCCAGGAAGGATTTTTTTTTAAGTTTAGGTTAATCCTATGTGTTTTTCCCTTTTGAAATTACTGGTGCTACAGACATGATTAAATGTAGGTGTATATATAATTGGGTTTCTGGATTAAAGGTGTCACGCAGTTTATTTGTATTTGAAGAAAAAAAAACTGGGTGATTTCTTTCTTCTAGAAAGTTTCAAAAGAGAAATTAACTACAAAAGGTTGATACGTCTCTCTGGTTATTCTGTCCTTATCTGGTATTCGTGCTCTATAATACACATGGCTCTGTTAAAGCATGGAGTGTTATCTCTGCTGTCCCACCTGGGCAGGGAGCAGCCCTGGTTCCACTTGTTGGCACAAAGAATAGAAATGTCCAAATTGATTGATTACATTGCTCTGATTTCATTATTACAGAGAGCCCAGCGCCACAGAACTGTCCTCGCTGCTGCTGGAGAGCAGGTTTCCTGTGTATCAACAGAAGATTAAAAGCCATCTGAATCGAGCTGCTCTGTGTCTGTGCATCTGCTGGCTCTTTTAATGATTAAAGAAAGACATGTCGTGCTTCCCAGGGCCAACACCCTCCTACAACCACTGCCTCCCTTTGTGGCTTCTTGCAGAGCAGTGTCAGTAATGCAGAAGCCTTTTGGCTATTTTGCCTTTTTGCTCCAAGTTCCACTGATCTGGTAGGAGCTCTTTGTTCTTGCTTGTCTCTTGTCTGGCTACCCATGCTTTTCTTCTTTCAAATTGCATAGTACAGCAGTGCTCTGTTTTTCAAGTATTTACCTTGGTAATGTCAAGGGGAACTGTTCCCCTGCAGCTTTAGTTTACTCTGGAGCTGAGCAGAATGAGAATCTGAGTATCATGACTTACTCCAGTTCATACAAACTCCTCAAGAATGGTAATGTCCTTATATACCCAGCATGTTAGCTGAACTGCAAATAATCCCAGGGGAACTGTGGTTTCATAGAATTACTTAGTTTTAATTTGTCTTGGACTGTGAGGCAAGTATAGCTATTCTGGGGAATAAGGTGCTCTAGGAGGGAAAACCCAAGATAGTCAAGAAAATGAGCAGAAACCTTTTTAAGCTACTCTGTCTCATGTTATTTCCTGGCCTGTTCCTTCTAGTGTTTCTTTTGAAATGATCTCACCATATATATTCAGAACAGTTTCTAATTTATTGATATTGATAATTTTTATATGTTTTTATTATCTCCTATGGTTTTGAAGTGCTCAGAGGTTTATTCCTTATAGGTGTAAACCTAAGCCACCACTTTTGTCCACTTGGGAAACTATCATAGCCTTCTTGTTTTGTGACACCAAGCTATTACCTGACAGAGAGTTTCCTCAGCTTGGGCTACAATCTGTTTTGTGCTTGAAATCTAATTTCTCTATATCTTGCTAGTTGCCACAGGTAAGAATATTGTTTTGGCCAGGAACTGTACAAAATGACCTTGTCCTAGTGGGTCATGAGCCAAAAAAGAAACAGGTAAACTGAAATTGGACTTTTGCAGGGCTCAAAGCTCTGAGTCATTTGTTTAAAAACAAAACGAAAGAAAACTGACAGAATTTCACATGGAAATTCTAGGCTTATATTTTGTGAGAATGGTGTGTGGAACAGCCAGTCTTTTTCACAACCTGGCCTCATACTCAGGTCAGCTGAGTTGTATTAAGAATTAGCACAGATTTATTGCACTGAATTGTTTGGCAGATAGAATCCCATGAGTGCTTCATGTGCATTTTATACAGTCTTTCTTAAAAAGAAAATACACATCCCTGGAAGCTTGACCATACAGCACAAAGTTTCCTTTCACACTGCAATACTCCAGACTTATTTAATATCCAAGAGTTAGAAAACATATAATGATCTGGGGTGCAAATTTGCTAACCAGGGTTTTCTTGCAATAAAGCAACTAAAAAATACACAAAGTGATAAACTGTTTATTTAGTGCAAATTGAATTTATACCAAAACTTGAAAATGTATTTTAAAACTTGTAATCTAAATTCTTTTAAAGTGGGTATTACCATGATGGATTTTTTTGCAGCCAAGTTACAGATCCCAGAAAAATAAGGTTTGCATGGAAAGTTCTTGGCAGATCTCTTGGAACAGCACAAACAACATGACTTAACAAGGAGGCATTCATTACTTGTCTTGTTACCCTCTGTTCTTACAGTCACCAGCTGTAAAGTTACTGGCATCTTTGAATCTTCCTAATAAACAGCATGGGGAGCAGTCATTCAAGGGTGGTAGTGAGAGATATGCTGCATTTTTGAGGCTTGCTTTTGTTTTTTAATAGCTATTGTGCTTTATTGAGCTGAGCTGATGCATTGTCTGCATGTTCTCACAGCAAACAAAGTTTAGAAAAGTAACTAAATTTCAGAAGGACGAATCTGTTGGTTTAACTTTAGCAGTCTGTGAGCCTCAAGTATGCAATTAAAAGAAGTGGTTTGCCTTTGGAAATGAAAGCCATCTGGTGTACTTTTCTGTAAAAAAAGAAGGCATGGATAAATGGCCTACATGGTGACCATGTATTTGTATTGCATAATTTTTGTGTGAGGGATTCAACTAAGACAATTTAAGATTTCATGCAAAGACAGAAGGGGAACCAAATCTAATGTTAGGAAGCATGAAGGTTAAACCCAATAGTTTAATATTGGAATGGATTTTAACAAGACAACCGATAAAAAGTCTAGTTTGTAGCAGCTCTCTTGCACATTTTCCAGGCCTTCGTTACAGTGGTTTCTGCTGCCAAAACTAGCAATGCTGATAGGAGCTTTACTGGTGGAAAGGGAAATCTATTATCTATTTACTCAAAAGGCTTATGATATAAATTTTTCCTTCAATCTGTCACACTAGTGGATTATAACTCTTCTTCTTTCACCTGTCTCCCTGTAATATGAATGCAGTGTACCTGTTATATTTATCGTACTTGCTGATTAATTAGAAAGGTCCTAATCTCTTAAAAAGTGATATGATTGGAAAGAGAGTTTATTGATGAGCAGGTGGCAATACACATCGGGCACAGGTCATCTGGCAGGCTGGAACCTAATGATTCCTGTTGTCTCTTGTGGAATTTCTGTTTTTCCTCTCCCATCCATTTGTCTGAGACCCCAAAGTGGTGGCAGGGGGGAAAGGATTTAATTTCACTAAGTGCATGTTGTGTGAGTGGTCTTACTTTTAGAGTAGATGCCATCTTGCCTCCAAACAGCCTTATTAATTGGAACACAAATCTAAATGGCAAACTGGTAAGCAGCTTTCCAAATACAATGTTTTATATCCTCTCAGAAAGAAAATGAGATTAACATGAAAGGAGAGAATTTTTAATTCTTAATTCGAATTATGTTATATTTCAAGATTATTTCATCCTGTTAATTTCCACCTGAATTCTCTGGGTTACAGTTTGCTGCTCACTGAAGTCTCTGGAATTTGTCAATTGTCTTTGCAATCTTTTGGTCAAATTCTTGTTCTCTAAGTCTCAGAGACTCGACAGAGATATGTAAGTTTGAGTATGTTTAAATGGTTCTTATACCCTAAAATCATTCCTTTTAACTGCAAAAAGCTGGTCTGTATCTTGCACAAAGAAGTTAGTACTTGTATTCACTGTAGTTTTTATAGCTCTGCTAAGGGTATGATGATGCTGAATTAGGGAGTGCATCAGTTTTCAAGGTAAATATTATATGCAGTATTTGAGCATATAATCACATGCATTAATTATGTTCATAATTTTTTCATGAATTGCCCTATACAGTTATTTCCCTATGGACTAGTAGCATTTAATGCTGGAGCTTCAGGGCAGGACTGCTGTTGTTTGGTTGTTGGGGTGTTCTTTGGAGTTCTTTTTTAAACCAAGTCAGTCATATGCTTTAAAAATTCAGATTTAAGTAGATTATTTTTTTAAATTCCAATTTTACCACAGATTTCTGCAGAGACTAATACTGAGCAATGTTTCCTTAGAATGTGACTCTGCAAACAAAGAGAATGCTCAGGAAGCCTGAAAATATTAGTCTAAGCCTTCTTTTACTGATTATTTACTTTCTAAAACCTTAGGAGTTGCCTGATTAAATTAAGCAAAATTAGAAAAAGTAGTCCTCAGAATAAGTATCCTGTGTGCAATAGCTATACTAAATCAGGCCATTTTGTATGAATATTAGGAGAATTGACTAGTTAATGGTTAGCCACCATTATTTGTTTTTAGATTATCTGGATTTTTCCTGTGTGGTTCCTTTAAAGCTGTAATTCAGAAACCAGTGGTGTTGTTGACTCACTACCTCCTTCAGTCAAAGAACTATTCATTACATATGCTTTGGGTTAGAGCTGCAGTTGACTACCTACCCAAAAATATGCTGAGTGGCTTCAAAATCCCCAAACAGTAAAGAAACGGAAAGCAGACACAGGCACCAATCCCCAAGTAAACATGCTTTGACTTCCATGCCTTCTGAATGGAAAGACATTCTCCCTCACTTTCACCCAAGCAGTGGATGTTTTGTTAACTCCAATTACATGTATTGTGGCACACTTAAAACCCAAACCAACCCATGGAATAATTTTTTTATTCTTTAATTGACATCTTCACAAACATAATGCTCTTCATCCATTATATCATTATAAAACAACACTAAAGCTCTGTAAATCCTTGGTGTAGAATAATGTTACACAGGATATATGTCGCAATATTTAAAATAATTAATAGCATGAAGAAAACCCAAAGCTATTCCTCTTGGTGTGATTTTAGACACGTTTTAATTGTCAGATCTGTCACTCCTGGCACTTGCCACTTGAGGGAGTGATGCACGGGGTGCGGGTTGGACTCTAACTTGAGTCTGTTCTGAGTAGTTTAGCGTACACTGGGAGCTCACTCCAAGTGGAAAAAGCCGACATCACATGAGGATATTTTGGCTACAAAGGAAAATTAAAATGCCCTGTACTGAAATGGTTTGGACAGTTACCCTTTGAGATGTACTTAGGTGTCAATCAAATCCCTGTGTGGAACTCGAGAAGATCTTTCCTGCCAGATTGGTGGAGAGGTGCCTGGAGATTTTATTCTGCTACAGGTTTGAATTGATGGGGTCACTCTGGGCAGTTTTGCTGTGGAGGGCTGAGGTGTGTGGTACAGTCAGGCAGCTCTCGGAAATGCTTGGGACACTCTCGGAATTAGTGTGCAGAATGCCTGTTTCTTATGGATTTAGTGTGCCTGGGAGTAGAGGGATTTCAGTCTCCTGCTTTAATCCAATCTTATTTTACTGAATTATTTATTATTTGCAAGTGATGGGAAAGGTTGGTTCACGCTTCTAAAGAATGGCTGTGAGATGTTACAGGGCAAAACACTTAAATTGAGGGCAGGAATCCAAATTGCTGTGTTTGCTTTCTGTATATTTAATATAGAAACCATGAGTGAATATAGAAAATCTTCTGATATCATTTAAAATAGACCAAAAAGTCTTTGATATTCTAAAAAATTTGCATAATGTAGAACTAATCCGTGGCTATATATTTATGTAGTAAATCTGTGCCACTATATATTAGTCCTTTTGTACATGTCGGGTTGTGTGTGTGTTGTTACATTTCTGTAGCTCCTAATATTTCCTTTAGAATTTACTCTGAAGAGACATGTTAATTATATAAGGGCTGTATTTGTGCAGGGGTTTCTAATAACAGTACGTGACACTTTCCTGGGTAGCTATTGTACTGGAACATGTGCAGCATTGGCAACATGAGAATACTGTACATTCTTGGTGTTTTACCAACTAAACTAAGTAACAATGTGATGATACACAATACAAATGCTACCTTGCTGCCCTGGAGACCTTAAGATTTTCCATTATTACGTTCCCAGATAAATTGTCCAGAATGTACAAAAATTACTGTCTGTAATTATTCATGGTTTTCTCACAGGATATAAACCCACCTTTATTCAGCCAATGCTTGAACTGACTAGTTTTTAGAAGGAAGAATACCAAGACAAAGCCCTTGTAGCATATCTGAGAGCATCTTGTCTGGGACACTTTGTGGACTCTGAAGGTAGAAAAATTGGAATTCAAAAATCTTATTAAAATGTCATTCACCTCAGATCTGATTAGCAGCATCAAGAGCTGAGAGGATGGGAATTAAATTCACCAAGGCTATCTCCTACATATTTCATCATTCTGAAAAAAACCCAAACAGGTAAGTGAGTGAAATAGAAAGTTTATGCTTTATTCTAGGAAAAAAAAAATTATTTAGTGAGATGGGATATTTGCATTTTGGTGTATGAACTCTATAGAGAATGAAGCATCTCATATCATATTGAATATTGTTGAAATACTGGTCTTTGTTTAGCAAATGATGTTTTGAATTCCAGGAAATGACCTTGTAAAAATGGAAGTAAGAAAAGGAAATTCACTTACATTAAGGAGGGAAAATGAAGAAAAGAAAGTCAGTGCAAACAAAAGGGAATGACAGAGGCTGAATCAGAGAAAGGTGGGGATTTTAACAGGAATGTATGGAGTGTGGGTGAAAGGTGCCTGATAGTTTTTCGGTCTAGAAATGCCCACTTAATCTTTCCATAAATTCAATAGTCTCTTCCAATTCTACCAGTTAATTAATAATCCCAGAGAGATCGAACCCCCTTTATTTGCACTGACTTTGTATTGCTACTGTGGTAGCAAACCAGTACAGAGATTTCCAGGATACTTTCAAGACAGACCATGTTTCACATGTGACTGCACTTGAATGTTATAAAATGCTGCAGACGGCAGCTTGAAAGCCCCCAGCTTTGTGTCTGTGTTTTAACCCCCCTCCTACTGGCTCCCTGACTTTCCCTCTGGACTCCTATTAAACAGTGCTTCCAAAGGGGCTGTTAGGATTTATGGATTTTCTCTTTAGTTGGAAATGGTGATGGCTGTAGTCACCAACAAAAGTAATGAGGCAGAAATGGAACTCTGCGTCAAGGGGATGCTTTCAGGCTAACTGGATCAATGTTGGAGGAGAGGGTAAAATCTGGTTTAGGGTATCTAGAGTGCTTGGGAGTACATCAACACAGAGGACTCCCAGCAGGATATCTTTGCCACACACCAAATCATTTATGGTCATAGAGTATACTTTTACTTTGGGAATACTATGGTCTTGCTGCATGTGCTCAAAACCAGGCCCTGTACAGACATAGTGACACCACCTATGACAGGTCCTGGTGTTGGAAGGGAGTACCTGGGACAGGTTGACTGTCCTTGTGGTGACGTGAGTCCTTGAAAAGCGAGGCAGTGACTACCCTGTTCACAATGGCCGAGCAGAGAAACCATCAGCCTTTCCGAGTGGACGCACATCCAAACCCTCCTTCTCTCTTCCATGAACTTGGGTTTGCCTGGGGCAGTGGTCACTCCTGGGCTGGCTTGCAAAGGACAGCTTATCTGTAAATCTGAAAGTGTTTTGTGCCCTGCAGTGAAATGTCATAAATTCTTGTGTTCTCATGCCTTGTGTAGTAGTGTAAATATGCTTATTTATTGTTGAAAGTAATAACTTACTCAACTTGCGGTATGGGAACAGCTATCTCCCTGTGCCCTTCCAAGCGGGTTGGGGCACGCACTGGGCATTTCTCTCCCATACCTTGTGGCTCCGTCATGTGCAGCAGGAGTGTTTTCCTCATGCGTGCAAAATGTGTGTGTCTGTAGCATCTGGCAACTTGGGCTGTAACCGTGGGAGTGCAGGATGTGGCCCCCTGCCGAGCCAGAGGGGCAGCACCCTGTTGCAAAATGTGGAACATGTAAAATTTTCCTAAGGATGTTCTTTGATGTTTGTATTCTTTTAAGGCTAATCAACGGGATGAGAGATTTAGTTGGTGAAACAGCAGCTAAATAAGAAAGCTCTAAGTGATGTCCAGGTGTTAGAAAAACAAAGCACTTGGTGGTAGAATTGCCTTGTTAAGGTTTAGGCCTTGACATGCTCCATGATCAAAGACCTAGGGGGAGGCTAGCAAAGCTTGGGAAGAAGGATGCCCAGTGATAGTGGACGCAAAGAATGCAGAATTCAGAGGCCACAAGGCCGTTTGGCAGTACTCCCAAGATAAGGAAGAAACTAATAAAGACAACTCAGCAACTGTGCTGAATCCTCTCCAACTGGTTAAATGGTTAATTCTGGCAGGGGCAGCTTGTGATCACTGACCCAAGAAACCCACCCACCCAAAAGGAGAGAAGGGCTGGGTATGTGGACTAATGAGCATAAGAAATGAGGGAATCATTAACCAGTAGAACACTGATTAATAAGAGAATAATGTAACTTGTAGTAAATGAGCACTAATTAATTGTTTGCTAAAATGTATAAATAGTAAAAAGTTCTGATAGTTGGTGTGCTCGATTCGCAGAATAACACCGAGCACTCAGGCTTGCGCAGCTCTGAAGTAAACAATCAATGTCTCTCTCGAGTTTGTAATTATTGGGCTTGTTTTACGCTGGCTGACGAATCCGATTTTGGCGGACAAAACCCGCGCCTTCAGGCCCCAGTTCCGGGGCAGGTTCGCTCCTCCCCGGCCGGGCACGGAGGCTCCCGGGAGCGGGGAACCCGCCGGGGCCCCGCCCGCGTCCCGCCCCTGCCCGCCTCAGGCCGGGGCGGAGCGGCCCCGCGCCGCCGCCGCCATTTTGTGCGGGGGGCCGGGGGTCCGCGGGCAGGGCGGCGGGGGCGGCTCTCGGGCACAAAAGGCTCCGCGCCGCCCGGTGCTCCCGCACGGTGCGTGGCCGGTGCCGGAGAGCGGGGCTGGGGCAAGGGTAGGCGGGGAGAGGCTGCCTGGGGTCCCTGCCGAGCAGCCCGTCCGTCAGCCCGGCACTCTGCTGAGCGCTCCCCTTGCCTTGGGAGGCTGCTGAGATTGGTGAGAATATTTGATGCGTTCACAGTCAACTACTGAAAGTTTCAGAACCTAAAAGTTACGGTTAGATATGGGTATTTAATTTGTGTTCCTTTTATTACAGTAGAGATTTGGTAAATTAATCATGTAGGTCTTTGCTCTTTTTTTGGACTCCTCGAACAAACAGATCTGGACTCTGAACATCTCAAAAGTGTGTAACCTTTTAAATTTGAGTGGACTTTGAAAAGGATAACAAAAGGAGTGGTCTTGAGTGGGTCCTACACTAAATCTGACATATTTTCCAAAATTTATGATTTTTAAAAATTTTTATATATAGTTCAGAAGAATGCTTGCTTCCCTAGTTTCATCTGAGAAGCAACTAAACTGTCCGAGGATTTAACTATGACTGACTCTCAAAATGGATAAATATCCATGCAGTGAAAACCAAAGTTTTTATTCGTCTGCAAGGTCTAATAGTGAAAACTACCTGTAGAGGGATCTCGGTGGTGTTCCATGCTTCCACTGTTATTTTGAAATACTGCTTGACATTGCATGAACATTTGAAGACCAAGATAATTTTTAAGTGAGACAGTTTCTAGATATTTTCAGGGATTGAGAGTTTGTTCCTGGGTTTGGAAATATTTGCTGGAATTTGTTTTGTGCTAACAGTAAAATGTACCTTTCTCAAAAACACTGGTTTCTAACAACTGTGACCATTTTCTTTCTAGCGTACTGAAGCATGTTTTTACCAAGGTCTGTTAAAGTCAAGAGGACTGCTGATGAGGACAAAAGTTGTACAGCTAAGAAAAATAAACTGTCTTCTGGAGGACCTTTGCTAGAGGACAGCACTGAATTCCGCGACTGTAAGTCAGTTAGAACAGAAACTTCTGCTTCAACGTGCAATTTGACTGACATTGTACAAGAAAACACAGAACCTGTAGCTGGAGACCTTGGTGCTGCTAATACAACGTCGGGAAAGGACAGCCAAAACACTGATGAAGACAGCTCTTTGGAAGAACCCGTAAAATCCTTCAGCAAGTCCCAGCGCTGGCCAGAGCCCGGAGAACCTGTGTGCGTGGTGTGTGGTCGCTATGGAGAGTACATCTGCGATAAAACGGATGCAGATGTTTGTAGTTTGGAATGTAAAGCCAAACACCTTCTACAAACTGAAGCAAAGGAAAAACAGCTGACAGCTGATCAACTCACAAACTCTGAAGCAGAAGCTCACCTGCCTAATGCACCTTATTTCTACAAAGATCATTCCTTTATTTTAGGTTTGCGAGACGAGCAGGTTGAGAACCTTAAGCTGCAGCTGGGTATTGCTGTCCAGGGCCAGCAAGTTCCAAGACCTATTGTAGAGTTTGAACACTGTGGTTTTCCTGAAACTTTAAACCGTAACTTGAAGAATTCTGGCTATGAAGTCCCAACTCCCATCCAAATGCAAATGATCCCTGTTGGACTAATGGGGAGGGATATTGTGGCTAGTGCAGACACAGGCTCTGGAAAAACAGCAGCCTTCCTACTCCCTGTTATTATGAAGGTTTTGAATGAGGTAATGGAACTTCATATGTTTTGAGAGTGTGGTTTACAACTTTGTCTGTTGGATGCCCAGTGTAAAGGAGAATGTGATTGTGGTGGTTTTAATTAACATTCAATGATTTATTTTCTTTTTGATCGATGGAGCGTTGGTTCTCAGAGGAGCAGGGGGTTTGATGATTAATTTTAATGATTTTGAATGTTCTTCCACTTTGGTAAGGGGATAAAGCAACTATTAATATTACCAAGTGTACAGTTCCTCCTTTTTAGGAAAGGTAACTAAATTCTGTGGTATACTTCCTAAATGACTTGAAAGTGAAAATAATTCCATCCCTCTGCAAGAAACATTTGCATAATTTCACAATTTCTCTTGGAATATGCTTGGTTGACCATCAGATAACTACAGGGCTTTGGGGTAATATAGTTTCTGAAATCCTCTAGTTACACAGTCAGCCCTTTGATTCTGTGGGGAAAAAGCAATTAAGAAAGTTTTTGCTTCATAGGGATGTGAAGGAATGACAAGAAGTAATGGCAAATAGTATTGAGTCCCTTGTGTGTGGCTCAGTATTGCTTTTTCTGTGGTGGTTTTATTTATAAGAATATATTTGAACATTCTAGATCTGATTCTGTTGATTTTTGCACTGGTTAGATACCTTTACAGATACATGTTTATACACTCACAAACCAGTGCATAAATTCTGTCAAATAAAGAGAAGTTATTTAAGTAACTCTTTTATCTCTGAAGTACTCCAGCGTTAGTTTTAAGAATAAAAGCATTATGTAAGAACATAGAAGAGGTGTATTACATTCCAGGATTTCCTCTGTCTGATTATCATTAAAGTCTGCAAGACAGTTGTGTGTTTATAATGACATGCACAAATTTGGAGTGTTAATGAATAATACTTCTGTACGTGATCTTTCCCATTCTTCATCTTCAGGGCACTGACCAACTTAATGTATATGTCAAGAAGTAATTTTATTTTGTTGCTTAAAATAATTTTTGTTTTTAATGCGAAAAATTATGTTGGGAAATTTAATTTTGAAAGCTTTTAATCTAAATAATAGAGCACTCCCATGTGATTTCTCCCCCTCTTTCTAGACAGAAACCCCATCTGCCCTTATTTTGGCACCCACGAGGGAGTTGGCAATTCAGATAGAGAGGCAAGCTAAGGAGCTGATGGCTGGTTTACCAAACATGAGAACAGTTCTCCTGGTCGGAGGTTTGCCACTGCCTCCACAGCTTCACCGGCTCAAGCAAAGTGTTAAGGTGAGGACTTGGAGTGGGGAGTTATGTTTTCATGACGTTCACACAAAAGAAAAATGTTACTGTTGACATGGATGAACACACAAGGATGTGTTTTTTCCTAAGTCAAATGTTTTTTCCTACTCAAATGTTTGTCTTGAAAATTTTACAGTAATACAGGTTTTTTAAAAACATTTTGACTTCTGACTAAAGATGTGTTTGTTTGTTTGTTTGTTTTAAAAAGTTTCATGGGTGATATTGCTGCTTTCAAAGACTGAAATGTACCGTTTTATTAGACAAGGAGTTGTAATTTACAGCAAAAAATAGTTTGTTTTTCGTGCAGATTATATTGCTACTAATTTAGGCACATCCATTGGAGTTCTGAAAGGTCCATTTTCTTTTGAGCCTCTGTAGTTTATTAAGTTATCCTTAAAAGCTTTCTGACTTACTTGAGTGCAAGTAATTTCACTAATTATAGCCCTTGTTATCTCTAAGCTGTAACTTGATAGTTTTTCTAGGAAAGTCATCTGTTCTTTCATGGAATTTCTAACTTCTGGGTTGTTTTTTTATTTTTTTGGTGTTTTTCTAGGTTATAATAGCAACACCTGGAAGACTTCTTGAGATTTTAAAACAGAGTTCTGTTCAACTGCATGGCATAAAAATTGTAGTGGTGGATGAAGTAAGTTTTTATTTATCAGAGCTATATTTCCTTGAAGAGCCAGTGTGAATGGCTGGTGTAACTGATTAAACATACAGAGTGTTTATTTTAAAGATACAATACATTTCTTAAGAGAGAATTTTACTTTTTAATACAATTTGAAATGTGTTTGAGCAACTCCTATTGTCTATAAGAGACTTAGATACCTGACAGGGTAATACTGTTAGAACCAGTGTGAACCATTTGTTTTTAATTTTCTCACCTTCTGACTGTAAATACTCCTTTATCATACACATTATGGTTCTTCTGTCAATTCAAGTTCAGGGTCCTGCTCTTCATGAAAAAATCTGGTACAAATTAATATTTGTCACTTAGGTGGATACCATGTTAAAAATGGGTTTCCAGCAGCAAGTGTTGGATATTTTGGAAGACATCTCTCAGGATCATCAAACCATACTGGTGTCAGCCACGATTCCAGTGGGCATTGAACACTTGGCAAATCAGCTTCTGCACAATTTTGTAAGAATAACAATTGGAGAAAAGAATCTGCCGTGTTCCAATGTTCGCCAAATTATCTTGTGGGTAGAAGAACCATCTAAAAAGAAAAAGCTGTTTGAAATACTAAACGTAAGTCTGATGTTTTTTTCTCATAAGAACAGTTTTTAAAAATACTCATGTCTTTACACATCTTTGTCAGGTTCTCTTCTTTAGTTCTAATCTGTATGTAGTGGAGAGGTGGAGTGAGGTGAAGCATGTAACTGCACTTCGGTAGTTCTGCAGTGTAAGAGCTCTAATGGCAGTTTCAGGGGTTACTCCACTCCCATCACTCCCATGTGTTTTCTGTGAGGAAATGGCGGTGATTTTGGATGTTTGACTGAGGTTATCCAAGAAGTAAATAAGAATCTTTAACTGAATCTCAGAACTTAAATTTGGAATTACTTGAAAACTACTGACTGGTAAAAAAATTCATGTGTTGGTATAAAATTGGGTTCTGAGTATACAAGTCATTATACATTTATAATGTACAGCTCTGTAAAGCTTCATGGCTGGTATCTTGTTCTTATCTAAAGTCTGGAAACATTTGTTCATCTGAAAGTCATGTTAATGTTGGAGATAATGAGCAAAAGAAATTGAACCCATGCTGATGATGGGCAGCCAATGGTTGCCAATGGTAATACCTTTTCATATAAACTGTTTAATTTTACAGGATGAGAAGCTCTTCAAGCCTCCAGTGTTGGTGTTTGTGGACTGTAAACTAGGAGCAGATCTGTTGAGTGATGCTGTTCATAAGATTACAGGATTGCAGTGCACAGCCATGCATTCTGAAAAGTCTCAGGTGGAAAGAACAGACATATTACAGGTTTGTGCGTCCTAAAGTTATGGGAGTTTTGATAGGTTTTTTTATAAAAAAAGCCCTTTTTTTTAAGGTGGCTTCACTTGAATGACTGAAGTCATAGTTGACTGCTTCTCTGCAGTAATACCTGGGCTACTGCTGGGGCAGACAGATGGGACCAAGCAAAACTGAAGATAATAATGCCACTTTAAATGTAGATAAACACTAGAGACTATTTCCTGGGTTATTTGCTTTGAAATGGAAATTTAAATATGCATTGTCTTCAATTGATTATTTTTTAGAATTCAAATTGTGTCTTTGATCTTTCTTTGAATTATCTCTGTGAATTATATTCCTGTTTAAATAAAAAATACAGGGGAGCCATTCTCTCTTCTAAAACAGAATAATCCCACTCAATGTGTTCTTACACTATTCTTACACACTAGGCCTTAGCCTGTGCTTGGAGAGGTTCAAAATACAAATGAGCTAAAAATAACTGATTTTTGTTTGTTCCTCCCTTGCCAGGGATTACTTCAAGAGAAGTATGAAGTTATAGTAAGTACTGGAGTCCTTGGACGAGGGCTTGACCTTGTCAATGTCAAGCTGGTAGTCAATTTTGATATGCCTTCAAGTATGGATGAATATGTACATCAGGTAAATAAATTGCTAAAGCCTTATTTGAAAAGAATATCAAAATATGACATCCACCTGTGGAAATTTAAATTTAAATGTAACAGATTATTTTCCACTTCAGAATATTGATTTTTATAGGAAAGGAAAGAAAGGTGCTGGATATCTCTTCTATAAGTTTTTTATGTACATTATTAAAATCTAGAACACTGCTTTTGTACCTCCTATATAAGTTACTAAAACCTAGAAGAGCATTTTTATGTCCATTATTTTTGCAGTATTATTCTTCCTGTTTTGTACTCCCCTGTGTCTGTAGCAAGCTAAGTTAACCATTTTTACTATCTGTGTGAAGAAAGGCCGAGTATCCCTCTGTCTGCTGCAGTTCATCTGCAGTGTGGGACATGCATGAAATAGAAAACCAGTCATGAACTTTATTGGCAAAGAATTTTAAGTTACTAGAACATGGACAGTAAAGGGCATTTTTGTGGCCATTCTGGTACATACTGTGCTTGATACATGTATGTGACATCTCTGTAATAAAGATTTTTTGTAAAAACGTTTTGTTTGGATCAGAGCTACTGTAATCTTTTGCCCATAGGCTGTGTCACATGTCTCAGTATCAATAGTGTACTTCTGGTATGTCCCATAAGCATTGATAACTTACAATTAATTTATGCTTTTTCAGGTTGGAAGAGCGGGAAGGTTGGGTCACAGTGGAACTGCAATTACTTTTATCAATAACAACAGCAAGAAGCTCTTTTGGGACGTTGTGAAAAGAGTAAAACCTACAGGCACCATTCTTCCCCCACAGCTGCTTAATTCCCCGTATCTGCATGACCAGAAGAGAAGGGAACAACAGAGACTTAAACAATTGCAGAATAGCCTTGTAACAGGAGATAATATTATGGACATTATTAGAAAACACAACAAAAATAATTCTCCTAGGTAATAAAGATCTATTTATAGTTATGTAATTACAATGGAACTATGATTAAAAATAAACATTAAATGATACTTTGTGTATTGCGGTTTTTAAAGAAGTTTGTCAGTTTTTTTAAGGAGACTTGTTTTTATCTCATCTTTATTTTGAAGTACAGGCTGTGTGTTTGAATTACAGTAGTGTCTAGTAAAAATACTCTGTAACCCTGTTATAAGCAGTAATCTTTGGTCTTGCTTGCAACATGAACTGGGAAGAGACCTTTTATTTTGTTTTAGTATTTCTGCACAATAGTTTCAGACTTCTTGTGAGACGCACTCTTCTGGTAATTCTTATGTCATTATATTGAGACCATGTCTTTGCAAAGATATGGTCATTAAACCTTTAAACCATTGAACATTGGTGACAGATTAGTCTCTGAAAAATCTCTTCCTGTTAGCTTACATAAAATCTTCCACTGAGAACATTTCTCCAGATTCTCAGTATGCTCTCTGGGGGTTTCTTAAGAACATATGCAAGTTTTGTTTGTAAAGAATACTGATAGTTTCTCCTATGCGTGTGAACCAGTGGGGTGTTCTACTCAAGTACTTTGCAATAGCATCAGTACTTCATTCAAAACTTCCTGGGTTTTTGTTTGGTTTTGTTTGTTTGTTTGTTTTATTTGGTTGGGTTCAGACTAAGGCTTGAGAAATTAGTTTCATCGGACCTTTTGTGGTGCTGTGATGCATCGTCCCTTTTTGGCAGACTGAGGTGGTGCAGGTAGTTAGGTGTTAGCCCTATGCATTGTATGTCTGTTCTTTGGCCAAAGACAGCAATGGGATGAATTGACTTTGGTGCCAAAATGGCTCAGTAGCTTGCTGTTGTTTTTAATTTCCCCAACTAGAAATAAAAACAGTAGGTCTTACATGCTGCAGGACAGATGACATGAGTGTGGCACCCTGTTGTAAATGTGAGGAGACAGAGGGATGGGTGTTGTTGAACATGGCTGTTCAGTGCCTATCTTGAATATTAGACACAAGCTCGAACGAGAGTTGGGGTCTGTCCAAAGACATGTTATGAGTGTTGAATTCCTTTGACACTGTTTACAGCATTTTTTCCCTTCACCATAATTTACTACATTGTGTAAAACTGTCGTCATGCTTTTAGTGTCACTTTTAATTTGGCATCCTATCAAAACAACGTCTATTTTAGAGATGGAATTAGTTGATTTTTCTCTCTCGTTTGAAATAACCCACTTCTGCCTCTAGAATGTTTTTGTGTAATGCTGCTGCAGGCAAACTTAGCTCAGGCATACGCACGTTTAGAAGCGCACACACCTCTACCCGTGGCCACTCTGCCTGCACAAATTCCATGATTTCTCTTTGTCAATCGTAAGATCCAGCAATAGTTCTACACCATGTTTCCCCCCGGGAACGAAATGCAAGTGCAGATTCTGTAAAAGTGAAACTGTACCAGCAACCCGGTTCTGCTATTTTTTTCATTGTTACTGGGTTTAGGTAGTTCAGTGTAGCATGTTTTAATTTCAGTGGATCTTTCACGAGCTGGTCCATGTTTTCGTTCCTTCCCTTGGTAGTGTTCGGAGCACCAGCATTGTGTAAGCGTCCCGTCCGTTATGAGTTATTTTCGTTCCTTTCCCCCCCTTTTCTCCCGGGTCCGCGGTGGCGGCGGGGCTCGGCTGCGCTCCCGCGGCCGGGCCGGGCCGGGCGGCGATGGGCGCTGTCCCCGCGCTCCGGGCCGGGGGCGCCCCCTGGCGGCGCGCGGG
>JAWMRA010000005.1:21690837-21752562 GCA_035584735.1 Pseudotriccus pelzelni
ACGGCCCCGCCCC
Organism: Pseudotriccus pelzelni; assembly: GCA_035584735.1. NCBI lineage: Eukaryota > Metazoa > Chordata > Aves > Passeriformes > Tyrannidae > Pseudotriccus > Pseudotriccus pelzelni. The sequence continues at coordinate 21,690,851 of JAWMRA010000005.1, forward strand.
CCGCGGGGGCCCCCCGGGCGCCCGCCGCCCCCGGCCGGATCCTCACCCGCTGTTGTCGCTGCAGACACCGCCCGCGGCTCCCTGCGGGATCTGGCGGCGAAGGGCAGAGGGACGGCGGGGCTCGGCGCGGCCGCGGCACGGGCCCCACTCCGGCCGCTCCCGCCGCATGGAGGGGGAAAAGCCGGCCGGAGCAGTGGGAGAGGAGGGGGCGTCGAGGAGCAGAGCCAGGGCGGGACGCGAGGGAACGGGGAGTGGGGGGGCAGCGCGGGCGCGGGGCTCAGCGCCGGCGGGAGCGCGGGGGCCGCTGCCGCCTACCTCGCGCTCTGGCTGCGGGCGGGCCCGTGGGCTCCGGCGGGAGGGACGGGAGCTTTGCTGAGGGCCGGCGGAGCGGCGGGTTTGTCCTGAGCCTTCGCCCAGCCTCGAGCACTGAGGGGCTTCATCTCTGGTTGGTGGTTGTAATCCTTTAAAAACGAGGGGCGAGCGTGCTTCTAAGTTCGGCTCTCCCGAACTAAACGTCGTTCCTTATTGCAGAATGAAAGAGCTTCTGGTGGGGAGTTTCGCTTTTCCCCAGAAAAACTTTGTGTGTTTTCACAAGGCACAGCTATGGCAATAGGAGGGGAGAACTTTCTTACGGGACTTGTTAAAGCTGCACGGGGAGGGTGGACTTTTCAGAAAACACTGAAACCATTCATGGCTTACGGACGTGTTTCTCTCCTGTTGCCAGAGGGAGCCACAAAATTGATATTTTACAGCTCGCGTGACATAAATAGTTTCCTGTCTCAAACTGGATTGAGCAATAAATATGCTCTGGTTTGAAATGTTATTTTCCTCACAACTTGTGAGCTATGAAAAGTGTGTAGTCATGACATGTGAAAGTGAATGTAATTGCGTAAAGTCCGAGAGTACTCTGAAAGTTACGACTTAAATGTGTAGCATTTAAGGTAAACTTCTATTGGAGCAATGGTTAAACGGTTTCTCCTACATCACTTGCTCTCATCTTGCTTCCCATTTTTTTCCCCTGACCGTGTACAGCTGTTGTTAATGATAGATGCCGTTTTTAAGGATCTAAGTCAGGTGATTTCTTGTAACAGCGAATTAATTGCAGCTGGCAAGTCTGCAGTGGGTAGTGATACCAAACCTGTAACAACCCAATATCTATGATGCTGATACAACAGTGAAAACATACTTTCCTATGCAGATTGCGTATATAGAGCTTTCAAAATATTTATGCGTAGAAAGGTTGGGGAACATATTTTACAGTGTTCTTCTGTCCCCTAGGCTAGATGTCTTTTGCTTTGCTATGGGCCTTTGTATTAGAATGAACTAAAATAATGTTCAGAGGTACTATTAATAGTCACCTTTATTAACTGTCCTGTTCTGATAGTGGGTTTTACATTATATATCAAAATCCTGAAAAAGAAAATCTGCTTTCCATGTTCACAGACTTCTTATTCAAGGTTAATTTTTTTATTCTGTTGGAGTTTGTTAGCTGTGAAACACTACAGTGTAAATAGCTGTGAGTGAATGGAGGCATGATCTGGAATTTCCTTACTTTGGGGGATCATGGTAAAGCGCTTGGAAGAAATATCCATGGTCATCTTTGTTGCTATATATATATTACATAATATATAATATATAAATAAATATAAAATATAGATATATATTTATATTTAAATATATAAGTATAATATATAATCGTAACAAAAAATAAATAAAAAGATATTGTTCCTTTTACCAATAGGTGCTTCTTTGTGATGTTTGGTTTACTTTCTGAAACAAATCATAGAACTCAGTAAATAAATAACCTGTTGTTGTTGGAAGCAGTTATTCAAATATAAAATATTGACTTTTTTTTAAATACTGGAGGTGAAACAGGGTACTAATTGTTATTTATGTTTGGGAGCAGGTGCTGCAGTGTATATAAAGAGCTCCCCATGCATCAAAACATAAACTGGACATGAGCATCATAAAAAAAATGTTTGCTTTGTCTCCCCAGATTCTTTATGAAGCAGCAACTAGAAACAATCCTTTAGGAAAGGTGCTGTGCTTGCTAGAAGCCAAGTGTTACCGGACTGGAAGACAACATGCCTATTTACGCAGTTCCTGCCAGAAGTCCTGCAGGGACACGATGCACTGCCACTTTGCAGAAGGCTTCCTCCAATGATACCTTGGCCAGCAGGAAAGGATCTGGGCAGCAGCTGAAGGCGCAGGTGTTGGGAGAAGAAAAGAATAGTCTAGTTCCATATTCTCAGAATAAGACTGAGGAAGCAAATAGGACATATGTGGTTTCAGCTTGTGCAAAAGTGGGTGACGCGTCGACTACTTTTACATCTGAAGGCAGGTTAACACTTCAGAGGAGAACTGGAGTAAGCAAAAAATTAGTGTCCAGTAATGAACTGTTGCTTACAAACACAACACAGGGTGTGGAAGAGCTCCAAACAGAGAAAAGGCTTACTCTGCAGAGGCGCGTGAGGACTGGCTCCACTGGGAAGAGTAATATCAATCAGAATAGAAAAGAAAACTTGCCAGCTGATGCACAAAGAAATGACAAGATTACACTTCCACAGAATGTTAATGATACTGATGTTGTTAAACCAGACTTGAAGTTAGCTGAGAGTCAGTCCAGTACCAAATTGCAGTGTAACCTGAACAGCAAGGGTGCCTTGGGCTTTGTTGATGGTGTCTGTAAAAATGGTATCTCCACGCGTTTAAAAGATAAGACAGGCACTGCTGATACAAAATTTCAAAATGAAGTTCCTAAATCGGAACAATTAGTTACCTCAAAATGTATGAATAGGTTATCAGGAGAACTGAATGAAAAAGGCAGTATAAATAAGCTAGCTGGAAAGCAAAGGGTACAGCACTTGATGATAAAACATAACAGTTTAGAAAGACCAAGGACACCAGCCAAAGGTTTAACAGAAGGATTGAAGTTTACACCAAAGAACAGCACTTCTCAAGGCCAACCTTCTCTCAAACTGGCCTCAAATGAACAAATGCCTCAACTTCAAATTTTAGCCAAAAAGACCCCAAGTGTCTCCAGCTCTCTTCCTGGGAGTAGAAGTTCAGAAACAGAATCGAACACAGAAGTTTTAGCTGAGAGCAGTAGAACTGAGGGAGACATTTTCAAAGCGAAAAGCAGCAAAGTGATTGTGGCTGTGCGGGTACGACCCTTCAGTAACAGGTTTGTATCCTGGACTTATTTCTGCTGCTCATAGTGTATGTCAGTTTCTGCTTTGTGCTTGTTGAATTGTTTAGTCATTGACCCAATAAGGATATAATATATATACTTTGAAATTAGCTGATACTCCATGAAACACCAAAACGAAGATTTTCTTAAGAAACTGAATTGACTTTATAGCTATTTGTTTTTTTACATAATCATTAACACGGTTTTGATCTTTAATACTTTATATGTTCATCGTACAGATATTTTTCACAATGGTCACCAATTTTTTTATTGTTTCATTTTGTTTTGATTGAAATTATTAACTTAAAGCATGTAGCTTATACTTATTATTTTTTTTAATTTCCCTCCCTTTCCATGAAGAGAGAAAACTGAAAACTCACCCCCTGTAATCTCCATGAGTGGTTCAGAGACAACTGTAGAAAACCCATCCACAAACCAAGTTTACAGCTTCAGTTATGACTTCTCCTTCTGGTCTTTTGACAAGGGTCATCCTAATTTTGCAAGCCAAGCAGTTATTTATCAAGCTTTGGCAGTGCCACTCCTTGAAAGAGCTTTTGAGGGATACAACGCTTGTCTTTTTGCTTATGGGCAGACTGGTTCTGGAAAATCATACACGTAAGTTCCTGATAATAATTGTCAAAATTCTGTAGAAGCCAATTGTTATGCAATGTAAAGTCATGAAAAAAGATTATATGGAATAGATTCCAGTGTTATAGAATTTTGTCAAAATGTTTTTGTGTGTTTTAAAACAAAAATATTTAAACAAATATCTAGAGTAATTAAGCCAAAGTTAGCTTTAGAGTATTTTTATGTATTTGACACTGACTTCTTAACTACTTCTAGTGAAAAAAAACCCCACCTTTTTCAAGAGATTTTAGTGAAGGAAAACCTTCATTAACGCTGAGAGTTTCTCAGACTCTCCCAGTGCTGGTTGTTTTGTGCTTGAAGTCACATAGAATAGCATAGCATGTTTTTTGGGGAAGACATTGAAGAGATCACTCTAATTATGGTCCTGATGCTTGAAAACTTTAAATAAATAGATCCATATGTCTTTGCTCGAAATCCCAGACAACTGACATTTGTTTGTATATACCTTATTTATATTTTTCAATAGAATGGCCTGGTGAACTGTTTAGTTTCTAAACATGAATCTATTGAAATTAGTTCTGAGTGTAGTAATTTTCATGAGGCCATATAAACTTTTAATATAGGTAGTTGAGGACCAGAAATATTTTTGTTCAATTTACAATAGAAACAGAACTTAGAAGCAAGGCTTTCCTTTTTAAGTGTGAACGCAGTTGTTATGTACATTATTTTTTTAACCTTGGCCTAAAAGAAAAGATACACTCAGGGTCTCTTGTGACTACACTGGAAATGTGCGGAGGGTACAAAATGCATGAATGTTGAGATAATAAACTTCTATAGGCTTAGTGTTCATGGTATGACTTACTCCTCAGCTGCTGTAGAGTTTTGGTTTTTCTTAGGTTATCAACCCATTTTTCAGTGGATTAAATAGAAAATACCTCCAGACATCATCTTGTCTAACTCCGTGCTTAAATAAGCATCAACTCAGATCAGATTTATTTCTGTTGCTCATAACTTCTATAACACAAAAGCATATGGCATGTCAGCTGTAGAGATGCACAGCTAAAGTATCTACAGAGAGTTACAAAGCTAAACTAGCAGGTTTTTTGTAACCGCAGGATGATGGGATTTGATGAAGACCGAGGAATAATTCCAAGACTTTGTCAAGATCTTTTCAATCAAATAGCACAGATGGACAAGGAACAGGTAATGTGTTTATGCTATTGACCTTATATTGGAATATGAGGAAACTGATAACTTAGTGCTGATCTGTTTATTAATTCTTTTTATTTCTGTTTATTAATTCTGTTTATTATTCTTTTGCTGATTCAAATCTTATTTCTCCTAGTAGCTCTGACTGACAGGGTTCCCTAAGTAGTCAAAATCAACATTGTTTTACCTCTTTGATGGCAGTAATGTGAAAAAAATATGGGCATGATAATTTTAATATATCACTAGACTAGGATTCTTTCCTCTGTATTGCATGTCTTAAAATATAAGATTTATGTAGGGCAAGACAAATCCCAGTGGGCTCCATACTTGCAGTGGAGGCAGTAGAATAGAACTCAAAAAATATGAATTTATTGTTAAACATCATGTATCAAAGCAAAATACACTTCAATAGTATTTCTATTTTAGCTTGGTATTCTTGCTGAAATAAAAAATAACTACCCTCACGCAGAATAACGAAAATGTTTTGTGGACTGTATTAATACCTCTTTTTATTATTAATTTTGTTAGATTTTGTATCATCTTGAAATGAGTTTCTTTGAAATATACAACGAGAAAATCCATGATTTGCTTGTCTTTAAAGCTGAAAATGGGCAGAAAAAGCAAGTAAGTTGCTCACAGTTATATGCATAACCTCCATAGATGCCACAAGCAGTGGCATCTATTCTGTAAACAGAAATACACAATTGGCAAATGATCATTGATTTGCTATGTAAGTAATTTAGTTGTGAATAGTGGGATTAAAGTAATAAATAAAAATATTGCTGTATTACTAGTTGAGGTAGTTTGTAGTGTTTGTGTGTTAGAATAAGAAAAACCATAAATTGAAGAAATTTGTCTTATAGAGGGTATGTAGGAAGGAATTTATTATGTCTGATTTATCAAAAAAAGTATTTTCTGTTCTTTGACATTGAACACTAGACTGGCCACTTGTGTATAAACTGAATATTAGTTTATGATAAAGATGACACAATGCATTCCACTTACTGTTGAAATCAGTCTTTTAACCTAAGCTTGAGACTTATGTGGACTTATTATGTAGAAATTAAGACTATACTGTCTTCTCTAAATCAGGAGTGAGTTTAGTCAGTGTTTTTAAGGTAAGCTACTTAACTTGGAAACATAATAGATTTATGTTGCAGATTTTTTTTTCTTTTAAGAGACTCCTGAGTGCTAAATCTAGCTAATGCACTCCTAATAATTTTTATTTTGAAATTATTCTCACCAGCTTCGTGTAAGAGAACATCCAGTGTTAGGACCGTATGTGGAAGGCCTGACGGTGTAAGTCTTAATTGTTCTTATTTTAAAAGATGTGTGGTGTAATCCTGGAAGAGTGCAATAGTTATCTTGAGGCTCTGTGAAAACTTATGTACTCACCAGTAAATCAAGTAAGAGCTCAGTGTCATGTAGTTTTAGAAAAATTCATCCCTGTGGTGTATTGCCCTAGTGAAATGTGTGTGAAAGTCTCAAGACAACTGAAGCTTTCATTGTGCGTTTGTATTTCATTTGTAACTAGGAAAATGCTTCAGAACTCGGGCAGCAGGGAAAACTGCAGAAAGAAACTGTCTGAACCCAAACTTTTTTTTTTCTCCCCCACCTTAGGAATGTTGTTCGTTCTTACTCTGATATTCAGGTAAGAGCTATTTGGTTACTAAAAGAGAATACAAATATTTTTACTTGCTCCTTTCTTCACTGCTGAAAAATAATTTCCATGGATGGGAAGAAAATGCAGACTGTCCAGTAGTCTATGATGTTTCAGCTGATCTTGTAAAAGGATAGTAAAGACTAGTCCAGTATAATGGAGCTGAGTAGATTCACAAAGTTAAGTGTCACTTTTCACATGGGTATCTCTTAAGTTCAAGTTTTTGTTCCTCCCATACAGTCCCATGATTTTTGTTAATAACTTTATTGGAAAACATAAAAATCATCAGTTAACTCTGCAAAGCGGGTTTGGGCTTCATATCCTAACTTTTGTCTCTGACAGAGTTGGCTTGAACTAGGAAATAAGCAGAGAGCAACGGCTGCTACAGTAATGAATGACAAGAGCTCTAGGTCTCATTCTGTCTTCACCCTTGTCATGACACAGACCAAGGTATTGCTGGGTTGTTCTTTTTTTTTTTTGTATCTGCTCAGATCAGGTAGTAAAAAGTTTTGTGTGCTGCTTAGAAAGTTGTGAGAATATACTTGAAGATCTTTGAGAAAAGCACAGGGCATTTTAATGTGGCTTTCTACACAGCAAAAGCTGTTTTATTTTACGTGCTTTGAGTAGATTCTTATGTCTCTGTGCTATGTATATTTATAGCAGCAATATAAATATGGTCTAGACTGACAGATCTAGGAGTAGTTCCAAGCTTCTCAGTGTGAGTTTTGAGATATAACAGGAATCCTAATTGAGGCCAGACCAAATTTCACACTGCTGCCAACACAGCTTCTGAGAAGTTTGGGCTGTGTGAGGTGCATAGCTGTGCTGAGTTCCTGCAAGTGACGGACTGCGACAATGGTAGGGGATGCAGTTTCTGCTCAGTTTCAACACAATTTACTGAACAAATGTTTCCTTGCTTCAGGATGCCTCTCCTCCCCCATGTGTCTGTAGGATATAGGGACTACAACTCCTTATCTGATTTACAGATGCTTAAAAGGCAAAACCTGACTTATTGAGTTGAGCCTGAAGACAGAAGTGAAATAGGTAGAGCTCCTCAGGAGTCTACAGACTGTCAGTTTTCTCCATGAACAAATAACTTGTTGGTTTGTGGGTTTTATGTTTTTTATTGGTTTAATTTTTCATCCCAGTTTCCTGATCTTCTTTCCTTCTTCCCCCTTGCCATTCTCACCACTAGATTTGTTGATTTTTCTGCATCATAACTAGTCTTGAGCCTTTTCCACTGACTACTTGCCTGATCTTGATTGGTCTAAGTCAGTAACAGCTTACTGATATCCGTGTTTTTTGGATAACTGCAATAGTCAAACTTCAGACCCAGACCCACAGTTTGGTAATCTGTTGTGTTTGCAAATTATGTTTATGCAGTTATTCAGCCACAGCCAACTGATTCTACGGTTAAAATCTGAACTTCATCTCCTTAAAGGGATGTACATGAGGATATCCTGTCAAAAATTAAATGGGAGCATCAATTTTTAATGTATTTACTGTGAACAGCTTGTCAGATTTCTGCTTGTCCTCAGGCTTTTTATTTTGGTTTGAATGCCAACATCTCCCTTTTTTTTCCAGGTAGAATTTGTGAATGAAGAACAGTGTGATCGTAGGCTTACCAGTCATATCAATCTAATTGATCTAGCTGGCAGTGAGTGCTGTGCAAAAGCTCAGACCACTGGAGAAAGGCTGAAGGTAAACCAGGACTGGAAATCTGTGGAAAAGGATTGACTCCTGATAATATCCTTAAACTCCAAAGCATGCTCACCCAATGGGACTCTTGGGCAGGAACTGTAGCTATGGAGGATGTATATATAGCCTTTATAAGTATTACATCATGTTTTGCTGTGAGGGTGGGTGGCCTGAAGAAGGTGCAATATGGCTTAGAACAGCATTTCCTGTGCTAGGCAGGTCTAATGATCCTGCAGGAGGAGTGAGGGAAAACTGTTGGTGTGACTTTGCAAATCGTGAATGAAATATCACACAGAGTTGGGTCTTGCCCCTTTTTGTGGGAACCTAATCGAGTTTCTAATAAGAGACTTTATTTCAAGCTGCCTTTATAAGTTTGATGGCTCTTAACACCACTTATTTTAAAGGCAGGGTCTTCGTTGTTTCTAAATGAAGATGTTCTAGACTGCTCTAGCATCTTATTGTTTTTTTAGTAAGTGGTAACATTTAATGTGGCACATTTGTACCATACATTGAATAAGTATAATTAATCACCAGTACAGTCAATAACATCACACAAGAAGATGCAACTGTATTATATTTTTATTTCTACTTTGCGTAGGAAGGTGTGAGTATCAATAAATCGCTGTTAACCCTTGGAAGGGTTATTTCTGCACTCTCTAAACAATTTGAAAATGGGAAGAAAACTTTCATTCCTTACCGGGAATCTGTCCTTACTTGGTATGTACACTTCAGATTTTTTTTTTTATATAGAAGTCGAGGCCGTCTGAGATTGTGGTTTTCTTTATCTGTTCATGAGGCATCACTTTCCTCTCTCTCAAATAACCTATGGAAGGAAGAAATTAGCCTATTGCATCAGATAAAGAATAAACAGGACCTTTGTTTGTATTTTAAGTAGCTAACAGTCCCTCTCAAATAAGTAGCAAGACCCTGGGTATCTTTTATTTAATTTGTTCTGCTTGAGGAGTTGTGAATTTTTCTCTCAGTGTGAGGGCCAGGGATTGACTCGTATTCTCCTGTCAAATGAAGGCTGTTGAAGGAAAGTCTTGGTGGGAATTCCCAAACGACAATGATTGCCACGGTGAGTCCTGCTGCCAGCAGTATGGAGGAAACGCTCAGCACCCTTCGCTATGCACAGCAGGCTTGTTCAATTATCAACGTTGCTAAAGTTAATGAAGATGTAAACGTGAAGCTAATCAGAGGTGAGACTGGTATCTGCAGTCTTGAAGGCTTGTTTCACATGCACGTGTATTTAACTTATTGCTTCATAAGAGTTCTTACTACTAATAATCTGTTGTGTTGACTGACCGCTTGTCAACTAGGCTAATACAACCTGGGATTATCATCCTTTTAATATCATTATTCTTTGTGAACTTTTTTTTTTCCCAAAGTTTAAGTAGTATCTTAGGTTACACTTGGAATAGGGAAATGTGTTTTGCTTTTTTGATTGAGTAACAGGATGAATTTTCTGGTATTGTACTGAAGTTTCTACACCCTATTTTGTCTTCATTTCTTATGTGCACTTTCTGTCTGTTTGTCTAATGTAGAATTGAAAGCTGAAATTGAAAGGATGAAGGCAGCTCAGAGAAGTGCTGTGAACACTGATCGTGAAAAATACAGGCGTTATTTGCAGGAAATAACATCTTTGAGGGTAGAGCTGCACCAGCAGGAGAGGAACATGGCAGAAATGCAAAGGTCAGGCAGTCGTGAATGTCTTAATTTAAAATAGAAATAGTAAGACTTACATGCCGTCATTTTTCTCCTAATGTGTTGCGTTATTTCCTCTTAATATGTTAAGGGCCTGGAAAGAAAAATTTGAACAAGCAGAAAAAAGGAAACTGGAAGATATAGAGGAATTGCAGGTACATTTTTCTTTCTATAGGAGATAGTACAGAAAATATAACATTCAGCAAATCTTGCAGAATAATGGGGAGTAGCTGTAAGGTTCGGTTTCCGTAATACTGTTCTTTTAACAGGCTGCTGTGACAGCAGTGGAAGATTTAAAGTAGATATTTGAATGCACGAAGTAAATTGTATTTTTATGCAGAGCTCTCTTTTTATCTAGAAAGCTGGAATTGCATTCAAAATGGACAATCATTTACCAAACCTTGTCAATCTCAATGAAGATCCTCAGCTTTCTGAGGTGCTGTTGTATATGATCAAAGAAGGAGAAACTACAGTTGGAAGGTGTACACCAAAGTCCAAACATGATATCCAGCTTTCTGGAGTGCTGATTGCTGATGACCATTGGTATGTAGTGTTATTTTTATACTTCAAGTTTCTTCTCTTTTCTTTCTTTTGGAGTCACTCTTTCTTCTGGCAGTGACAAAGCATAGTTTTCTAGCCAAGAAAATAACATTTAGGCTTTTTTTTTTTTACTGCTTAATGATTAAGGCATCTTCCTTCTGTTCCTTCTAAGAAATCTGTTAACTGGGGTAGTTTAATTTCTTTGTTCATCTCATTCGTGCAGCAAAATCTTCTGCAGTGTTTCTGTATGAATGAGACCTGATCACATGATGTTCTAGGGTAGATAACTCTGTTACATTAAGTTCACAATGTCTTGACAGTTTTTATTTCAATAAAAATAAGGATCAATTTGATAATACTGCAGAAAATACTGTTTCAAGTGCATTCTGTGCAATTAATCCCAGACAAAAGGCTGTAAGAAACTGAACTTATCACTTACTAAACCCATGAAAGGCACAGATATGTTGGGAAACTAAGTGTTATGAAAGGAATGCTCAGGGTATTGCAGTAAATTTTTAGCAGTGGATTCTTAGATTTAAATATAGGTTCCCTTCCAAAGTATAGGTTGTCATTTCTTAATTATGTGTGTTATGACTAAATAGTATGAATACAATACACATCTGGAAGGACAATAACAGAACACAATCTAAAGCATGAATTTTAGTCTGTTAAGAAATACCACTTGCAATTATTATGAGCTACTGATACTATAAATGTTTCTTGTTTTCAGTGTTATAAAAAATGCTGTTGGCAAAGTAAGTATTATTCCACTGGGAGAAGCAAAGACATATGTAAATGGAAAATGCATTTTGGACCCAACAGTTCTGCATCATGTAAGTGATTGATTTGGTAATAGTAATATGTGCATGTGTGGATTTCTTTGCTTTGCTAATATTTCAACTTCAGACTTCAGCCTTAGAAGGCTCTGTAACTGTAAATATTTGTCTCTTCATCTTTGATTTCTAGCTCTGCCTTCTGTGTTTTAAGCACTGAAAATTTTTGGTTATAAATTTAAATTTTTAGAAGAATTCTTTTTTTTCCCCAATAGGGTGATCGAGTGATCCTTGGGGGAGACCACTATTTCAGGTTTAATCATCCAGCAGAGGTTCAGAAAGTTAAAACACCTTCTTGTGGGACTACATGTTTGCATGATGGTCCAAAAGATTTTGAATTTGCAAAGAATGAGCTGCTTATTGCACAGAGAACACAGTAAGCATTAGTTCTTCTTGTTCTTTAGATAAATTTAACTGTGAATTCAACCATGCAATTAGTTTGAGAAATAATTAATAACCTTCAGTTATTTCACTGTAAGGAAAAGTGGAAAAATAGCAGCTCTATTTGTAATGGAAATAGAAGTCCCAGACTTAGCTGCAATGAAAGTGAACCTTTAAGATTCAATCACCACAAGCTAGTCCAGTTATCAGGAATGTAGATCACAATTAAAGAAACACTGAGCTCCAAGGCTCCTCAAAGCAGTGTGTCTCTTTGGTTGTGTTTTTCTCCAAGCATATGATGAGTCTGAAAGTTACTTTTGATGTCTTAGAGAGATTTAAAGCCTGAAAAATAAATGCCTTAGGAAAATGGGAAGATCCTGAAGTAATAACCTTAGTCTTATCTGATGAGGGAGAATTTGGGAGATGAAGTGTTATTTGTACTTGCTTCCTTCTTGGGAGTTATCAGAGTGCCAGACTCACTGACTTAAAATTTACTTAATGTGATTTAGTGGGTTTCCATTACAGTTCTTAGTTCTGTGAAAGTGATGTAATAAAATGAAAATGGAAATCGAGTGGACTTAAAAATTCTGGAATGTCTTTCATATTTACCAGTGTCTATGTTTCCCTATGAAATATAAAATAGTTGAAGTATGAAAATCTATTTTATTTTTTTTTAAAAACTTAATAAACCCTCATGATAGGAATAAAAAGTTGATAATCTCTATGCAGCCTATAAGAGATTAAAGGCAGTGTTCTAAATGTATGATACTTGTAGTCTTGAATCAGAAATTGAAGAGGCTCGTCTCAAAGCCAAGGAAGAAATGATGCAAAGTGTCCAAATTGCGAAAGAGATGGTTCAACAAGAGCTGACCTCGCAAAAAGAAGCTTATGAAAGCAAAATAAAATCCCTGGAAGCAGAGGTGGTAAGTTGCCACTGCATCATTACATCAAACATATCAATAGAAACTAGTATATGGTATTTGTTTGGTGCTTAGTTGGAGTTTGTCTGTTTGTGGTGTGGGTCTTTTTGTCTTGAATATTCTAAGTATCTTAGGGAATGCGTCATTCTTTTTTAAAAAATAAGTCAGTCTTAGTAACACAAGAAGTTGGCAACTAGGTATCCCCTTCAGAGTTATTTTAGGAATTGTAACTTGTATGCAAAGAAAAACACCTACAGAATTGAAGTTATTCCATGAGATTTTAAAATTACTATGGTATATTACTACAGTACATTATTTAATATGGCTTTTTTTTCTTTCCAAGTTGGCATGCTACTTTGTTGTTAGTTTTTTCAACACTTTTACAATATACAATAAGTTGACATAGAATGTACAGCATAGTACAATAATAATGATGATATATCTTATGTCTTAAGCATTCTATGGGAGACAGTGATGCTTGTGATGTGAGATATAACCTTTTATTGCTGACGTTGGGCTGTGTAGGCTGTAGGGACTGCATGTTTTAGAAGTGTTGGAAGTAAAAATAAGCCTTAATAACTGCGTAAGGGATGGGTCAGAAATGCTGTAGAAGTGATTTGACTCCTCTCATCTCTCCTTTTTGATATCAGAGAGAAGAATCTTGTAAGAAGCAAATCCAGGAAATGAATAACCAAAAAGCTGCAACTAAAATACAGGAGCTGGAGAAGGCAAAGCAAAACCTTGAGCTAGAACTACAATTCAATAAGAAACGTTTAGAAATGGAGACCTTGGCTACCAAGCAGGTAATTTTAACAAAAACAGCTTTTTAGGCAATAGACTGGGTTTTTTTGGGGGGGGATGTTGTGGTTTTCTTTTTAAAAAACAATTTTTGTGAAGGAAATGCATTTAAGTATTTTTCTTCTACGTGATTTTCTGTAGAAGAACTGATATTTAGTTTGCATCCTGAGTATGATGTTGTATTAGTGTTGGGGATTAACTAATGCTGACCTTATTTCTTATATAACATGGATGGTTTTGTTCCTTAGCAAACCCTAGAGACTGTTGTCTGTGGCAGAAGTTATTACTCTAGGCATTAATGTAAATAATGGCTGGTTCTTGGCTGTGTTCATATATATCCGATTGCTGCAACAAATATGACATTTTTTCAAAGCTGTTTCTTTTTTTAATCACTGCCTGTTTTTCTTCAGGCTCTAGAAGAACATACTATTCGTCATGCGAAGATACTGGAAGCTCTGGAAGCTGAGAAGCAGAAGATTGCTGAGGAAATACACACCCTTCAGAAGAACCGTGGGAGTGGGAATAGAACAATGACAAGTATGTGTATATGTGTTGCAAAGACAATGCTGACTTCTCTTTGGCTCAGTGGGCTTGGGCCATGGATACAGATACAGGAGCTCTTTTTGTTCCCCTAACACTGCCCTGAACAACAAGAGCCTTCTGGTTGTTAGAAGCCTTGCTATTCACAAGCTGTGTCTATCAGACTGTGTTAAAAGCTTGGTTTTAATCGGACTCAGGGTGGTTAGGTAGATATCCATGTAGTCTGCATTTATCCCAGTTGCTTAAAAGTCCTTCCTCTTCTGTCTGAACTGGTTAAGCATTAACTCCTTGGGGAAACTGGAGTAACAGAATTAATTTTGTTTAGTTTTCTATCATGGATTATAATGTAGTGTGTGGTCTTTGCCTCTGTTTCTGAAATACCCTTTTTCTGACCTTTTAAAAGGGTTATCTTGCCTGGAAGTGTCATTTTTTCCCAATGTACTGGGAATCCATGGGAATATTGTTGGCCAAATTATGTTTGTGCTTTTGGGTTGGTTTCCTTTTTGCCTTTTTTTGTTCTAATTAACCCTAAAGTTGTTGCATCACATTGTTTGATCCACTTAATCATTATGTTCTATATTTTTTATTAGTTCCACTGAACTGGAAGTCTCTGAAGCTGTCTGTGATGATCAAAGAGGCCAACACTATTAGTAATGCATTGGGGAAAACCACTGTTTTCTGCAGGTATCTGAGTCAGTTAATTATAAGGGATTGTATATATAATATATATATATTTATAACTGAGGAGTGGATTCTGCATGTGCAGGGAGCTGTTGGTTTGTGTTTTAACAATCTTACAGAATTGAACACGATAAATGAACTTTCCAAACTAGCTTTAGTTAAGTGTGTAGTTCAGCCTTGTTACTTTGAAATGTGAATTTCAAATTTGAATTTTAGATCAAAACTTGAAAGGTATGTCTACAGACAAGTAATTTTGTGTTGAATATGCTTTGGAGGTGAATCTTCTGATGCCTGTATCCACATATTGAAGTGGTCCTAAAGCACCCTGTGTTCCTGTAGGGCAAAACTGGACAGAGGCCGATGTGCCAGCCACCAGGAGGTGCTCAGTTCACAGGCCTGGAGCAGGGGTAGCTCAAAATAAAAACCTCAGTGGATATCGAGCCTTTGGGACCAGTTGTTTCACTCCAAAGATCTCTTGTTATGCCAAAGCTACTTGATAGCTGTAGCTGAAGAATGTTCTGGAAGTGGGCCTGTACACTGTTGAGATCTTAGCATGAGCAGAGATGTATTAGTGCAGAGGAAACTGTATCATTTAAAACATTGCTACAGTAGATGCAGGTAAGATAGGACTTGCTACCAGGTGTATTTTCCAGGCGTTGCATTTTCACTTTCTTCAACAAGAACTCTGCCAGTAGAATTGTGTAGCATATACTTGGCTCTGAATTTCTTGGGAGCCAGGAATTTGTATGCTAGTGTCCGTTTCCGCCTCTGAATGCAGGGAGTCCTTTTTTTCCTTTACATGAAAATAACTAACAGCTATGCTTAGGCTGGTTTGGTTAGATATGTGATGTCTCAAGAAATTTGTATCATGTTTTTGTTCTCTGTATAATAAACAAGTATCTTGTTTATTTTTTGTAATATGAATGTTTTGTCTTGATATTTGTCTTTTAACTCTCCCATATTCTTAGGCATGACAAAATTGATGATAAAACGGGAGCAGTGTCTTCTGTGCAAGTGCAGGTTCGTAACATCAAGCTGGGAATAGCAACTTTTTGGAGTCTGGAGAAATTTGAATGCAAACTAGCAGCAATGAAAGAACTGTATGAGGTCAGTAACAGCTGAAGAATAAACACTAATAATCAGTAATACTTTGTCAAAGATAAGATTTTGGTAATCCATACAGGAGGAAAATCTTGGGGCTTTTTTTGGGGGGTTTATGTCATCTTAAATGCCAGGACACATGTTATATGCATTTACCCATCCTACAGAAAGAGGACAATAGAAATCAATTACTTGATTCAGGTAATTTTTTGTACTGAGTAAGAAGCAATAAAACATATAAAATAAGCAAAAACATTGCAGCTCTTCTTCTCCTGTAAATAGAACATGTCTTTATCCGTGCATTGAATGCTTTGTCACTTTACTTCTGTTTAACTCTCCTCCCCCCCATTTTCTTTATCTTTTAAGAGTAATGATAGAAATAAAGCTGCTGATGTGTTTTATGATCCTGCTGATGAGTGGGAACCTGACCTTTCAGACACCTCAGTTTCTTCTCTTTCCAGCAGAAGGTAATACCAATTTGTAGCTCCTCTTCTACACTTAAAACAAAGCAAAAAATGGTGTAATTATCTGAATATATTTTTGTGTCACTAACATAGTCACTTATTAATTCTTCTTTTACCTTATTATAATGTCATTTATATCTGTAAATTTTGATTTAATTTGTTTTTGTGAGGAGGAGAGGAAAGTTGAAACTTAAATATGTTACCTCATTAGGTGCTACTGGCTTCACTTATGAAGTGTGTGTTAATGTGCAACATGTTGCTGACAAAAATTATGTGTCCAGGAAGCAGTTTGGTAGATGTGACAGCAGTGTTTCTGAGGTCAGGTGTAGAATATATGCAGCATATATCTGATCAGTGCCAGAGGGTTTTGTATATGACCACTGACAATTAGTTCTGGATTATAACAATCCAGTAGTAGGGCATTAGATTAAAAATGAGTAGATGGAATGAAGATCCCTCTATAGTAGCAAGAGCCTGAAGAAAGTAAGTAAGATCAGTTCTATGGGCTGTACTGTCTTGCTTTCAGTCTGGTTTAGGTTCTGTGTTCAAAAGTTGCATTAATTAAAAGTAGATGTTTACATTGTTTGCCCGATTTCTGTTAATATTCATTGAACTTCAGTGGGTATGAGGAGATTCTTTTCTTTTGATGTTTTCTCATGTTTTTACTTTATCCTCCTTTCTTAGAAGTAGAAGTTTCATGAAGAACAAGAGAATTTCTGGATGTTTGTCTGAGATAAAATTGCAACCCATTCAGAATATACAGACTTCCTGTATATCAGGTACTTGCTATGTGGCAGAACACCTTCTGTTTCATACTGAGAATTTGAACCTAATACATGCAGAAAACACAGGCATTTGTAATAGGCTTTTAAAAAAGCAGTGTGGGTTGGAAAGCAAAATTAAAAATATCCTGTTTGTGATATATTCAGGTTTGTAATATTAAGCTGTTTAGCAATAAGGGGTTTTGTATTTTTCATTACATTTTCTTAGGGTAAAAACCTCCTGACCAGCACTTTATGAACCTTATTTAAGAAACTTGCCTAAAACTTTACTGCATATAACTACATGAGTTAACTGGAGAAAAAGGTTGAATCCTGATCCAATAATTTGGAAACTTTTTGTTTTCTTGAGTTGTTTCTATTCATTCAGCTACTGAGGTTTCCTCAGGCTTTTCCCCAAGTTTTACAAACTTGTTTTCTGAAATACAGGATGCTCCAAATATTTTTATGCATTCAGTTATTTTAGGTTGGCTGGGTTTCGTTATCTTCTGTTTCTCGGTAGTTTTGATTGTTGAAACTGATTCATGTTAAAGAATTTCACTTTTGAATTTATCTCTAACTGAATCTAGAAAGTATTTAGGATATTGTATATGCATTTTTTCCTGACTTATAGTCTTGAGTAGATAAATGTTAAGATTAAATAGTCATTACTGTTTAGACACACTGAGTGCTCATTCCTGTGAGGAGTTTCTTGTATTTTTTGCTTTTATATCATACAGGTTCACAGAACAAGTCCAGTATATGCCCAAGCTTTTCTGAATCGTTTCTTCCTGGAATTTGCAAGGAATCTATAAGTGCAGCTTTAGATTTACTGGAACAGAATCATGAAGTGGGAAAAAGCATAGCAGACAGTCTCCTGACTAATTTGTTTATAATTTTTTCTGGAGTGTCTGCCATTTCAAAAGCCTATGAACAGCAAGATGAAGAATGTCAAGAAAACTGTAAGTCTCATTTTCGTGAGTTTAAATGTTACTAATGACTTTCAGATTCAAAAGCATTCATGTGTTTGTCTCTCACAAGAATTAACATTCCTCCATTAATTTGCCAAGGAGATAGATCTGATAGATATCTTTCTCTTGTAGTTTTCAGTCTTGATCCTGCTGCTCAGTCCTACAGCATCAAAATTATCTCTGCTTTTGACCAGATTGTGGTTCTAAGCAAGCTCTGGCTTAACAATATCCAAAAGTGTCCTGGATCTATAAAAGTTGATGAAGAAATGAAACAGGAAATAAAGAACTTGGGAGGTTATTTACAGTTACTGTTGCAGGTAAACATATTAAAGAATTCCTCTGGGTATAGAGAACTCCCATGCATTAATGCAGTATTTCCTACAGACTTGCTAAAAACGCTTAGATGTCCAATGTGTGCAGTGAAAATGGACACACCTGAGGAAGATCAATGGTCGAGGGTGTGGGTTTTTTATGGCTAAGCTGGTACTTCCATGTGCTAGTTGAGAGTAATGCAGGCCTTGCTGTGCCCCGGACAATAGCATTAGTTCTGATTCATAAAAGGGTAAAAGAAAACGTGCAGAAGCAAGACCAAGTGCTGGTTTAGACTGTGAAGTGCTGCTGTTTATAAATGTATAAACCAGTGGCCAGTATTACCCTTTTCATGCTACAGCCTCGTGAAGCTTTCATTTTTTTCATTGTGTTTTCTTCTCTGTGGTTGCAAGGCACAGTCTTTTAGCTATGATAGATAAGTCATTGTAATTAGGAAGATGCGAAGCTAAAAACTCCTACAACTACTGCATGCTACAAGCTCCTGCATTATGAAAAGTGTGTGCTCTTTGACCACAGGTGCTTTCAGTGAATGATGTGCCTTTGTTTCTCAGGGATGTTCTTCAGATATATCCTCATTGGTAACAGAAGCATGGAGCAAAGTAAACCAAGCAGTAAAACAAACAATGAAATACATAGGACACTTGGCAGTAGTCACAACAGCTGATATTTCATTTCCTGAAGAGATCAATATTCCTGTGTCTAGTCTACAGGTAAAAAAAATGTTTAGTAGAAATAGAAATTGTGGATAGTAATTTTAATGTTGCTGTCACACTTATTATCAGTAACTGTGCTCAGAAGCCAATTGTTACATATAACAACTTCATCAACTGAATTAAGTACATATAGTACATTAATTTTTATGGTGAAAATGGATGTGTTCGTACCCTTGACATTTTTCTCCTTAAAAGCTGCAGTTTAAATCTGTGTAACTCACACCTATAAAGAGAAAGAAATACTGTGCTCTTAGGATTATATCTGCACTGAAATTATACAAATCTACCTGTTTCACTGAAATTCAGTACTTATATTTCAGTAATCTCTGTTTAAGTACCATACTGAATTTTCAGAAATCTGAACAAAGTTAGGAAAAGGAGGTTAAAGTGCTGAGCACCAGTGGTCCAAGAATGACATGTGATTGAATAGACGTGCACTGAACAATTTGATGAAACCAAAATTGTTTCTAGCCCATTATAGAAAATCTGTCTTTAATTCAATTTTTTGAGACCAAATCAGTTTCTTTCATCATTGCATTTTGACCCTGTGTTTTAAAAGGAATTTGTACTTGCCGTTTATGATGGAGTAGGCTCGGGACTAGAGTTTCTCATTGATACTGTACAGGAGAAAGCAAGAACGGTACATAAAAAACTTGTGAAACAACGTCCACAAAATGAGGTGAGATGAAAGTAAGATTAAAAACTGCTACTCTATCTTGGAGGAACTTGATCATAGTGGGTTTTTTTAAGACACAGTGTTATTTTGTGCTTTCATTTTACTTAGGTGGTAAATCATGAAGTAGGTGATACACACAGTAGAGGGTAAAGTATGAGGAAGAAGCAGCCTGTTAACACTTGAAAAATTCCATGTAGCAGAAACATTATTTCTGCTTTAGAGTATTTTTCTTAATAGTGTGCCAGTATTCACTCTTATCCTTTTAAAATATTAATGTACTTTGACTTCAGTCAAGTGTACAATATAATTAAAAGTTTCCTTGTAGATGCAAAATCGAATAAAGGATAATGTCGTGGCATTAGCCAGATTCCTTGAAAATAACATCTCTTACTGCAGAAAGGTAAGAAATGCTTCAAAATGTGTGCTTTGAGTCTGGCATTTAAATTTTAAGGATACATTTATAAAAGAAGAGAAATTGAAACTACCTTCTCTATATTTACATTTGCATGACAACACTTCCTGTCTCAGCAGCATTCGTGTGATTGGAATGCTAAGTTTTCTGGCTACTGCATTTCCACTCAAAACTCTTTGATTTTCATTTCACTTAAAGTATTTCTGGAGGTACTTTTATCTTCATTCTGTGCTCATCATAAGCCTAACCACTTGTTGTGTTTTCTTTTAAGTTGAAAGCCTTAAGTCCAATAATGCTACTGTTACTTACGGCTGCTGCAATAGTTCATGGCTGTAGTTATTGGTATTTTGAATTAAAAGCCATGATAGATCACTTAATCTATCTTCTAAGAGCCAAGCTTATTATGGATTTCAGTTCCATTTGCCTTTTTTTAACCTCATCAACAATCTGTACTCTTTCTGGTGCAATCTTACTTGTGTGACTTGGTGTCAGCTTGATTTTGTGTTTCAGCATTGGCCTGTTGTATGTGACTGAATCCATAATAGGCATGTTTAGTAGTTAATATGCTGTCATGTATTTGTTTTTTTTTTAACTGCTGTTTAATAATACAGAAAGAAATAGAATCTCAGTTACATGAAGAAGAATCTCTGTATCGAGAAATAAAGAAAAGCACAAAGATTGCTGCAAAGTATTTGGAATTGGAGCAGTGCCTAAATGAAGTCTGTCGAATTGTTTCTTCTATGTTACAAGGTATTTATCTGGGTTATCACCTGCCTTGATAGTAACCTGTGGGCTACAGGAGGCCTATAAACAAGAGGGAGGACAACTTGGTCTCTCTTTGCAAAATGCTACATTTGATTCTTCTTGTCTCTGTTTGTCATAGGGCGATACAGAAACACAAGCCCCCTCAGGAGCTTTGCAGAAAATATTTCTGTCATAGGTGGATATTTTAACAACTATTTCAGTTTATTTGCCTTGTCTTCTGCAAACAACCCTATCCAGAAAGCACCTCGACCTTTTATGAACTTGGATGAACTGGACTCTCTGGTTGATTCCCTTATTATGAATTTTGAACTTGAACAAGGACAGCCATCACTGCAATCTCAAACTGTTTGTAGTGAAACTACTGAGACTCAAGGAGGACAGGTTGAAAGAGGTGAAGTTGCTTGGAAGTGGAATGGGACTCCGGAACACACACAAACTCCAGAGCTTTCACCTGGTAGGATAGAGTGGGTATAAAACCTTATTATGAACAAATACAAGGAAACTCTTTCCTATTTACATGAAGGGAAAGTAACATATACCACAAAAAGCAAAAATTTATTACTAATATTAGTGAGTGAGTGGTGTGAAAGTAAATGACATGTTTGTATGAGGATAAGTACCCCATATTCCACCAAAAAAAATTCCTTAAGAGGCTGTCAGACTTGAAAATACAATCCCTTTTGTTTTAATAAATGTCTATTGTTGCCTAAGTTTATAAGAAATAATTTAATGCAGTAAGTAAAAAATCAGTTGGAGATGATATGCACAGGTAGGCTAAAACTCTTGTGGAATAACTAGGAAACACAGTAAAGGCTTGGTAGGACATTCGCATTTCATCATGATAAACCATGATTTAGGACTGTGTGGGAGATTCCTTTGAAGGACATTCATGTTGTGTTGCATACAGTTGGGTAAGAAAACTGCCTTGCTGACCTGGACATTTGAAAGGTAAATAATGTGGGAATGAATTTTCTACTTTTTTTTTTTAATTGAAATTGCTGCTTCACTTCTACTGCAGTATGATCTAGTAGTGTTACCGCAACTTTAAAGTGTTTTTTATACCTTTTTTAAACAGAACAAAACCTTTGTATTTATTTCTATAGAGAAAAACTGAGAGATAGTGAAAGTATTTTACAACCCTATTTGATAAATGCTTTTTTAAGTGGTTTTGTAGTTCTTTGAAAAATCTTGGCTTGAAGTATATCAGTGATGCTGCTCTTCAGTGTCATCTGAAGTAAGTTCATGTTGGGTCTGTTGCTAGTGAACTATCTTTTGATTGCTCAAATGACTTTCAGTACTGTTCATATTGGAACAATCCTTGTGCTTTTTGTTGTAGTCATATTGTTTAACACCTTAATTTTAATCTATTGGCCGAAGCCAGTGCAAGCTAGCAGGAAGGATGGAAATTATTTGGAATTTTTATGCTTTAAGACTGGGTTTTAGTAGGCCTGAACTGAGCACTATTTACTGACAACAGCGCAGTGAAGTTTGTAAGCTAAAACCAAAGATTGTTTCCTGTACATCAAAGCTTCTGTCATGTCACAGCACAGCTGCTCCCTCACTTGCCCACCAGTGGGGGTGAATCAGAAGGGTAAAAGTGAGAAAACTCCTGGGTTGAGATGAAGACAGTTTAACAGGGAGAGCAAAAGCCATACACACAAGCAAAGCAAAAGAAGAACTTTTGTTTCCCATGGCCTTCACCAGGTGCTGTAGGGGAATCCCTGTTCCAATGTCTGGAACACCTCTTCCCCTATTCCAGCGTGGGGTTGTGGGTCCTTCCCACAGGCTGCAGTTCTTCATGAATTGCTCCAGTGTGTGGGTCCCTTCCACTGGGTGCAGTCCCACAGGAACAGGCTGCTCCAGCGGGGGTTCCCCATGGGGTCACAAGTCCTGCCAGCAAACCTGTTCCAGCCTGGGCTTCTCTCCCTGTGGCTCCACAGGTCCTGCCAGGACGCTGTTCCAGTGTGGGCTTCCCACAGGGTCGTAGCCTCTTTCAGGCACCCACCTGCTTTGGGCATGGGTCCTCCAGGGGCTGCAGGTGGATATCCCTATGGACTCACCCACAGGTCCTTGTCTTCTTCACTTGAGTTCACACTGGAGTTCCAGCATGTCCAGTGCAGCAGCACAAACAGTAGCCATGCCCCAGCCATCTGCCAGTCCCTGTGCATCACCATTGCTGATGTCAAAATGTTCCCAGGGAGAGCAGAGTGAGGTGATCAGCAGCACAACAAGCAGTGAAAGCAAAAAGCAGCCACTCATGAGCTCAGACTCTCGTACACCGTAAGGCAGTCGAGCCCAGGGCAAGCACAAGAGCCTGCCCAGAGCAGCCAAACAGCAATAATGGCTATAAATTCCATCTAACTTATTCCAGTCAAATCTGTCCTGATCTCAAACCTTCTGAGCTCCACATTGGGCACCAAAAAGAACTGTGATGGTTTAAATGCAGCTGGCAGCTCAGCCCAACACAGCCACTCACTCAGTCCTACCCACTGGGGTCAGGGAAAGAACTGAAAGGGTAAAAGTGAGAAAACTCCTTAAGATAAAGACAGTTTAATAGGGAAAGCAAAAACTGTGCATATGAGCAAAGCAAAACAGGAAATTATTTCACTGCTTCCCAGAGGCAGGCAGGTGTTGAGCCATTCCCAGGAAAGCAGAGCTCTATCATGCCCCACTTGGGAAGACAAATGTCATTGCTCTGAATGTCCTGCCTTTCCTTCTTCTTCCTCTCTCTTTGTATACTGAGCATAACATCACATGGTATGAAATATCCCTTTGGTCAGTTGGGGTCACCTGTCCTGGCTGTGTCTCCTCCCAATTTCCCAAGCACCCCCAGCCCCCTTGCTAACATGGCAGCATGAAAAGAGAACAGGCCTTGGCTCTGTGTTAGTGCTGCTCAGCAATAACAAAACATCTATTTGTCACGATTATGCTCAGCACAAATCCAAACCATAATCCCACACTAGCTACAGTGAAAAAAATTACCTCTACCTCAGCCAAAACCAGCACACTTTCCAAACCAGATATTCGCAGTTGTCACCTTTCCTTCTGAGGGAAGATATTCACCATCTTGTGAATTTCAGTCTCTGAGGACATGTTAGGTTCTTAGAACTATTCTGTGTGAAAAGACTGCAGTAGAGTCAGCCATCATTTTCTTTTGAAAGCTTTCACGCTGTAGTTATAATTGAGGCTGTTATTTAGGGATTTTGCACTTTTCTTATTTAGAGGAAATGAGGAAGGTAATGATACTGATCCAGTAACCCACGTGTACTTCTTAAAGGCTAACATACCATAGTACTTAGTCAAAAAATGTCTAGTGGTGCAGCCCTGCCATCAAAAATATTCACTGATTTTTGGTTTTTTCTATTAGCTAATAATTTTCTTCTCATATGAGGTGTGATGCTTAATTGCTTTGTTACTGTAAAAGCTTTTACAAGTCTGCTACAGGGTTAAAGTATATTCAGTTGTTCAGTTTTTTATGTTGTAAAAATTTAAGAGAAACCTGATATATTTGTACCTGTGTAAATGTTTTATTTTGTATTTGGCTGAAGTTTTAAAAACTTAACTGGTTCTTCTGAATTGTGTATCTAAGCTTGGAAATTGTAAAGAGTAAAACTACATCATGTAACTGAACACTGATTTTTATTTATTTATTTATGTATTTATTATGACTTCAAGTTTAAATTCCTTGTTGATTTTAATTCTGTGTACAGTTGATTTTTGAAACCTTCCTTTGTTGCTGACAGTATTGCTTTCTTGCTTAAAGTATCATACTGGAGAAATAAGAAACATTAGTAAGAGGTGTTTTCTGTAGCTCTCAAGTGAAACAAAACAGAAAACTTCTTTATGTACGTTTCTTTGCTCTACTAATACACATTAACTTTCCTCTATGAACAGCACACATTTGGAGGCTGAGTGCTCATGCAGAAATCCACACCTGTTAATGTCAGAATACTCAACCCTTTCCTGTGTCTGCTAGTCAATATTGCGGTGTTGTGTCAAGTGTTCGTTGCAAAATTACATTCAAGTGTTACTGATGTTCTACCTGCCCAGGTGATTAATGATGTTTGCTTTTGTTCTTGTATTTAATGGAAAGCATTGCTTAGGAAACATATCGGGGTTTGTAGTCCTGGGTATTCTAATGAGAATTTTTTAATTTTTTTCTCTTTTTTTTCTTTCTATAACTGAAAAACAAGTTCTTCACAAACTCGGGGCTCAAACTGCCTTTAAGTTTTTAGCCTTTCTGAAACTCAGGAGAAAGTGACCATGCAAATAAATGAGTTTCAGATAGATGGCCCAGTACCTCAGTTAAACTTAATGATATGGAATTTAGCTTTTGCAGGATGAGTGAAGATGTTGCCAATAGCTTCTTTCTGCTTGGTTGGGATTTGTTTTGAGGGTTTTTTTTGTGGTGTTTTGTGGATTTTTTTCCTTCTTGTTTCTTTTTACTTCTTCTCTGTGCTAACTAGCCTCATCTAATGATTCGACTGATCAATCCCTCTTTTTTTTCCCCATTGTTAATACTAAGTTCACATTCTAAAGTAACATATTAACAAAACCTACTTTTGCTAGTGTTTTTAATGTATCTCTGTACCCTTGTTACAGTTATATGTCACTGAAGTGCTTTATTCTTAGGATCCGTATGGTCACTGTACATCATCAGAGCTCTCCCAGCATGCTGCATTAATACATCAGCCAGCCTAGCTGAGGCTCCAGTAATCTATTGGTGTAATATACCGTAAGGTAAGGTATGTTTATCACCGTAGACTAATAAGTTATGAATATCAAGGGACTGGGATGATAGCAAGCAAATTTTGGGCTGTATTGATTTGAATGGTAGGTAATTTTATTAGTCTTTCCGAGGGGTTGGAGTGGAGGTAGGTGTGGGTTAGACCCAGGTCAGCACAGGAATTGCCATGTCTGAACACGGTATCTGCATCCCCTGCTGGGCACAGTGGGGAACTGAAGTAGACTCTAATATTGCTGAGTAGTGTAGTCCAGATACTTCCACCATTTTGCATCTTTGCAGGTCTTGGAAGTTTCTTCTAAACCATAAACTAAAGCAGACACCAAAACAGTGCGAGTGAAAAAGTTTTAGTATGTCATACAGTTAATTCCATTCACAGGAATATATGTTGGTGGTGTAAATTTCTCTGCTGGGGGATCGCAACCAATATTTATTAAAACACCTTTCATTAATTAACTGTTATTAATGGAATTTAGATGTTTACTTCCAGCAAGTAGCTGGTCACACAGTTCCTTCACACTTCAACTGAAAGGTTTTGGGGTTCTCAAACCTGTAGTTTTTCAGCTCTGTGTCACTGAAATGGTCTTTGAGTGATCAGTCAGGAACATGCACAGGGTTGTTGAAGTTGTGTTTTTGGTGGTGTGTGTTTGTTGTTTCCTTTAATGTGTTCTCCCTTAAGAAAAGTGTTCTCCAGTCAGCTTTCAGATAAAAATTAATCATGTAATTAGTACTATGTGTACTTGACCCATGGGTTTTATTGACTGATGTAAAAGGAGAGGAGTTGGTTTTAATTGAAATGTGGAGAGATGGGGTGTTCGAACTGCTGCACCCTAGTTTAATTTGAAAATGTGCAACTAGGAAAAATCTAACTAATGGAAGAAGTTCCCTTTATAATAGAAATTGCTCTAAGAAGTTAATAAGAAATAGGTATTTCTTCAGTTCCATACTTGATTTTAAAAATGGTATTACATTAACATAAATGCTTAATGATCCTGAGAGTACTGATCTGTGACTCTATTTTTTTCTTTATAGCTCCAAATCTAGTTTTATTTATTTGATAGTAGGATAATAAAATTGAAATTACATATTCTAACATCATTCAGCATCAATATGTGAAGCATTCAACTACTGCATAAAAATGAAACAAATGGATTTTTGTTGTGAAAATTGGTAAAACCATGGCAGTCCAACTAAGTGTGATTAAGCACCAACCTGTTTGGTTTTATCCCTAATCAGGAATAAGAAACATGTTTATTTCAGGTAAAGATAGCGGTCCTGGAAGGAACTTCAGACTGTGAGCACTTGATTACATAAGAATCCTTCAGACAATATTAGTCCATCTTTGAGACATGTTGTATGTAAATGCATTTTTAGAAAAAAGGGCAGTCTAGATAGGCTTTTTAAAGAATGTGTATCAGTCTTAAAAATTAAGGATAAGTGAACTCTTCTAGTACTTGCTTGGGAATTCTAGATGAAGGAAAACAGCAAGCTCCAGTCAAGATTTAATTTGATCCAGTAATGGCATCTGCAGGCAAAAGAGGAGACTACATCTGATTCACTGCAAATGCAACCTATTATTTTTGGACAGGAAATCTCTCATCATTCTTCATACACACTAAAACACTGTGATTAGATAAGTCCTGTTGTTTTTGTATATTTTGCAGCTTTTCTGATTTCATGGTAAAGGGGGATTTTTAGTTTATTTGGTTTGGGGTTTTTTTATATATATTATTATTTTAGGACAGCATTTGAGTTCCCTTCCTGGCTTTTGGTAGTATCTGAGATGGTTTATGCATTTTCTCAAGGAAGGGCTGTTTGTTTGGGTTTTTGTTTGTTTTTTTGTGGTTTTGCTTTATTTCTGCTTTGTTTTTTTTAAAGTCCTAATACTTTTACTTTTGTATATTAGAAAATAATTGTCAGAATTTCTTTATTTTATGCTCTCTTTAGGACTTGGAATCAGTATCTGTAACAAGATTTGGTTGATCCTGAATTTTTTTCCTGCACTTTTCTTTTTTGTTTGTTTTCATTTTTTTAGTATGCTTATGTGCATGAATCATATTGGTTTCTAGAATTAGGTTTATATAATCTAATCAACAGTTGTATAATTATTGCAGTGAAAATAGGACAAAACTGAGAAAGAGGCCTTCTGAGCTAATGCTTCTTCAACAGCAAGAACAAAAAATATTACTTCAGGTGTCTTTCAGAGATAGAACAAATGGAATATGAAATTCTCTATTGGTAGTTTGCATCATAACTTTACTATCTGTGTATTGTCATGTATACAGGAAGACAGAACAACTAAGGTGAGTTGATAAAATATGAAGTTAAAACATGTAAATTAAATTATATGTAATATCAGATGCATATCCACAAGGAACATGGCAAAGTCAGATGGGTAAGTATGGAATAAAACAGATTGTATTTTTGATCTCCTGTCTTCAACAGTAGATAGCAAAGTTGGTAAGCAGGACTCAGTTTGTTTAAATATTTGATTAATGAAGATAAAATCAGAAAGGTCTATACCAGTATTAAAAATTGAAGGCCAGCTGAGTTGTTTCATTGTGACCAGTAACATGCAAGTTTCATCTCCTACACTTGACTTCCACTACAAGATGATTAATCAAGGGGTAATGTGTGTATATAATATATATATATATTTATACTCTTACCCCACCCTAAGCATGTAACACACAGCCCGAAAGGAAGTATGCAAAGCTGTTCCTTTGTACTCCTCATCCTGCCGTGCAGTGGTGTATCAGTTTTTCTAATTTTTCTGGTTATCAGGAGGGGGATTGCAGCGTGCTGTGTAAAGATGTTTACAGAGTGCCATGAGGTAGCACTGTGAGGTTTGTTTTGTGTAGCAAGACTGATAAACAGTGGATTAATGCGATGAGGATATCAATTTGTTTTCTGTGTGCATAAAACCTTTGTCAGTGTGCCTCAGAATAGCCCCTTTAGACAGCTGTGGCTAATGCTACAGGATTGAGCCTGTGCTGTTCCCTCTACTGCTGCTATCAGAAGTCTTTTGCAGTTAACCCAGAGACACTGCAGGGAGCTGGGTCCAGCTTCGTGTGGTCAGGGATATCCATGCAGAGTGCTCTAGACATAGCTTTTGTTAGATTGTGGGCCCCTAAAATACTCCAGCAGCAAGAGCTGCTGTTCGGTGTTGGTGTGCTGCCATATCCTGTGACTGTTTCCAGAGAGATCCAGGATACTTCCCTACTTAGTTCTACCATAAAATTAAATAAAGTCTTCCAGGGAAGACTGGAAGTCTCTATCCAAAACCATTTGTCACTTATTGACACTTCTTCATGATTCTCATAGCATTTTGCGTTCTGCCACGTGCCAGCACTGTCCACAAAAAGCATTCTTAGAAAAACAAAGATGGTAAGAAGACTGTCTAGACTTCTATAGTTTTGGGTGTTCTCTTATCTTATAAAAGTCCTCCTGGCTATACAGTGTGTTTCCTGAAAAAAGCAGTTTCAAGAAAGTGGGTGTTTGAGGTGGTGATGGAAAAGCCGGGTGGAAGTTGGCGGGATGCTGTGCGGGAGTGGGTGCTGTTCCCGCGGCAGCCGCTGGATGGCAGCGCTGCCCAAGGCGTGTCGGGCCCCATCGCCCGGGGAGAAGTTTCCACTCCTAGCGGGATCTGTAGGAAAATCTGTTCCCTCGGGGTCTTTTTAGAGTTTATAGAACAACTTTTCTATTATATATTCCATCAAGTAATTATATGGCAGCTATGGCATAGCTGTAACCATCAAGATCAGCTGTCGCTATGTACAAAAACACCTACTATCCTGCACTTTTCGCATTGTTACTTTGCAATTTTCTTTTTTCTGAATTTTGATATTAAGGGAAAAAAACATGTAATTTTTCTTGTGCATAATACAGTTTAATAACAGTTTTTATCAATATCACAAATATATGTTTAAAATAGTGGGCCTAACTATAGAAACGATATCGAGGAGTAACTTTTCCTGTCATATTCACGTGAATAGCACAAAAAAAGAAATATAATAGCTCGGATTTAATACTGGAAAATGGAAAGCCAGGAAAGATGATGGCTTAGTGAAACAAATATTATGACTGTTGAACTTCATTCTTAAACCACTTCTAACTGCCAAAATGCCTACAAACACACTAATGTTTTACTGCGCAGGGGCTTGGGTGACTCCTTTATTCCTCCTTGTCCCTCCCACAAATCACATAGTGGGTCGAGAGTGAAATTCAGAATGGAACTTAGAAATTCTGATGTTTTCTCTTGTAACTTGTAGGTAAGAAATAGCTTATAATATTTTGGTTTTTAACAGGTTAATTGTACATTGAAGTGTTGTAACTGTGTTCTAGTTTTGAAAACAAGGTTTATTAAGGTTTTGCTTTGCATTGAATAAGAGAGAAGTAGTATTGGGAAAACCTCTCAATGTCTTCAGAGAAGCTTAATACTTAAGAATTATTTAGTAACTTTATCCCTTGTTTAAAATAATCCCCGGTGCTTGTTAGCATGTCTCACATCATAATTTCAAGCTGTATCCAAAGGTCTAAGAAGATCTGAGAAAAACTGTACTTGTCTTTCTCCAGTCTTGGCTATGCTTCTTGTGAAAGTGAGGTTGTAAATCAGATGAAGAGGTAGATTTTTTTTTTTTAAATCCTTTTAATAAAAGCATAAAAATGGGCATGAAACAATCCAACATGTCAATTACTATGGTTACAAGAACTCAGACCACAGATTTAGAAACTATTTTATTAGCTGTGTCTTGATAACATGGGAT
Organism: Pseudotriccus pelzelni; assembly: GCA_035584735.1. Lineage (NCBI taxonomy): Eukaryota > Metazoa > Chordata > Aves > Passeriformes > Tyrannidae > Pseudotriccus > Pseudotriccus pelzelni. The sequence continues at coordinate 21,721,293 of JAWMRA010000005.1, forward strand.
TCTTCCAGAATTGTTTTGTCTGCATGTTAGTGACATTGCAGTGGAATAAAGGACTTTAAAAACTCCTATGAAATGAAAGCAACAATAGTAAAGCAGTCTTCTCTCTTTGGGGGGGGGGGAATAATGGGCATTTTTAAATATTATGTGTTTAAATATTATGTAGACAGATCAGTAAGATCAATACTGGATATATCTCCTGCTGTATATATCAAGACTTGCACTGAAGTTGTGTGGAGTTTTTTTGTTGGAGTTTTGCTTGACCTTTCCGCTTCTGATGCTATTGAGTCATCACAAAACTATCTCTTGTTCTGCAGCTGCGGCTGGAATTGCATGAAAATCTACAGTGTTTCTCATCTAGTAGATCTCAAAGTGCTTGGCAGAAGTGAGAAACACTTTCTCATTCAACAGATGAGGAGGGGAAGTATTCAAAGAGATCAAACGGTTCCTATCTCAGTTGCAAAGCAGTTCAGTAATCTATGTCTTTAGGAACGGATCTTATTGAAGAAATAGATTCTTAACTTCAGGGGAATCTGCTTAGCTGAGGTGCTGTTTTTTAACCTTTAGGGAGTGGCTTATGTATAAGTTGTTTAAGAATTCAGCTATTAATGTGGTGCACACTGGGCATGGATGCAGTTATAGCACCGTTAAGGGACTTAACCGCAACCTGGGTGCAGACAAACATCCTTATATATAGTAATAGCAAAAGTAGGTTTCATTAGTTGGACTCGGGAGCACTGCCTGAAGGTGAGCCCTGCAGTTTTGCCTGCCCATATTGATGATCATGTGTGACGTTCTTACAGTACCTAGAACCCTTGTGGAACCTTTTTAATCTATCAGTGTAACAGCCCCTTTTCACTGGGCATGAGACCAGTTTACAGCTGTGGCCCAGGAAAGATGAGGCTTCACTAAGATATACAATACATAAAACACATTCCTGACACATTGCACTGACAACACTGTGTTGGTAGGCTCTGCTGTCCAGGGAATAAAGATCATTCTCTGCTCTGCTGTGTAACCCAGTGCTGCTGTCCTGGGAGGGCATTTACCAGCACCCTCTGCTCAGAGAAGTAAAGACATCAGTGACCTGTATGCACACAGGTGCAAAACAGAATAGTTGGCTTTTCTCCTGAATTCTCAGATAATTGGAGCTTTCAGAGAAAAATAAAATTCTAACTGTGAAAGAAGAAATCCTTGAAAGAGTTCATTGTGGGCAGTATCTAAAAACTGTTTCGTAAAAGCACTGAAATTCATTACAGTATTTTGGAAACATCGAACATTGCATACAGTTCAACCTAAAAATAGGTTCTTGTGGCTGGTACATTTAAGTTAACTGAAACTGGGAATTTTCTTTGAGGCTAAAGGTGTAATGTGACTGAAATATTTCTCTGCCTTGTCTAGCTGTTAGAATGGGAGAGCCATCATATTTAGCACCATGCTGATATTGTTTTAATTACACAGTGTTAGGGTGATTACTGCTTAGCAGAAATTTCCCTGTCATGCAATGTCTTAATTTCCTATGTCTCTTGTAAGGAAGGAGTCATCTGCCAGGCTTTTTCGATAGGAAATTAATAATTCAGTAGGCAGTGCAGTCCACCAGCTCCACTTCCCATTTCTGTAGTCACCATAAGATGTACTTTTATCACTACAGAATTGAAATATAACTCTGAATGCACAAAGTTGGCTTTTGTGTTGAGTAAGATTATTTTATTTTGGCAGTCACTTTTGCTGGTGGTAACACTTGAGTATTTGCATAAATTTGGAATCATGTACATTCCTTTTGACAGTTCAGTGTGCTTAATCATCAAAGAGGCCAATAAAAGGCACAGTCATGTAGCATAGTGGCTTAGGACCAAGTTGTAAGGTTCCTATTAGATTCTTCTAAACCTGGTATGTGATGGGTTTCTGTGCTAGTATGTTTTCATAGAGTAATCACATTCTCATGGTGTGCACATCTGGTTTGTTTTCTGTTACTTCTGTGTTCTTAAATGTCTCTATATCCAGAGCACGTCAGTATATTCCATCTTCGTGGGGTACAGGTCTCTAAGTTGATGCTGTCTGTAGTTTCTTAACCTGTGTTTTGCCTGCTGGAAGCAGATTTTTACTCTTTCAGATTTTATTGTTTAATTTTTACGTGAGAAATAGGTAAACTTTGCTATTATAGTGTAAATGCAAAATCAGAGTGTAAAAGTAGCTTGAAAAGGGTGAACTTTTTTTGGTTCACCACTGCAGAGGCTGCGTCAGGAAACTTGCACAGGTAAGGATTATTTAGATGCTCGTTCTTTGATAGTAGAGGAATTTTGTGTCCCAAAGACTTTAGAGCTGAAAATGTGAGAGAGAAAGGGGGTGGGGTTGAATATGGAAATTATTGCAGGGCCTGAGAATCAAAATCCTTTTATATTATACAGGTAGTATTTTTACACTATGTTATTGTTCCTGGAAATGCCATCTAGAAGAAGAATGAGTTGTACCTCTCAAGGGAGGGGAAAAAATCCACCACCTTAAACCCCCAGACAATGAAGGTGACAAAAGATAGGAAGGTGATGAATATTAAAATAAATAGCAGTTTTATCGTACTTACCAAGTTTTTTATGGAGTTAGAAGTACTACCTAACTTACATGATTTGATTCTGAACTCAGAATTTCCCTGGCATGTTTACTGTGTCCATTTTGCAGTGCCAATACATGCAGCATATTCATCTCTTTGCCAAAATAATTTTAATAAAAAGCGTAGAAATAAGTCTTGTGATGTTACATGATAACATGTATTATATGAATATCATATAGGATCTCTCAGAATTTTGTCATGGTGACAAAAGAGGTTTAAAATGAGCTTGAAAGACCTCTCTTGACACTTAGATGGTTGATGCCATCCTATGAAACAAAGGAAGAATTCAACAGTAAAGCAAATTCCTTTGCAGTGGTAATTGTGGACTGCTGCTTCCTTAAGTGAGTTGTATAAATTTTGCTGTTTGATGTTCTGTGCTGTTGTTCAGTAATTATGTCAGGCTCTTGCTTTTGCTTGTGAATCAACTAGAACACTGTTGATAAATAATAGCAACTCTCTTCAAATACTTATGTTTTGAAGCCTTATGAATTCCCTGGATTTGTAACATGGTCTTGGGAAACAATGGTGCCATTCTCTGGAAATTAGTACAATTCCCCAAATGCCACAACAGGCATCTAGTTCTTCTAAACCCATACCACTATTAAAATACACAGCTTTTATAAAAAGGCTGAATACAAGTCTTCAATGATGTGACAGCTGCATAAATATGAAAGCTGTTCAAGTGGTGTATCATATCGGGAGATTTTCCAAAACCTGCCATAATCTTTGGATGCACAGATAGCACTGGACAGTAAAGGGACTCTCTGGCTTTTAAATGTATTTGGTTATTCTGAAAACCTCCTTCCAAGCTTTAAACTGACATTGCAAAGAGGAGATATACAAAGTGCACTTAATCCTTCCAATTGGTAGCTGTAAGTAGCCAGGCTTCTGATGAAGTACTTTCTTTGATGCCTGGTTGAGCTTAAAGCTTCTGGTCTGTCAACACCGGGCTGAGTTCTGTGTCACGAAGCACGCTGGAGGCCAGACTTCCAGATATGGCCACTTCTTGTTCCAGGAGGTCTCACTCCTCAGGCTAACTGTGAAAATCTGTGGAAAGGTGTCCCAATGTTACCTTTTAACATGCTGGGGAACTTACAGTTGCCTTCATTCTGCTTTGAATTTGCTGCAGTTTTGTTCTCCGAAACTACAACTTCTTTGGTGTGAGCAGGCCTGAGGCCAACAGAACCAGTAACTATGAAATGCAGATGGTGCTGGGCCCCAGCTTATATATGCTGGGCTCCCTCCAGTTTTGTGAAGAAAGGCGTGTGGATATTTTGACTATTGATTGAATTTTATTTTTTTTAATGCAAAAATAATAGTTTTTTAAAGTAAAGTAAGTAATATAATGCTCCTCTGACACTTCTTCAGATGAACAATTTTTCAGGAAGATTATAAGGCTGAGTAGTCAGTTTTTGAGAGGTGGAGTATAGTTTAGTTGGTGGGCCTGCTGTGATTGGAATTGATTAATGGGTGTTGTGATAAGCATAGAAACAGATCAGTGGCAGCTTATCCTGCTTTCAGCTGTCACAGCTGTGCCTCTTCACTCTTCTTCTAGCCCTATCACACTCCCTGGCAGCCTTTAAAGTACCTCCTTCCCACTGGAATTTCTGCAAATCATCTACTCAAATGCCGAGATGCCATAGAAGCAGCTGTGTCTGAGAAAATTTGTTCAGGCTTACATATTTGTTGTGATGAAGAATATTAGGTTAGAGAATCCTTTCCTACTGCAGTAGGAAGCATGCTGTGCCATACCCTGAAGAGGGAGTTAAATGATGATTCTCATGGGCAGGTGGGCTCCTTAGTCAAGAACTTTCAACCCTGGCTGGAACAGGGACTCAGTTTGCAAAACTGCTGCTGCTTGACAGTTGCAGTAAATAACCACTGAATGTTAATTTTATTGCTAATGGCTTGATAGAAGCAACGCTATTACGTGTTTAAAGTCTTGGTAGCTGCCATTTATTTTTGTTGTGAAGGTCAGAAAATTTTATGGACAATTTTAAATGCAAGTTTTGAAAGTTCTGAATGTGTTCTGAAAATATTTCCCTGGTTTCCTCATTAGGAGCTGTGATCTCCTGTGTGATCACAGATGCAGGTAGGTAGCTTGATAATAATTATGCAATTTCAACAGAAAATTATAGGTGTGTGGATTTTATACACAAAAAAAGTTTGATCCAGATGATCCCCAAGGTCCCTTCCAGCCTGGCATTCCGTGATCCAAACTTTGTATGTAACTTTGTGGATTTAAGGAGGAAAGCCTCATAATTAAGTGGTTTGTGGAACATGAGACTTAATGTTCTGTAAGATCTCTTCTATTGGTTACAAAAATATTTTGCTCATTTTATTGCAAAACGAATAAGGCCAGAGCATGGAAACAATTGTACTACTCTTTCTGGACACTTTGTAGATTATAGTACTTAGATGGTAAATAGTCTTTTTACGACATCTTTGGGTGTTGTAAATCATTGTTGGCTTCTCTGTATGCTTTAAATGCTTTAAATTATCATTATCAATGAATACTGAAAAAATATTTTGGTCAAACTCAGGCAAATTAAAGCTCAACTTAGAAGCAAATGATTCACACAGAAGGTCTCATCTCTGGCTAAATCTGTAGGATGTCTAACTGATCCACTAAGAGAGTATACGGTTTATGTGCCCTAGCAGCCCGTGAACAAGAATAAGCTTAGACAATTTGGAAAATAATTACTTAAAACCAAAAAAGATGATTTGTTATGTTTCTATTGTAAGTGCATGAACAGTGTTGATTACTTAGAGTCCACTAAGTCACATCAGTGGAAAAGTGCTTCTCAAAGAGATTTAAAAAAAATTAATTTTTTTATTTCAATTTTTAATTATATTTTGCAGATGAATATATCTAAGAACCTTTTTAAGAATCATGTTATTTATTTATTCTACAGTTATACTGCAGGTCAGCTATATAATGTCTTCTGTCATACAAAAGCAAACAAAGTCATATTACATTAATGACTTGTCTGAGGTGGCGTGCCTATAATTCCATGCTGCTTTGCTATAGAAAAAACATGACCCTGAATCTTAAACAGTTTTTGAATAAAGGCACCTACAGTTAAGATATGACAAAAAAATTTCGTATGCTTATGACTTAGCGATTTCAGTTTTCTTCATTTAATGGTTTTAGCTTCAATTTAGATCTGCATGTTCTGCAATTAAATAAAGAATGAATATTTCAATTCGGTACAACTTAAAAACACCCTGTTTGTACATTATCTACTGCTGTCAAAAATGCAGATTTTAAGTGAGAACTGAGCAAAATGAAAGAGAAAATACGATTATGTGTTGTTTGCATGTAGTGTAATTGTTGAGTTTTCCACATCTTGATCTGCTACAGGGGGGCTTTTTCTTTGGGGATTCAGCCTGCACTTTTGTCCTTCCTGTGATTTCTTATTTCAAGCTTGATAGAGAAAGCATCCACTGTTGTATCATTTCCTTCAGTGCTAACAGCTTTTATTCTCTTCAACAAGTGTTTACAGAAAAGTGTTGATGCTTATTAATCTGTTTCTTGTCTTACAAATGTGCTTATGCATGATTTGTGGCAAAATTGGCATTTCTGACAGCTCTCAATGTAATCTGCATAGCACAACAAGATTGTTACATTGAACAGATGTGGCTTGGAGTTGTTATTCTTCGTAATTACCATCATTAAGTGAAAGCACGTGTCAATCAACTTTGTACTTTAAACACACCAATCATTTGCCAGACACATGCATCTGCATTTCAGATACACATCTGAAATATTTGGGTTTGACATTTATTTCTGTTGTTTCTATTTAATACAACACTCCATGAAACACATAGTGACCAAAGATGTCAAAGCAACAGATCATCAAATTAAGAAAGGCTTCACTGGGGGGGTCATCCATATACTTTTTTTTTCTTGTGTGTGTGTAAGAGTAGACTCATCCCCACTGTCTGGTGTAAAAGAGAGACATTTAGGTTTAATTTTATAGATTTCCAAAGTTACTATCCTATCTTGATGTTGGATTATGACTTTCTTATTTGAAGGAAAAAGGTTCTGTGGGTGAGACCCTCACTTATCTTTTAGACAGATTTTTAGTGTGAGTATTTAGGGGCAAAAATGAATCTGCATCAGTAAACTAATGCAGTGCATTTTTAAGAATTAATGTTTGGGTCATTAATGTTGCTCAGATACCTTTTAAGGTCAAAAATGTTCATACTGGTAATAAACAGGATTAGATCAGGAAATTATATTTTGAGTAGAGTTGAAAACAAAGGGGTTTTAGCCTAACTGCACACCAAATGCCAATAGAAGTCTGTCTCAAGCACACAAAAGCAAGGATATTTGGAGCTGGCATTGATTTTCTCCTTGTTGCCTTCTCTATTCCTTCAATTATTTGTGTTAGAGACAGTAGAGATGATGGCACCCAGGTACTGGGCTTTTGTGGTCTCTTCATGCTATGCTGTGACATTTCTTCCATACCAAAGAAGATTAGCTTGTGTATAAGTCACTAAGTGCTGCTCATAATGGTGAGGTGGGATGGCCCTCGGTCTTTGAGGGTATTTTAGCCTCTACCTCTGCAGTCAAAGCATTTGTTCAGTGGGTTGGTTCTTTTGTTTTCTTTAAATTACTTATTTATTAGAGAAAAAAATAATCACGTGTTTATCCTTCCATTGCCCCAGAGCACATTCTTTCAGATCTTTGCCTATTGCACTAAAGATGATTCTGGTATCCTGTGTAGGGTGTGTGACTTGTACCTACTAAGAAAAAAAGCATCACATGACTATCCTTTGGAATCTTTCATGAAATTATATTGTTTAGGTCCTGCTAGAGGCACATAAGATTTGATACCGATGCTGATTTTTTTTTTTGGCCCTAATCATCTTATCCTTATAGAAGTACTGTAATAGAAATTTAAAAAAAAAACTATTTGAAAATTAGAAGCCAGATAAGCTACATTAAAAGAATAAGTAATGGAGAACTAAGAAGCAACTGTTCTTGTCATTTAATTGTGAAGAAAAAAACTTGTATTTTATTTGAGTCTAGTGCCATATATAGAACCAGGAAAACCATGGAAATGACAGGGAACATAGCATACAGTCTGAGAGACAGTGAAATAAAATGTCTATAGCCTCAGCCTTTTCAGTTAAAGGAGAAACTTTGTAACATGAATTTCCAAGTTATCTGATATTGTGTAAAACCAATCACCAGGGGGCATGAGAACGAGGTCTAGGCATTGATTAGTATTTAAGTGGTCCCAGGCAATTTTGCATGTTTGGTAATTCTCTTTGCCTTGAATTTCTCCATCTGTTGATAGGGATTATACGTGGCCACTTGGAGTTTATAGCTATGCTTGTGAAGCAGTTTAGAAGTGTTGGCATTCACACCAGTGTGTATCACAATCAGAGGAAACCTTTGCAGCCTTAGAGACTTCTTTGGATAACTGTCCATTATACTGCAGACTTCCAGCTGCTGTATGTGGAGGTAGCTGGACTTCTGTTAGAGCAAAGTGCTGGGAAGAAGGTTCCCTTGTATATTTTAAATTCAATATAAGTTTATTCAAAATAAGGAATTGAATGTGCCAAAAACTGCCTCACGTAGACCCAATTGTAAACAGATGTGTGAGATGACAAAGCAGCTTAAAATGATGGTGTGTTAACCAACCATATAACCTTCTTACATATGATGATGGTTGTAGAAACTAGTATGTCTTGATTTTATTCACCCCTGCCCCAATCCCCTGGGCTAAAACAATTCAGAGTAGATATTTTGATATTTCTTGCATGAATGCGTTGTCTTTCAGCTTTTTCAAGTATAAGATATGAATAATGAAAACTTTCCATTTTAATTAGTGTAGAGAATTGTACATGAAGTACCATATAAATGCCAGTCATCTATTATTATGTTTTCACGTATCCAGATAAAAGAAAATTTCAATTAAGAAGTGTTCATTTCTAGTGCTTTATCCCCATCAGTGGTTTTCTTGCTCGGAGAGGTCCTTAGAGCTCATCATTGTTGAAGATTTTGTTACGTTTGCTTTTATGTTTGTTTATGTATATTTGATTTCAAATATTTTAGAATCTGCTTAGTAGTCAGTAAAGAAATACAGGACTGAACACTGCAATTCATACTATACAAAAGACATAGTCTGCTTCTGTGGTGAAGAATTTATCTATCTAGATTTCCTGCAGCCACACCTATTCTTTAACATATTGTTATTTTAGTGGTTGAACTTCCCAGGAATCTCGCTGTTTGGCACCTTTGCTGTCAGATATCAGCTTTATTTTAGTCATTCTAGCATGCTGTACTTTCAATTATTTGAAATGTAAGGAAATACTACACAGAAGTAATGAAAATGATACTTAACCATAGAAAGGGATACAAGGTTTTTTTACAGATTTGATTTTATTTTGGCAGCTTACTTGAATTTTAAAGAACAGTTTATATTTTTTTTACATTCATTACACTGGTTTGGAACATGATGTTTCGTTTTTTGAAGTTTGGAACCTTCTAGTTATTTGCATGTATAAAATGAAAAATTGTTTAAATAAAATCTTTGCTCATAAAAATAACATTTCCAAGAGAATAGTGACAGAAACAAGAGAGGATAATAAACTGAATTACACAATATATCTAGGTGGAGCAGATATTTTGTTCAGTCCAGTCTTTAACATTGTTTTAAAATGCATTTTATTTTAGGGAAGGCGTATCAGCTGGGAGAGGGCTGTAGTTCCTTCAAGTGGCTGAAATAAAATATTATATATGTTATAATATTACATTTATAAATCACATAATATATAACATATACAACAGAATTATCATATATAATCTTATAGTAATATTATAAGTATATATGAAAGGACAAGTAGATTGATTGCTTTCTGACCACTGAGTTTGTCTGAAGTAGAAGCTACATTTTTCTCCAGATGTTCTTAAAACTTTTGTTATTTAAAACAAGCTGAAGGGATATTTTAAAATAGTTTTGCTTTGGGTTCCTAAGAATCAATGTAATACTAGGCTACATTTAACAAAACCTTCTGTATCCTTATATCAACCCTAAGTGCTTGTAATTTGGAAAAACAGCTGTCATTAGCATCCAATTTTTGAGAACTTATAGCTCTCAAGAAGTTTTTAATTTTATGTATAATACTTCCTCCCCCCTTTGCCCCCATGGTATTATATAAATGGAGAAAGAAAACTGATAAAATCCTTGGTTTTGTTAAATATCACTAATTTATCATACCCTACCTTAATCAGAAGCGAGGACTAAACTCTATCTTAAAGAGTAAAGGATTTTATAAAAGAAACCCAGACCCAAGACTTTCTCCTGGAGTTTCTTATTTTATTATTATTATTTTAGAAATTACTGAGGTGCTTTGCTTTGGAAATGGCAGCAAAAGAGAACATAAGTTTGTATCATTTTAACTTATTTTCAGTACATGAAATTAAGTTGAAATAGGAGCTTAACTTACTCTTATCCTCTGACACTATACAAGAAAGTTAAGAGGTTAAGAAAGGCATAGAAACAATCATTTGTAAAGATATTTCACTGTTCCTTGTGTGCTTAGAGATAGGCTTTTGCAGGCAGTCAGTGGTATTAATTTCCTTTCATACATATTTTATTTATTTTACTTTTTAATGTAGAACCATAAACAAATTTAGCAGCAACTATTTAGGGATATTGTATGTCCCTAAAATGGGTTGTGTTTGAAATCTGGAACAGACATATGTTGTGTTGAGAATAGTAAATTTCTTGTAAAAATCAACCTATCAGGGCATTCTCTCCTCTCGAGGTACATATATAGTTTTCATGAATGTTAACGAGATTTATAGAACTGCGAAGGAAAATGTACACCATGTACATGAGTATATGTTATATCTATGATATATAGTCCCACAGGACTTTTGAATTCTCATTCATATGCTGTGGAACCCAGAGATGCACAAAAGACTAGTTTAAGTCTTTGACATTTTGTTTGTTGTATTTGGCATAATTGTCTTGGCGTGTAATTAGCTCCGTCTGACAAACCTGTTCCTGTCCCATTTTGGCTGCGCTCCAGGTATTTATTGATACATGTACTTGTAATCCACATTAGTTGCTAAATATGAATTGACAGCTGAAAGAAAGCTCTAGCTTTCCCGATGGTGTGTGCTGGGTTAAAAGGGTATTAGTCATTATTTTAACTCTGTTGAAATGCAACTTTTTGTATTCCCATGAGTTTAGCCTTGTTTTGCTTGAATGCTAAAATTATCCTCAGCATATTAATCTAATGCCTTGAATTCTTCATTCAGTAGCTATGACTCGAACAGTTCTGCTTGAATTTAAGATCTATTCTGAAATGTGAAGGAAGCACTTTAGCCGTGGATAATGAGACCTGACAGTACCTGAACTGCAGAAGGAGATGAAATCACTATCTATAGAAAATAATATTTTTTCTACATATTCAGGTTAAATGTGTGCACATCCTGGTAGCTGAAACATCTGTTTCTAGCTTGTTGTTCCTCATGGCTGCTCCTCAATTGGATTTCCTCAAGCAGGTCCAAAGCTTGTCACCTTAGCCAGGGTCTGTTAACTATCACCACTGGCCCCACATTAAGTAGGAGGTTCAGGGCTAAGCTAATAACTCTCCTGCCTTTCTGACTGATCACAGTGATTCTCCCTGTGGCTACTTATCATGCTGTGCTCCTATGGGAGGGTTATCTTCTTTGTCTATTCTTCAGCTGGGAATTGGTTGTGCTTTCTCCCTTCCTAAGTTTTCAAGTGGTAAAAGCTGCTGAAAGCAGCTCTTTGATTTTTGTCCGTAATTTCTCCCGTACCAGTTTCAATAATGCTGTCTCGCACATCGAAATTTTGCTGCTTTCCTTTTCTCTGGCTGTAAACATAACTGCTAATTTTTCAAAGCAGAAATTGTAACTAGACACATGTGGCAGAATGGGCATAATAGAAAAATGAACAGAATATTGCTAGTTTGTGTGAACCTTGACTCAAATTTTGTGTTGTCACAGGTGAAGTGACTTCCATGATTTTGGCTTTAATGTACAGTGCTGTATAATATTTTAAGATGTCTTATGTAGCTCATTAGGCTGTACCAATCAGGAGTGTTTTTAGAGAGCTCAAGAGAGCTGAGGGAGAGAGAAGAATCTGTAAGACTGCTTATCTGATTTATGGTCATTGCCTGCCTCTGAGCCTCCAGTAAAACACTACCCAAGTCTATGAAACTGTTTCAGTTGGCTTTAGTGGGCATTGAGTAAGGCCCAGAATGTATATTAAATATTAGGTCATTCAGGGAGGGTTTGTTGCTTCTTGAGAGTTTTGAGAAAAGTTGGTGGTAGTCTGGCAGTGCAGGGAAATCCACGGATCTTCCTTGGAATTTTTTCTGTGGAATTAAGGAGATTGTTGTCCTTAGAGTCAAGCCAAGACAATTAAAAATAAGGCCAAAACAACTTCAGTCAGATTTGAAACGTGCATCAGGCTTGATATAAAATGCGAGCACTTCGAGAACATGAACAGTTAAGGAGAAGTTTATTTAATTCTTGCACTGTAGTCTGATGTTCTGCTTGGCTTTTAAATTCTGTCTTGGGTATGATGCTTTAGGTCATGTGCATTAACTGTTCAGTCAATAAGTGAAAAAGACACTAGTGTAAAGTGTTTGACAGGAATTTCAGGGAAAATTCATAGAAAAAATGTGGCAAGGATAAACAAAATTGTTATATCCTGGATTTAGGTCTGGAAGAAAAGCTTCTTGGGTCATGAATAGTACTGTGGAGAATTGAAATGTTGTTTTACTGAGTGAAACTAGTCTGTCATCCAGGTCAGCTTAGGCTTTTGTCTGCGTATGAAGAGATCAGCACAGATGTCCAAGATGTAGTACTGCAAACTCTTATATCTCCTTTTAAGGGCCCTGAAATGAAAGAAAATTGGTGATGGCATTGGCTTTCCCCGAGATATAGGAAGCAGTGGATGAATAAAAGAATCTGAACTGTGACAGAGCTTAAGTAGGAGTGATCCTCAAATTGACTGTGAGATAAGTCTTAGAAGGTTTCATTAGCTTATGTTGGAAATAGTTTTAAGTGAACACAAGAGAACAGTGGTGAGGAAGAGCACTGGAGGTAGAAATTGAAGAAAATGACAGCAAAAATGAATCAGGAGAGATGACTGGAAGAAGATGACAGGAAGAGGTAGGAATGTCTGGGGGATGTGAGAAAATATATAACGAATCAGAAAACAAATGCACACCCAAACCTCCGTGTAACAGTGCACTCTAGACAGACAGTGCAGACACTAGGAGAAGAGAGTAGGGGTTGCTATAGAAAGTTCTCTTGCTAGTTAACAAGCTCATTCTTAATTCTTTCTTTAATTTCTTGCTCACCTAATGGTAATCGTTTCATTCTAAATTTCTTACTGTCCTTTAGTCATAGTGTTCCTTTGAATCTCATCCTTCCTAGCCCATCCTTCTCTTTCCATTCTTAATTTATTGTTCTATTTTTCCTAAAATAGCTGAAACTCTGTTCTTTAAACACTGTATTTGAGTGTGGAAATACTGAATTGAAAGAGCCAGTAAAAGGAAATTTTTATAAATTTTTCTTTCAATTTTTTTGAATAATCTTTAAATATTTAGAATGCTATGTAAATATAAAACATTATGAGCCAAGTTCTCAGGATAATGTACTGTAAGTCTCACTCCTAGCTTATTAAATTAGGACAGTGATCTACGTGGTCAGCTCAGCTGAGCACTGGCAGACAGGCAATTCATTATTTCAGTCACTAAAAACTTGCTGGAGAATTTAGTGAAACTCCCACCAAGTGTAATGGCTGGTTTTTGGTTTAAGTTGTAGTATATTCTCCTAACAGGAAGTCTGAATTAGGCCACCTAAAATGAAGAGAATTATGAAGCTGAGAAGCCTGTATTTCTTTGCATTTTTTAAAATCTGTGACATCAAAATAAATATAATAGAGATAGATATAGCGTTAAATCTAATAATGAAAAGTAAATGAAAATAATGTTTGTCTTTCTGCAGTAGTAGTCTGTACTGTCACTTAGGCACACAGAATATTATAAAATATTATTTGGAATAAAGTATTGCTTTTTAAAGCACAATTTAATTCATTCTACAAATATCAGAAATGTGACTCTGATCATGTAGAGGAAAGCAAAGAAGAGAATAAGGATAAAGAGAAGGAAAAGAAGACAGAAAAGTTATTAATAGGCCTGTAATGATCGGAAGTTTATTTCAGGGTTGAGGTAAAACTTACTGGTTCATAAATAGCAAATTCATTATGTTTTTAATACTCAGGTTATATTAACACTATATAACATCTTTATGGTTCCATTAGTACCACTTAATCCTAAACTCAGTTTGGAAATAAACATTTCCATTTCTTTTTTTTCTTTTTCATGGAGCAATTGGCCAAATAAATTATTTTTACAGTAAATATTATCTGATTAGTGCATGGCTTGTTCAATCATAAACAGGCTTATAAATGTTTTATGTCAACTCTTACACAGAGTTTTTAAATGTTAACAAATTAATTTATTTTAAAGGCCATATCAAGGTGAAAACTCCAGGGCCCTAGGCAGCAGGACAATACATCACAGAGCCATTTCTCATTCAGTCACAGTAATGGCAAAGGATATGTTAAGACATAAAACGTGATATGGTTTGTTAAATATTCATTTATAATTTGCATTCATTATTAAATCATGTGTTAGAACTAATCTTTAATCTCAAAAATACATAATGTGTCACAAAGTCTATTTGAAAACATAACAATAAATATTTTATGCTTTTCATGTTGCTTCTTAAAGGTTGACTCGAATACACCAAAATGCGTGTTGTTAATGTAATTTAATTATTCCACGGAGATTTGGTCTACAGTGATGTTGATTCTCAATAATTTATTTCAACCTTTAGGTCAATATAAAAGAAATACCTATGTGGAAGATGGAATGTTCTATGATTAATGACAATTTAGCTCCCCCAGCACTCCATGGCAACACTGTAGTGCATTGTCTGAAGCGTTTGCGGTGCACTGCGGTAGCTCCAAGAGGTTTATCTTGTGGAGGTCCCAAGCAGTTTGCTCGGGCAGTGCAGGTTGTTTCCTGCGTGTTCTGTTCCACTGCTCGAGACTGCTGGAGATCTTCTGTGTGTGGCACAACTGTTTAAACATTTTTACTGACTGGAATGTCATATCTGCTGAATATCCATAGAACTGCTACTCCGTTTCATAGACTGAGAGGAAAAGCCTGTGTGAGAGGGGCAAGTGTGACGGAGAAGTGATTTGTATTATAGGAGACTAGGAGCTACTCAACGAACCATGTAAAAACAGTTCATTAAAATGTTTATGTGCTTGGCTGGTTAATGCAAAGAAAGCTTTATTGCTGTCTTATAAAACCTCAGTAACTTCAGGTTGAAGTCAGATCAGTGTATCTGTAGTAATTCAGGCAAATACAACAATTTAGGTTAAGAATCACCAAAAAGCAAGGCAAGAAACAATATTCTTAGAATCTTACTTCCAAACTAAAAAGCACTCTAGTATTTAACTTGTACAACTACAGAAATTCTGTACTTAGCAACAGATTTTTAGTTGGAGCTACCATCTGTTGAGATTTTCCTGGATCTTTCCCTGAAGTGTCTGTTAGATGGAATCTGAGGTGCTTGCTAACTCTGCAGCACTTGTGCCAAGGCACTGGGAATACTTGGGATGTGCTTAAGGGTATGTATTGTGTCCTGGATGTGCCCTATATGCCTCACCTTATATATAGTTCTGGAAGAATTCTGGTTATCCTATTTTTCAAGTCTACAGTAAATTAAAAAAAGTTAAACATCTAAATTATACTTCCCATTTAACTGTTGACTTGTCCTATCAGTTAGCACTTATTTTCAAATGCGTGTGTCAATGAAATGGCCTTGTTTGTTTGTTTGTCCTGAACAGAGTGTGATTGCCCTAGTTATATGCCATGGTATATGTATAGTAGCAAAAGTAAATGCCTTCTAAAATGAAGTCTCCTGCTGTCTGTCAGAGATAGTGACAGAGAAAGCTACAGTTCTTTGCATTAGCTTGGCAGGCAACTAGCAAAGACACTCCGCAAGGAATGTGACATCCTGGAGATTCTCCAAAAGCTAAGAAGTTGGCCTGTGTGTGAACCCTAAGAAGAGTAGGTGGAGCTGTCTCAGAAACCATGCTGAGCTGTCTAAGAACTTAGGATGAGTTGGGTGGTGTTTTTGATTAATAAAGTAATGAAGCAGATTTCCCTTCCCTAAAAGCAATGCCTTAGTTGAACAGTGGGGAATCTACTCATCACTCTCATCCTTCTGAAACCAGTGCTAAGAGAGGAAAGAAACCTCTTGAAAAGATGCATAGTCAGAGCAAACCCCTGATTCCTAATCAGCCACATCCTCTCCCTATCCTTCTAGAGAATATGGACCATCAATTTCCCCATAAGATGAAGGGGAGGCAAAGCAATAGTTTAGCATCCTATGCATTATCTCTCTTTTTATGATTACAAATAGAGCACTTATGTTCACTGACCCATATCTCATACCAGCCATCAGTAGCCAGGTCCAGATTTAGATTATTGTTCCAGCAGTGGATTAGGCCATGCGATCAGAATCAAATTTAGCTGATATGATCACTTGATTGTGACATTTCTTATTGGTGCTGCGTGCACAGCTGAAACCTGAAAACATAAAGCAAACGCTCTTAAGGTCCAAAAGAAGAGTTGACGGTGCTTTTACAATGAGTTTTGGAAAGGTTGAGGAGACCCTCTCCACTGGGTTAATTAAGCTGTCCTTTGCTTGCAAGTTTAAAAAGGAAAAGTGATTTTTGCTCCCCGTGTGGCTTTCCCAAATTCTTTCAGCTGTAGCTCTAAGCTTAAATGACCCTCAGTCCTGCAGCATATCAACTTGATGTATATAATTGATTGTTAAACATTTTTTACAGCTTGTTAAATGGTAAGGCTAAAAAAAAATCTAGTCTGTGAATGTTGATTAAAGTGCTTTTGTACAGAGGGGTCAGAGACATTAGCAAGTTAAAAAGAAAGTGTGAGCTCTGCTGTGGTATTGTACTTCTAACTTGTATGCTTTATTTCACATAATTGATCCCACATGTCTACTCTAAGGAGGTTTTTGTCAGGTTTCAAACTACAAATATTAAAATGCATTTAGAGTAGAGTGTGCTTGGGTAAGGACACTATGCAGAGTGCTCAGCAATGTAGATTGCTGGTATTATAGTGGCAATGATTATAAAAGCAATAATTACAGTAGCTTATAATTGTTTGGTGAGGGAGAAGAAAAAATACCAAGGTGTAAAGCCTCGGTGTAACAGCAAATCTGAAATGGATTAAGATAGACGTTCAAATCATAATTGTCAGTAATTTTCTTTTCATTATAATTTGTGGGTTTTTTTAAATAACCGACACTAAGATGTAATGTGTTTTTCAGGGAGTTGTGATAGCTAGGCAACAAATAGAATGTGTCACAAAGTCTTTGTGGCTTCTTTTATCGAGAAAGGTATGATGATGTTACCAGCACACGCTGAAAAATGTCCTGACTGTACGTCCGTGAGGTTTTTGTAGTGACTGGGTATCGGCAACAGAACAAATGGTTTATGTGTTTGTAAAAAGGCCACTTGTAAACCCCCAACCCTTCTTTGGGCAACAATGCCACAAGAGTTTAATAAGCACAACTTCTTAATACCATACGCTAATCTAGATTTTTTTTTTCTGAGTCATTAATACTGTTAAAGGAAAGGTGGAATTTGCTGGAGTTGCCCTGCCAGGGTAGTTATTGATGAAACTCACAGGATTAGTAGAAAAATTTTTGGTCATTACTGTATCTCTGCTAATTATGCTGTTTAATGCTGGTCACAAGAAGCCATTTACTATGAACTGTACACAGATGCACCTGACAATGAATATAAACTCAGAGCTTTGTCTATATAATATTGTTAAATATCTAATGCACAAAAGCAAGTTTTAATCTGTACCAATCCAAGCAGGGTTTGAAACACCCATTTGGGGGTGAAAAGTTCAGTGTTTGATGTACAGAATTTGTGAACTATCCCCTCTTCTCCATAGCTTAGGCTGTTTTTCCTGAAAAGCCCAAATGTAGAAGCTTTATTTTACTGAATATGGTAAAATAGATTTAATTATTGGGTCTCTGGAATATGGAAGTCCAAGAGTTATTTTCTAAAATGTTTTATATTTGTATCTATGCTATTAGAAATTGGACAGAATATTTGCTGGGAAAGTAAACTCTAGCAGGTGTTTGGGGATGATGATATTATTATTACTACTACTAGTACTTTAAGAAGAAGCAATAATAGTAATAATAATAATTTTAACTGGTAATATCACCAGCCAATTACATGTACCACTTGTAAGAATGAGGTACTAAAATGAAGTAATTTATTTTAAAAAATGCTCAAAAAGATGGATTTCACCTTGGAAATTTCAGGTTAATCTAATTTTTCAGGTAATCTAAAACTATGAATGTTAGTAACATAACCTTATTGTTATTTCAGTTCTCCCATTTACCCATCAATAGGAGCAATGCTCTTAATGTTATATGGAATTTTTAAACTTTTATTTTGATTTTTTTTTAAAGAGAAGACAAGGGTTTCATTAAAAATAAACCAGTCCTTGTTAGAGTATTCCTTCTCAAGTGTTTTGAGGCTGTCACAACTTTTTAGCTGCATAGGACAATATGAGTTAGCTAAAATGAATTTAGAATCAAAACCAGCCAAAAGCTACAAGCAATAAATTCTATTGTAGTGGTAAAATGATCAGGAAAGTGACAAGAGAACACGAGAAAGGAATATCTCTCTTATGAAAGGTGGGTTTTATTTTTAAATATTGCAGAAAATTACCAGTAAGACTTTTTTTTTTTTAAACTGCACAATATTTTGTTTATACCAAATGATGTGCCTGACTTTAACTTGAAAGCTGTGTAACTTGGACAAAATATTCCTGGAATAAGTTTCATTTAAGACAGCAGAACAACAGTGAAGTTAGAAACATGTTTGTGTCTTTTTTTCATGACTAGCCCATGTCTATTCTCTATGAAATTGATGTCAAAAAAGTATTATATATTTTCAGCGGGAAATAGAAGGCTGCCCTCTACTATCCTTGTCAGGACGTCGTATCCCTTTAATCATACTTTTCATTTCAGTACATTGAAATTTCCGTTACCAAGGACAACATCATAAATAAAAGTGTTTGTGAAATTTTTACCTGCAGCTTCCTAACTTTGTGCATTAAGCATGAGACTAGCAGAGAGGTGGTCAAATGTGAAAATTTATAATCATTTATTACGTACGGCTGAAGCGAGAAGGGAATAAAAGCGTGAAGGCATACATCTATAAACTGGAGCAGAAAAGCTTAAATGAAAAGTAAAGTGAATTTCTGTGTCTTGTCATAAAGTAATGAGAAGCTAGAGCTTTATTCATAGCAACCCAAGATGCATTTACTCTCAATCTAGCTTTAGCAGTAAATGCTTCCCTGATGTATTGCTTCGGACTTACAAAGAAATATTTGTGCTCTACATAATAGTATAGTTAGGAGAATTACGGCATGGCTGAGGAGATTCTATAAAGGTTTATAGCTGCTGGTGTTACTGTAATTTAATCACAATGTAGCTAATGTAGTACTTTAATATCGCAGGTTACTTTTTTATTTACCATTTATTAGTAACTGACAGTCAATCATCACCACATCATAAACAAATCACCCAGGATTCTGTAGGAACCCTGAAGTTCCAGAATGGATGCACTGTAGCTCTCGCATGTGCTCCATAATGAACTAAATATCAAATTATTTTTTAATGGAATAATCCTGTAAGTTGGGGTTCTTGTTTGCAGTCCACCAGCCAGAGGAAATGTTTGAAGCTGTGGATGCAATTAGTGTTGTGTATTGTGCACCCCTGTTTGGGGTAACACACCAACCCCTTACGAGCAGTGCAGGAGAATGTCTTCAAAAGCCTGAAGAAGACTCGGGTAAAAGACACTGGGTACAGGAATTTGCACATCCTGATGAATGAGTTTATACAGACCAAGAATTGTACTCTCTCACTTCCAGGCACTTTTTGTTAGGTTTGCTCTGATTTGTAAATTGAGAAAGTAAATATGGCTAGTTTATGTAGCAGAGTCCATCAAGCGCTGTTGAAGCACTGAAATCTCAACACATTTTTTGTGATAAGAATGATTCATATACTTTCTTATTATTATCCTTTTTTTAGATGCACTGTAGGATCAACGCACCACATTTTGTGTTCATGATCAGCTTAGGTACAGAGTATTGCATCTGAAGTTGCCTGTATTAGCAAAATTAAATGCTTATTGGAGCTCTGAAAGCATCACCTCTTTGGATTGAAAATTGTGCTTCTCTCCCAAGACCCTGAAGACACGGTGATCTTTTAATTGCAAAATAATTTTGGTTTTTCAGTCTTCTCTAGCTGTAGGGGATCAACTGGCAACCAACACCAGACTGCCATGGTGATTAATATGTAGTAGTAATAAGCCCCCCCAGATGGATGTGTGTAGGCTATTGGTGCATGTCCTGGGTACGCTGCAAAGAAGCAGCCTGAAGACCAAGTGCCTTCAATCACTTGAAAACCTTGCCAATAAGTCTAGTAATGCACACCCTGGCATGGCTTATTGCTATTAGGATGTGTCTCTTTAATTCAAATTTCATGCAGTTTACTCTTTCATGGTGAAAAATACTTGCTAGAAGAAAAACGTGGAATATCTGGAGGAGGCATACAGGAATAATCCCTGCTCTGCCATTAAATAAATTAGAATATCAAATCTCCTCTTTCATTCTGCATTGCATTGTTTATGTCTGAAGGTTCTCCAGACCAAATAGACAGTTCCAAGTCCTAAATTTGATGTAAACAGAATGCTGTTGATTTTACTTTCTTAAGGGACTTTAAAAAACCAAAACAAAACAACCCCTCCACTGTGTTATTAGGAGAACCCTGTGAGCACTGTTTTCGCTAAAATCACTGTACAAATATTTTAGGTCATAGTAAACTCTTGAGTTTATGTATTGATTGACTCTTTGATATAAAATGTTTTTCAAAAGGAATCTGAATCACGATGGACTGCCTTTGTAGTTGGCTCAAAGAAATGGGCAGTTTTGCCAAGCAAATTAAAATGGCTACTGAATCTTTCTACATACAGTTGTTGGTAATATGTAAAAAAAAATTGTAAAAGGAAGACATTAGTAGAAAACCATACTCATTTCCACCTCTTCTTTTTTTTTGCTTTCGAATTGCTCTCTGTGTTCAGCCACTTTGAGTGTTTCCTTGAGTGGTCAGCGAAGATCCAATTTAAATCACACTGCACAGAGAGAAATTAATTTTTAGACATTGTGATCTTCTGTTTGTCATAACTTTTAAGGGCATTTTCTGGTTAAATTGACAATAGATTGAATTGCAGACACTAAGCTCTGTTTTTGAAAGGAGGATTTAATACCACATGTATTCAATGAATACCTTCGTGTCAATACTCATAGCCTATATCAATCCTTGAAAGCAATAGAATGATTGTTTCCTTTCACAGTTAATTTTAAAGAATTATTCTGCTGCCTACATTTGGGACAAAGTTTCTGCCATTTAGCCCTACTGTTCTAATCTATTTTTACTGCATCTGCCTGAGCAGCCTGATGCAGTGTCCTGCTTGACACTTTTCTGCTCTTCTTCTTGTTTGACTCTTTCCTTTTATTGTTTTGTCCTTACCTTTCCTCACAGACCTGCTGATCACATTGCCTCCACGTTGCTTTGCATCTTCTCTGGAGTGGCTGCTTTGCTTTCCTTGCTAACCACGTGTGTAATGTAAAGGAGGGTGATGTTATACGAGGAGTGGGAAGGCAGCATAAAAATCTTCCATGATGGTTATGGCCAACGGGAACTGAAAGAGGTGCTGCAAAGGAGAGTGAGACAATTCTTTGGAAGGTAAAACTGAAATGACTGCTTTCCACAAAATATGGTGTTAAAAGACTTTGTCTCATTCGCAAGCTAATGTGGAACTAGACTTTTTTTTTTTCCTTACCATCTTAAATTTGCTTAACTGAATTATGAATTATTTAGTGCTGTGCAGAAAAGAAAACTTGGTTTGACAAAAATGATGTGTGAATTTGCATCAAATTTTTAGACTGTGTTTCTCACAAAGAAGCTTGAAAGTGTGGGCTGTTTTTAGGTGTAAATAATTTGATTTAATATGCTCATCTTTTTAAAACCCACTATTTAAAAAAACACTTTTGTGAGGCCTTTAAAAACTCCAAAATGAAGTCAAATTAAATTTAAACTAAATGTTTTTATTTATTTTGCCATGACAACAGAGAATATATGCATTTTGGGTCAATCCCGAAGTAGCAATTAATTTCAGTGCCTATTTTCAGACAGCAATAGAAAAATCAATTATTTATACAGCCCTAGAGTTCAGTGGAGTTTTTTTGTAAAGTGCAGTGAATTCTTTTTAATAATTGTATTTGAGGTACTGTTTTATATTTAGTTTTCACAAATGTTTTCTAAAGGTCAATTACCGTCACCAATTGAGCAGTTTAAGGCTTCATCCCACAGAATAGGGAAAACTACAGAGAGTCCTTCAAAGCACATAAGCACAGTGAGTTTTACTGAAAGCAAAATTTCAAAGATGTGGCTAGAACCCAACATACAGTATAAATCTAAACTGTCGAGATAAGCTTGATCGTGCAGAAGGACTCAGAGCCCATCGGGGCTTTCACAATCAGCAGGGCTGGTTCGTGAAAGAACTCGAATTGTAAACTGATCGCATTTGCTATGCAACAGAGGGAGAGAACAGAAGCATAACCCTTGGAAACTATTTTCACGGGGCTGCCTTGTCTTTATGCCTTTTCCTAATAATGCAAAAAAGCATTTGTACCAATAACTGGACTAAGAGCCTTCTCTGTACTTGGGCACAACTCCCGTTTGAAAGCCTAAAGGAGTTTCTGCTAATAGAGGATGGCAGCATCAGGAACCTGAAGTTGTAGGAAAATATGTATTTGGAATGAGGCCTCAAATACCGTGTTTCTCTTACACTGTATCTCCACCTCTAATCGAACCAGAATTGATCTGACGTGAAAAATGCGGGAGAGGATGTGGCACAACCGTTCAGTCACATAATAAGGAGATTAGTTCTGTGGGAATAGTGTCTATCATGAATTCATCTCACTGAAGAGAATTTAGATAGAATGCTTTTATGATTTTTTTTTTTAGGCTAGTAATGAAGTCTAGGGTGAATAACACTCCATCTAGAATGTGTGAAAGTACGTGTGTATTTTGACACCTTAAAGGAATATTTTAAGCTGTACAGATTCTGTCTAGAGTTATAGCTTAGAAAAAATCCAACACATTGAATCATTAATCATAAGTCATTATTTTCATGCAGTTTTTGTTACAGTAAAGTAACAGTGCATAGGATGGAGTCTGAGTAGCTATTCCAAATGCTTTGAGTCTATGGAAAAGAACAAGCTGAGTTCATCTGAGTGAGCAACACTAGAATGGTTTTTAGCTGTTCCCTAGAGGTTTATAGGGCTCTGCCAATTATTTCTAAGGAACCCAGGAAAAGTGGATATGGCATTCAGGATAGTTCACTGAATTTTTTCTGATGGCTACAGATTCAGAAAAGCTGTAACCTTAGACCTTAAATTACTATAAAGCAAAAAGGAGGGTGATACACAGTGACTTCCAGTATGTGTAACAGCCTTGGGATCTTTTGCAACACACCTACCTGTTTTTGTGTATAAGGTGGAGAAATACTTGCAAAATACAAACTTGTAAATGACAGTAATACTAGTATTGAACTTTGACTGCGTTCTAGATTTCTTATAGTGATTTTACAGTGATATTTACAGTATAATCTTCATCACCATAATTGTAAAAGTTTCCTCTCTGAACAAATAGATTTTTATTTTCTCCCCTCTACTCACATCTAACGATATTGTAATGGCTGTGAGTGATCCTGACTAAACTCACTAACCATCTTGTGAGATGCTACTAAGTGTGAGGAATACAGAATTTAGCTCAATGTGGTGTGAATCAACATTTTTTTGTACCACGTAACACATTGCAAACACCTTTTATGCTTGTTTGTATGTGCAATAATTTATTATGGGTGGAGCAGACTAACCTTTAGAACGAGAATGTAATGCACCATTTTTTCAAATACAAAGGTTTTTAAAGAGATGTTATTATTTTAAAGAGCATGGATTAATTCTTTCGGTGAAATATAACCCATTTTCCTGTATATTCCCTAGTTTGGTAAAGCTGTTGAAGAAATGTTTATAAAATTAGAAAGCATGGTTTAGTAACAGAAAATAATCTGAGGTGATGACAAGCATAGAGAACGGATGCAGTTGGAAGAAGTTATAAACTAGTAAGAGTAAGTAGGTAGAATGAAATTTGCAGTTCTTTCCCAGCAGCCAGTATTCTAAGTACGGTGTTGTGTAAACAGACACATTTTGTACAAGGATGGATGTACATTTTGTACAGGACAGATGGAATCATGCAAAGGTATAGCAAGACCAAGCTCTAGTAGATGTTAGTTGTTCTCAGACCACTTTGTGTGTGTGAACAGCAGACTACTGGAAAAAAATGGAAAGAAGCATCAGTCTTCTCTCTCTCCCTGTGACTGGTGCTGTTTAGATTTTCGATGTACATGGTGATGGTGTGATTCTAGAAATTATTTTATCAGAAAACACCCCAACTGGCTTCATATCTTGGCTATTTCCTGCTCTGAGAGAATATCTTGATTTGAACAGTATAATTCTGAAAAATAGAAACAGAAGCAGGAAACCTTTTTACAGGATGATGTATTTCCATTAAAAAAAAATGAATCCTGTAGCCCTGACTGCAATGCTTGTAGAGTTATTGCAAAGGTCAAGTTGTCCTCTTCAAGGACAGATGGAAAATAGGACCCTGGTCACCTCAAGAGGTAGATCAACATAGGCTTGTCTAGGTGCTCCAATAGGATCTTAGTAGTCTAAAAAACCTGTTAGATAACATACTTATGTCACAAATTTATTATATCTCCCATATGAAAGCTTATTCTGGTTGGTTTTTTTAAACATGAAAATTTCCTATCATCCTAAACATACCTTTGTGCAGGGAGCTTATTGCTGACTTTATCTAAAATAAACTTCAGGGTAGGCTTACATTTGGCAACATGGAATGCTAATTTGCTCAGGCTGTGGAGAATCTGAGCTGCTCTTTTGGTATCCTAGATCCCAGTTATTCTACTGGCACATGTTATATATAATTTCATCTAGTTATATTCCATAGAAGCAGTTATTTCTGAGAAGGAAAAGTGCTGTAGTATCCCTGCTTACTACGATACGGGGTTAGGTTTTTTGTCATTAAGTGCTAAGACTTATGATAATAGGCCAGTCATTTGGCTAAAATCAGGTTTTTCAACTATTGCTGCTCCTTTCCTTAAAAGCAGTTGAACCAGTGTTTCAAAAGGCATTGTCACTTTTTGAATTATAAAAAATCTGTGGTTTAAAGACAGATTTTATCTTTCAGGCTATTTGTTGATGATATTTTCATTATGGGATAGATTTGTCTTTGCGTACAGAACAAAGCCCAGAAAACCTGTTTGTGTATTTCAGTCCTTGCAGAGATTCTTGGGGTGGAATCCAGAATAGTACTTTACCTATCCATATCTCCACTTTAATTGAAATATCTTTCGAATATGGCTCAGAACTAAGAAACTACCATCTGGTTCTACGTGCAGCTGAGGCACAGAGGAATTAATCTCCAAGGCCATGCCAAAGAATGTGTTACAGGGTAAG
This sequence comes from Pseudotriccus pelzelni, assembly GCA_035584735.1. Lineage (NCBI taxonomy): Eukaryota > Metazoa > Chordata > Aves > Passeriformes > Tyrannidae > Pseudotriccus > Pseudotriccus pelzelni. Next base: position 21,746,698 of record JAWMRA010000005.1, read on the forward strand.
TTACTGATTTGCTCCAGGACCTGTGCTACTACAGTTTATTACTAACAAATTTCTGAAGATCTGTTAATTCGCATTACAGAATTCCTGCTTTTTTTTTTTTTTTAACTTCTCAGTTTTATAGGCACAAAATCTGATTCAAAGTCACGTTGTTTCCTCCTGTTTGCTGAGCTTGCAGGGACTAATTGAGTGATAACTCCAAGAGCTGAAGTGGTTGCTTGTGAGACAATGACTTTGAAATTTTGCAACAGTACCATTTGAAATGTCAAGCTTGTTCACTGCTGAAGTCAAGACTTCAAACTTCTTCAGCTATGGTAGAAAAATTTTTTAATTTGATATCCTTTGCATTTCACCTGATGTTGTACGACAAAAGGGACCTGAGGTTTACAGGTTCTAGTGCTAATCCGGATTTAAATTTCTTGCCAGGATAATTTTTATGTATTTTAGGGTTACAGACAGACTGCTTGTGTAATTCTATTTGCAGTCCACAGTTTCTGTTGCTGCAATAGTGTTATTTTCTAATGTATGGAAAAAAAGTAGGATTAGTTTAGTAAGGCTGCATGTGATCTACTATCTTTCTCTTTCCCATACATCACAAAATTTCTTGCAATCCAAGCTTCTGTTTCAGTGGTGGAAATTTTTAATGTTTCAAGATCTTGTTTGGTTTTTTTTTTTTAATATAGAATGTATTTCATGGGTTTTCATTCATGCATATTTTGCTAATACGGTTTTATTTAATTCATCCTTGAAGTATTACTGTATGGATTTTAGTACTTGGGAATTCCTAAAAATTCTTTTTAATTATGTCAAACAAATGAGAGATCAAAGGCTTAAAAATAAACAGGAGAAGGATGAAGTAATTCCACATACTCAAAAATGGGTATATTGAAAAAAATGCTGAAATACAAAATGCTGAAAGTATCAGTGTCACAGTCTCCACCCACCAAAAAGTGATTCTAATTTATTGTTTAATCCTGAATGAAATATGCTGTCTATAAAAAGGAAGGTTTTAGGAAACATTAAATAGTAACAGAGAGAGAGAGAAATGTTAAAACTGGGCAAAGAAACTTCTGCTGAAACAATCGTCATGTAGGTTTCTGTTGCCCTAAAGCAGAATGAAGCTCTGATAAGAGTGTCAGCTTTCAGTGGTACCACCCAAATTGGAACAGATCCTGACAAACTTGCTAGAGATTAGAACTGTCCATAGGCTGATTTATTCAAGATAGCAAGGACAATTGCGTTAAGACCTGCCAAATTTAAAAGCTGAGCAATCTGTTCCCGCCCTGCACAGTGACAAATACAAGTGTAATTAAGCCCAAAGCAGTGCTTTGCTCGCTGCAAAAGGCAGGAGGTTTTTAACTTCTGCCTGTGGTCTACCAAGAGCACATCCTACTTTTGGATGAGACTTGGAAAATGACAGGTGTGTTCTCTTTGCTCTGCATGTGGCCACATTTTCTGCCTAGAAATCTTTGCCTTTCCAAGGCATAGATGGCTTTATGCTGGACGTATGTGCTACTTAGCATAATGGGGTTACAGTTCCTCTGGGTGTTCATACGTGCTGTTGGGATACAAAAATACAAATGTGCTTTCTGTGCTTCTTAATGAAGGATTTTTTTTTTTTAATCCCAACAGAAATAATAAGCAGTTCTAGATAAAATTACTGGCTTGATCACAACACTGCTTAATTCCTAGAAGTCAAAGAACATCTGACTAGCCTGAGCGACTGAGGGACCTGCTCACAGAATCTCACTTGTTTTTATGCAATTAATGAGCTGAAGAAACTGAACTATGAATTCTGTAAGACCATATTATTGTTAACATTTCACACCACCTGAGTATTTTTCCCTCTTGATTTTGATCTGAGATGGACCACAAACTGTCCTGTACAGGTAATTGTTGATGACAGTGTGATGTGGAAAATGACCCCTCATTATCTGTTGTGGGTGCCAAGATCTGGTAACTCATTGCAAACAAGAAGTAGAATCCTTGTTGGGCTGATTCTGCTAGAATAATTTATTGATATTAAAGGACTCCCCCCTACTCTCCCAAGATAAGACAAAAAGCTCCCAGAAGTCTCCAAGAATTGAGATAAGAATGTCCACAGCTCTTCATATTTCTAACAGTTAACTGTTTAAAGGAGCTGCTATCAAGCTCAAGAAGAGCAAAAACTTGGCATGCCAATTTCAGGTCTGGAATTTTTAATTATTTGTTTTGAATATGCTGTAAGATTAGCAAATATCCAAACCTAAGTAGCTAACTAGTTTGTTTTCCTGGGATATTATCAAATTTATAGACTCCAAGAGAGACTCAAAAGCAATAAAAAACCTTATTTTTGCATGTCTAGCTTAAAAAGAACATTCCAGTGTGTTGGAAGTATTGAATGTATACTCTTAAATGATTTTTTGGTCTTAATATCACAGCAAATAATATTGTTTGGACTGACAGTTTTGGCAAGAATTTTAACTCATGAAAATACCTGAATAACAAGAAGCATGTGATTTTACCCTCTCTTCTGGGATCAGCCTGAGTAAGGAATTTACTCTTTTTTTCCCTTGTTTTTAACAGTAGGTGATTTTTCCTTTCCTCTCACTATGGCATCTACCCATTGCAGCCTCTTGCCTGGGATGGAAATCCCTAAAATCCTGGTACTTGAAAAGGAGATAGAAGGAAATAAAAGTGTACACTTTATACCCTCTCCATTTTTAATGTATGTATACAGATCATGATCCAATTAGTAAATAAAAATGCTTATTTATGTTTTACACTATTTACATTTGTATTGTTGGCATTGTTTTGCAGAACATTCAGTTACAAAATGCCTGTGATGCTGCTTCTATTGCTGTATATTGAATAATTTGATTAATCACCTGCCAGTTATGTTTAATGCAATTATGATATGCTCATCTTACTTTCTGTACCTTCAATATTTATTTTTATCTCAGATATAACTAATTTTACTTCAGTGTAACTTTTGAGAAAGTTTCTGATTTTTTTTTTCCCCAGTCTAAATGCAGATCTCAGATAATTCTGTGAAAGGACTTAGAATGGCCCACTAATTCTGTATTTAGAGAGACAACTGGGATTTTATTCTACAAATAGTTTGCCTCTGGGTAATTTACTTATCTGAGTTGCCAAGCTTCAAGATTCTGGTTGTTCTGTTGATAAACAAGCTTCATGATATAATTGTGATATATTTTGTGTGAAGGCACACTCAAAAACAGCTATTTTTTTTTAAATCTGTTCTTGCTTATTGTTGAGTTCATTGATTTAATCTGAAAATAACTGGAAGTGCTGGATTTTATCTTTTTTAAAAAAACTAAACAAAAGAAATTAAGCAAAAAATTCTCTCTCCCGAGGATTTTATTCTGGCATTGGGGAATCTGTGGAAATATTACATATGAATAGTATCTCTTATTACTCCCTGCCTAATAAGATATTGATTTTGCTGATGAGCAAATCTGGAATGATCCAGCTGTCTTCAAGTAATTTGCATGTTGGATTAAAAAGTTGTAGCTTCTTTGCTGTTCAAATGCAGTTTCTTATCGGAATATATTTTCTGTCTGAAGGTCGAGGTTTTTTGCTTGATGTACTCAAGTGGCCAGTTTAAATATTAGTATTACAAGTAAGTGTCACTTTACAAATAAATTAAAAAATGTTATAAGCCCAAGGTGAATCTGAGTTACAGAGGCATTTTCATACCAAACTATATATTTTACATTTTATTTCCATTTGCTATTCTGTTCTTCCTAGTAATTTGACTGTGTTTTTCAGGATTCTGCCTGCAGATCGCAAGAATCAGTAATAAGTTGCACTGTTAACTCAGATCCTAGAAACACATTCTTCACTAAGGTGAAAACATTCAGAGAAACTCACTGAAGTTTTGTTTGGTTTTAGCTTATTTTGTCTAATAACAGGCCAACTTGAAGCATACTGTTAAAAGAATTTGGTGAATCATGTATACTATCTGCTTACATACATTATTTATTCTTCTGTCCTTATACATCTCTTACTTTATTCCTATTTAAATTTCTAAAATAATTAAATGGGGTGCATACATTTGTCAATACATATGCAGGAGTAGTGTAGAATTTAGTACTATATATTTTCCTAGTTTCACTTTAAAAAAAAATAAATATCAGAAGTAGAGGTGTTCACTCCTCTCAGCTTGCTTTGGCATCTTCGTGTTTTCACTTTTTAAAATAAATTTATTTTGTTGGTCTTTTGCTTGAAAGACCACTCATATGAAATTAAATTTTCTAATTAATGTTATAGATCCTTTGATGCTAAGTTTCTCATTTCCGAACAGTTGAATATCACAATATAGTTGATGCACTCCCATGTTATCAAATAAATGTTCAAGGTACAGCTGATAATGTTGAAAAATAGAAAAATAAATTGACCTTGATGAAGTGTGTCTTCTTTTGTCTGTTCCCAGGAAAGTTTATTTCAGGTATTTCTACTGCTGAAATGATTAGAGTTAACAGCTTTTCCCCTCCATTTTATTTTACAGGGTCTCTTCATCTTCCTGATATATGGGGTGTACAACACAGAGGTAAGTCTGCTTGGAGTATCTCAAGGCTGACAGAGTGAATGAGAGAAATGACAGGTTTCTTATCTTGATAACTGAGGGACAAAGTTGGCTTTCCATACGAGTGTCCTACTGCCCTTCATGCTTGGACTAGCTTATATGCATCCCAGCTTACCATTAAACACTGACACCCTGAATAAAGGGACAGACTCATTTCTCATAGGCATTGACTAATATTTTACTGCTGCTTTAAGTTTTTTTGAATTCCTGGTCTGTCTTTTAACACTTAGCTAAACCCGACAGTCCTAAACTGGCATAATCTAATGTACGTTTTGAAATTAACTGTTAGTTTACATGCTGTGTAAAGGAAACTGTATTTAAGTTATGAAAGGAACAAGTTTTACTTACTCAAAAAGATTTTGAAGTATAGAAATAGCATCAAATTCGTTTTTTAAGATCAATTAGATGTGTTTAAGATTTTTAAAATCTGACCCATGTCTTTTTACCAGTTAGGGCTATGAACAGTGCTGACTATTTACAGGCTTATCAGTCATAAAGGGAATTATTTTTGACAGACAAAGCATAAAAATCATAAGGAATTTATCCACCTTGTTCCACTACTTCCATTATGTTAATGACAAAAATGAGTTCTCCCGATTAACCAAAATAAGCTGCTGTTTCAAAATAACAACCGTTTCATTGCATTTCCATTATAAGGATGGATTATTTCCGTACATGTAACTAAACAAATGAGCATTATCGGTACGGGTCTTGCTATGACAGCGGGCCAAGAATGCTGTACGTGGCGTGCAAAGCTTGGAGCAGGGGCTGTGCTGCGGGCGGGGTGTCCCAGCTGTGCAGGGGATGCTCCCGTGGTGTGTTCTGCGCTGGGAAGCGGTTGGGACATGGGGAAGTGTGGGAAAAGCCTCCCCAGTTTATGCCTGGGGAGGATTCCTAAGGCATCGCGCACCGGCGGCGTGGGAGCAGCGTGCGTGGAACACACTGTAGGAAAATACTGGGTTTTGTTGGCAGCGTTTCACTTGTGGGAGCGGAGCGGCTTCACTAACGCCGTGGCGGTACGCGGCGACCGCAGTCACTGGTTCGGGCTCAAACAGCCACACACTGGGGCCTTTGTTAACCCTGTTCAGTTTCAGCATCGCGGCGGCTCCTCCGGCGGAGCCGACACCGACGCCGAGCCCGCGGTCGCTGCCCGTGTCGGCGCCCCGCGCGGCGTGGCCGGCGCTGCTCCGCGCTGGCGGGGCGGCACCTGCGCTGCGCCCGCGGGCGGCTCCGGTCCCGTTATGCGGCCGCGCCGGGCGCGGATCGCGGGTGGCTCCGCC